>CM070600.1:30832554-31266045 GCA_036346395.1 Hsuehochloa calcarea
TAAGTGTTGGGTATGGTGGTGTAGTGTTCTCGACTTTCTTCTCCATCCTATTATAAGCGATAGGGTGTAATCTGATGGTGGAGGAGAAGAAACAAGAAATTGGTATGAGAAGGTCGTGTGACGGTGTGTTATCATTTCGGTATGAAAAGGTAGTATCGTAGTGTGTTATCTTTTCGGTTTGCAAATGTGGCGGTGTGTGATGTGACATAGTGTAGTCTTTTTCAGGTCTAAAGGTGCGAGTGTCAGTGTGGTCATTTGATCTGAAAAGGTAGTGTCGCGGTGTGTTATCATTTTAGCTGCAAGGTGGCGATGTGTGGCCCGACAGTGTGTGGTCTTTTCAGTTTCAAAAGGTGATGTGGCTGAGTTTGGTCATTTCGGTCTCAAAAGGTAGCGCCGTAATGTGTTGTCCTCTCGGTCCGCAAAGGTGGCCGAACGTGGCTTCGACATGTCGCGGTCATTTCGTCTAAAGCTGTAACGTCGTAGTGTGTTGTCTTTTGATGCGCAAAGGTGGCGATGTGTGGCATGGCGAGTGCGCTCTTTTGGTCTAAAAAGGTGTCGTGGCATAGAGTGTTCATTTTGGTCTTGAAAAGTAGCGTCACAGTATGTTGTCTTTTCGGTCTGCAAAGATAGTGTCGCAGTGTCCTGTCATTTTGGTATGCAAAAGTGTCATATCTAAGTTCATACATGAATCCTTTGCCATGTTACGTTAATACAGATCTAGCTGCCAAAAGTTCAAGACATCTTGCAATTCATAAAAAGCATACAACGTCGTTCATACATGAATCCCTTATGCAGACAACCACTACTACTAAATGCATATTGAACATACTACCAGTAGGATACGCACACACATAACTTTCCCGAGCTACTTCAAGTGGTCAAGAATCTTGCCAAAGCGCTCATCTGCAGGTGGCATGTTGACTATTGGACCATATGGAACTACAGTCAGGCGTTCAACTGCTCTTTCCCCACAAACACCAACGAGTTTGCCCATGGAAAGTATCGACAACCAGCGCTGAAAACCACACCAAATAGTGAAAAAGAAGTGACAAACAAACCCAAAATCCAAATTCCAGCATTCGCAGAAATCAAATTCATCGAGAAATACAAACACTTGTAGAACGCATGCCTTCTGTTCTCTTCAATGTTGGAGTACATGACATTTGCATGGGCGTCCAGATTCGGGCGATTCACGTGCCTTGGGGTGCTGAAGTGCTACTTTCTGACTCATTTAACTAGGCAGTGATACATCACGTTAAGTAGAGTTCAGAGACAAGAGTAAGTAGGTTAGAAGAGAGATGGTGGAGTTTAGTTGTTTGGATAGCTTTTGTAGTGGTGGTTCGGGATGAAAGTAAATTTTTAATATTTAAATTTAGGGAAATCGCCATTCAAAATGGCTATAGGGACCCCACGCGTGGTAAATTTTTAAATATTAAAATTTAGGCAAATCACCAATTGAAATAGCGACAGGGATCCCGCAAGTCCCAGTCTCCATTCCAAATGATGACACAATCTCCCCTATAAAAGACACCAAAATTCGGGCAAAACTCACTTTTATTTTTTTAAAAAGAGAAAGAGGGAAGGGAAGGGAGATCACTAGAGAGGATTAGAGAGAGGAGGAGAGGAGCTAGCGAAGCGTTGCCCGTTCGGTTGGCCACCTTTTAGGTAATTTTTTTTAACTGAATGGATT
Source organism: Hsuehochloa calcarea (assembly GCA_036346395.1). Classification (NCBI taxonomy): domain Eukaryota; kingdom Viridiplantae; phylum Streptophyta; class Magnoliopsida; order Poales; family Poaceae; genus Hsuehochloa; species Hsuehochloa calcarea. The sequence continues at coordinate 30,834,245 of CM070600.1, forward strand.
ACGTAGTTTTAGATGTATGACTACGTAGTGTAGTATGTTGTAGATAATCCTTTTCGGTTGGTAGTTTAGTTTTAGATATGTTGTTAATCCTGAAAATATTATTTATTGTGCAGTACGTCGAATATGTTGGACTCAACCAATTTCAAAATTTACTACGATCAGTGGTATATTCTGGAGGGTCCCCTAGGAATTGATTCGTGTTATTTTCAATCAACTATCATAACCCTAACAAGACCAGAGCATCATACACGGGGCGTTGCGATGTGGTGGTTATTAGCATATCGATTTGGACCATGTTGTGTATGATCGATATTGAGTTCTTTATGCAAACCGAGCACCACAAGGCACATATTGGGAGTTAGTGCAACTCAAGGGAACTAGGTCATGGTAGTCATATGTACACTGGGCGAGGGAGGAAAGGTGGGATTTGGTCCTTCTGGCCCATGCATATGCCAAGGTCATTCCTGCATCAACGGCTAAACAAGAAGGTGGTGGTGTCATCGAAGAAGAAGTTGGAGACTTCAGCGCGAAGGAGGTCAGGGGGTTGCTGATGTTGTCGATGAAGACTGTGTGGAAGGAGCTTCTTTGGTCAGGCAAGCTAGTGATATTGCTGACAAAGGTGAGGACATTGAAGGCCTAGTTGAAAGGATGGATCTCAAAGACAAGGACTACTGGCATTGTCAAAAGATGAAGGATCCCATAAGGAGGATGATGTGGAACAATGACGGTTCCATCCGAGTGGAACACATACTAGTTCGATAACCTCTTTGTTAACGAAGACTCGTGTTAGGTGGGAGTACGACTAGAACGAGGTCGGCAAGGAGCCATATACAAATGCAAGGAGGGCGTCAAATTTTGGGCATTGTGCGATCTGCGTACATTTACGATGTGAAGTCTAACCCAAGATGCAACGACGTGAAGTGCGACATAGAGGATGCCCATGGCGAGTGCATGCATTCCGCCTAAGTGGGACACCAATTGGAAATGTTCTATAGTAGTCCTCGTACATGTGTCGTCATTTGAATCAATACACCCCACAAGAACTTGTCATGAGACTTCATCGCAAACATCATATACGGTGAGATCGTGGATAATCTAGATTTGAGCCACGATCCATCATGCGGGCAATAGAGGTAAGGTTCCAGTACACACTCAGCTATGTTAAGGCGTGTATGGCAAAATAGAAGGCATTGGAATCAAGGTTTGGTACGTTCGAGAACTCCTACCACAACCTACCTGGCCAACTTCAAGTCATACACGACAGAAATCCCGACACTCAAGTCGACATTCAAGATGACACACATCCACGGTAGGAAGAGAAGAAGGCACCAGGCGAGCATTATTCACATTTGGTCCATGTATCAATGCATTCTAGCATTGCTGTCCAATCTTGTGTGTGGATGACACGTTTATGGCTCTGAAGTACAAGGGGTAGATATTGTATGATCCCAATTTTTGAGGTTTCAAAACCTTTTTAAGTAGTTCAGTCCCTTGAAAAATTTTACCAACTTTTATTTGAATTTGGTAAAGCTTAAATGAGACTTTTAAAGTCAAAACAATTTAATGTGATTAATTTGAACATTAATTAATTCTAAAACTATTTTATTTTAGTGTTTTGGGCTTGTACGTATTTTTCAAATTTTTCTGAGTTCATTTCATATTTTTAATTTGCCATTTGGATTTTCTGTATTTTCTAAAATAGAAAAATAATTAAAATATCAGAAAATTCCTTCACGCTAAATTCCTATTCCCCAACCCATTTCTTTCTCTCTCCAAATTTAGCTCACCTACTAATCGAATCTATAGACCGAGGGTCTCTCTTTTCAGTCTTTATTTCCTATTTTTGGGATTTTCTTTTAATTCAGAAATTCATTACCGATTCAATATTTTAGAATTTTCTTAAGAAAGAAAATTAAAAAAAAATCTGAAATAGTGTTTCCTTTTTCTTTTTCTTAGATTTAAATCTTCCGATAGTCTGTTCTTCCTCATATGAACTTCGATTGAGCCCATTCAAGTTTCTAAATTTGTCTAAATTCAAGCCCTATCTTCTTGTTATTTTTATTTAATTTTTAAGTCTATTTGTTGCTCTGTTTTGTATTTATTTTAGTTTTCACTTTCGTTTGCGAGTGGACGTTGATACTTCGGGGGCTTTTGAGGAAGGAGTTGATCAAGCTCAAGACCAGTATTAAGACTTGTTTCAAGGCAAGGTGCACCTTTGCGATGTTGAACCTAGTTTTTCAAATTTACTTTGATTCGAATTATTGCATGTTACTTCAATTACTTAATTCTTTAAATATTTTGGGATTAGCTATGCACCCATTTGATTATATCCACCTTGATCATTGTATTACCATATTCTTTTGTCAACCTAGTTTGATTAATTGTAAGTTATAACACCAACATGGGTTGGTTAGACACGAATAGTCTGCTTAGCCATGCAACGGGTTATTGATATCATCTTGAGTTGTAAATCTAAACTTGACTAAGTGATTATAGAATAACTTCATGGAAGAATATGTGGTGTATGTTGTCACTCGTTGATGGTATGTGATGCACTTAACCAACGGTGGTGGAAAAATATTTAGACCGAGGCAAGTGGAAAGACTTCACGATATGGTGGACTCCGTGCTTGGGAATGGTGAATTGTGGTAATTTGGTTAGACTTTGTGCAGTATCTCCTTGGTCAATTAAGGATATAACTTTGTGCGCCATTGAACTAGGCCATAACTGTACGACCACATGCATGGTATGGGACAAACCTAACTTAGTAAGTTACGGAGTCTCTGCATTAACTGTGTGTGCGGGGTGGATGTGTGAATCTTTGTGGGTTACATTTTTGAGCGGTCGCCGTCTCTAGGTCCAACAAAGTGTGTCAGCTCAATCCATTGTGTACGGGTTGGTGTTGATGATATACACATCGGGAGAGTCAATTGTCAACATAAAGTTTCGAAAAGGTTTTATTATGATTGGTTATATCGTGTAGGTAAAGTGTACAACCTCTGTAGAGTCTTAACAATATATTAGAATAGCCAAGTTCGAGGTCATGGACATACTCAGAGATTTCACACGAGGGGTATATTTTCATAAAGATAGTGGAAAGGATACAACTACGTGGTTTAACTCATGTGGTTGTGTGAAAGAAATTGATAAGACTTCGTGAGCTTTGTGCAAATACTTGTTAAAATTGTTACTACTTATTTGTTTTGAACCACGCTTTCAATCTATTATTTGTATTCAAATGCAAGTGTTGCTTTCTGCAACACAACCATCGAAGCCACTTCCTTTGAAATAAGCCACCATCTATAATTACATTCTGTGGTACGACTTGCTAAGTACTTGGAGTACTCATGTTTGCTGCAATCATTCAGTTGAAGTGGAGAAGTCTACGCCTACTTTTGAGGAGGAGTTTAACGAGGAGGGTGATCGCTAGGTCATGATCCTAGTCGATTGCCTGTAGCAAGTCGATGGGTTCCCACTGGAGTTGTTTCGCTGCCGTCTCTTTACTTAGTTCTAGCCCTGCGTGGCTTAATAAGTGTAAACTCGACCATAAGGTTACAAACTGCTATTTATTAATCAAATTAGTCATTTATACTTATATTCACCTTGTGTGGAATGATATTCATGTATGTTGACACTGTGTGCACTATCATGATTCGGGACTAGTGCGTTATACACAGAGGGTCCAAATTTGCATATTTGGGCCCCGACTGGTGAACCTGCGAGTAACACCCCCAAATCCTATGTGTATTCTACACTAGTCCCTAGAACGAGAGTAAGTTTACACAACAAACAAATATGGTGACATCCATATCTCGCACAACTTTATTAATAATTTACCAAACTTTATTACAAGAATGACTTACAAGCCAACAATAAAATAATAGAATAGAAGATGAAGAAGTAGTAGAGCCAAACTAATCTACCACATGCACTCAAGCTGGGTAGCGACCTAATCGTTGACATCCCTACCACTAGCAAAGTCCTTCTCCTCTAAATAACATTTTATTAAGCAATCACGAGCACAATTTGTGAATTTTAATTGATTTTTTTTTCTTTAGAAATAGCAAGAAATCAAAAGAATTTTAGAAAATAGGAAATAGAGCTAAACATTTCTAAAAAAAAATTCACAAAAAATTCCCTAAATTATTTTGAACTTAATTAAATCATTTCCAACTTAAAGTTGGTTTTTATTTTTGCACATAAATTAGTTTAAATTTCTATAAATTAGGAAAAACCTTTTTAAATTCCAAAAAATTTAAGAAATTAATTAAAATTATCCTTTTAACTTTAAATCCAAGAATATCTGGAAAACTCAATAATTGTTTTGACTTTAAAATTCAGGAAATCCAAGAAAGCCAAGAAAACTCTTTTAAAACTCATAAAATCTAATAAAATAACAACTTTATTAATTTTATTTTTAGTAACATAACTTGGGTATGTTACAAACTACTCCCCTTAAAAGGAATCTCGTCCCCGAGATTAGGAGAGGCTAGAAAGAAAGTTGGGAGCACTTGGTCTTCAACTGGAACTGTCGTTGTACGTACCCTGGTCCACATTTGATGGAGCCTGAGCTATGATGTTGTACAGACGTCCTTTTCCAGAATTTTGCGGCTCCCTTTTTGCCTTCATGGTGTTGACAGTTGGAACTTCGTAGCTGTTCGTGACGACTAGATTTGTTACCTTTTATTTCTTTGGACATTTACTAGGAAAATGCCCAATCTCATGATAGTTGAAGCACGTGATTCTTACAACATGAGATGAGTTCTTCTGTGACTAGCCTCCAATAGATCTGTTGGGTGACTAAAAGCTATCTAGATGGTTCATTGCTATTTCTTGAGGCATTGGTAAGCCTAAATTTTTGTATTTTTTTGCAACTATGACAAGTTACCTTCTATTATTTTTACCACATACTGCTGGTGTTATGGTCTTAATTAGAATAGCTTCTGGAATGCTATCTAAAGTGAGTTCTAAGTATCTTTTTGAGCATTACTTGGCAAAATGCCCCATATCCCCACAATTAAAGCATTACAATCCGGCCTTGATGTCTTACTCTACTCAGGTTGGTGTAAGATCCCAAATTTTGGCCTTTTCAAAAATTTATTTTAAAATAATTAATTCAAATATTTGGATTTTAAATTGGAGTTCCTGATAATTCAAAGAGCCTTTTTGAAGTTTTAAAAATAAAAGGAGTCATTTGCAATTTATTGATTTAATTTAAAGCTTAATTTGATATTTCATAAAAATAAAAGACATTTTAAATGATTAAAATAAAACATAAAATAAATCCAAAATTATTTTATTAAATCTATTCGAGTTCAAGGATTTTTAGAATTTTCTTGGATTTTTATGAATTCATTTTATTTTTGGATTTTCTAAATTTCCTTTTTCTTTCTTTCTCTCTCTCTCTCTCTAGTTAGCATCTTCTACCTCGGTTGAAAATCGTAAAGCAGCAAGTCTTTGTTGCCATTAGAAAATCGAAACACATTAGCAATTACATTTTTCGAGTTCTTCTCGCCCGGATCATCAAATTCAAAACCGTTTGGAGCATTGTGATTCCATCATCACAGTGCCATTACCCTCGTTCATTCTAAACCCCTGAAACTGCAGCTCATTAGTCAATTTGTCGTCTGCATTGTCATTTAACCTCAAAACCAAAATTGTCACTTGTGTTTCATTGCATTCCGACGATTCAAAGAATTAGAGGGCTATAAATTAGACCATTGACACCTCCCCTTTGCTTACCCGCAAAGGTCCACAACCTCCGGAGCTCGCTGGCGTCAATTTCTTGATTTCCCGAACATCGGTCCTCTCACTCGTTTTGAGCCTTCTTCATTCCGATGAGTTTTTCAACCATCTGATTGCATCACATTGTGTTCCTGAGCATGGTGAACAATAGCCCTCAACAAATATGTTGTTTCATGTAGTGAATTGCTCAAATTTTGCCGTTCCTCCTCCTAGGCTGAATTCGCTCCCGACGATCGATCTTTGTCCTCGGTGCATATTTCTTCGTGTGAACCACGTCACGACACGTTCGAACTTACTCCTCCTATTCCCCACATCAATTTGGTTGTTTATTCACTATGGATCGCCGTAAATGCGTCGTCGCTCATTTCTTGTCACCGATCGCTGTGGAGACAACACCTTGGACCATCCCTGGCCAAACTGACCATACTTATTCACTCCTTCCACTGAGGCCATGCTGGTGCTCACCCTAGCTCCATCCCCATGCCTCTAGAATGCCGCCGCCGCTTCGACCATCTTGGCCGCCGGATGCCGCCATGGCATGCCGGGTTTCCCAATGACTACGCCACCTAGGGGTAGAGGGGCCCCATGGGGTCCCGTTTTCATGCTTTGCCGGCCAGTGTAAGATCAAGGATAACCGACTAGAGGGGAGTGAACAGGAGGTTTTTAAAACTAATTGACAATTTTAAATTTTAAGCAAGATAGTTTTAACAAGGCTTTCTCGCATAATAAAGATGGTAAAACAATTGTGCTACTAAAGACACAAAGAGCTAATGACAACACTAGATAGACTCCTAGCTAAGCTGAAAAGCACACTAGAAAAGCTAGAAATGTAAATGTAAGATAGCAAAGACAAGAATTAACCACAATGAAGACAAGAAAGTTTTTCCCATGGTATCGAAGACTTGTCAGTCTTCACTAGTCCACGTTGAGGAAGCTTGAACTAATCAAGCCGGCTCCACAAATTAAGCCTTCCCTCGATTTAACCAGTGGTTGCTCTTCCTCCACTCCGGAGATGGCGAACACCGAACCAATCACAACTTTGGCACTGGACATCTTCACAATCTTCTTGAAGAGATCACCGCGCAAACTATCAGCAAGCTGTCTAGGTGTTTACAAATACTAAGAGTAATAAATCATAATCTTTGTTTGACGCAATCAAGAGCTAAGGATCAATCTAAAATGAGTGCACTTGAGTTTTGCTTAACCGCTTGACAATGAATGCAATGAGAGTGTATGAGGTGTAGAGTGAATGCTCTTGGCTCAAAAGATGTTAAATGAAGTCTCTTACTTTTTCCTTGAGCAGGTGGGGAGTATTTGTACCCCCACAACCAAATAGGACCGTTGAAGGCAAAATACAAATTTTTTTAGCACATGCGGTAATACCGCCGTTATATGACCGGTAGTACTATACTTCTTGAAATGCATAGTAACGGCTAGTGCAGACATATTAATTGCTTCGAAGAGCCGTTGAAAATTCGGTGCAGTACTAGCGCCGTTGATCAAGTGGTAGTTCCGCTTATCGGTCATACTGAAGTACAAGGGCGGTACTACCACTTTACTTTGTAGCCCAAAAGGGGTACTTTCTGAAAAAAAAACGTACCGCTGTCTAATCTTCAGAATATCCAGGTTGCGGTAGTTCCGCTTAAGATGCGGTCATACCGCGCTGCGGTAGTTCCACCAAGAAAACTCCGGAACTACCGTTCACCAGGTGAGCAACAGAGATAAAAAGGTGTCATTCTGTAAAAAATATACCGCCAACAAGATTTAGGTACGACCGGGTTGCGGTAGTACCGCACCACTATTCCGGTCATATCGCAGTGCGGTAGTACCGCCAACAAAACATCGGTACTACCGATTTTTCTGATAAAAACGTGGTTGGCTTTCAAAACAAACTCTAAATGCATGTATAATCCAGATTGATCCAGATTGCACAAGAATATGTTATCAAGCTGCTAGTCACGATCCCTCTTAATAGTACAACATTTAACCTAAAATCCGATCTTCCACCCTTTTTTTTCCCTTAGACCAGTAAAAGCAAAAAGATCCTAGACTACTTGTACCTTGTATTTGAACTATATTGATCTTAATATTGACCTTTAGCATGCATGTCCAGATAGTTGTATTCGTCACTGAGACCAAACCTTGTAAATACTCAATAAACATGTTAGTCCTATATTCATATATTATCATTAATTACCAAAACAATTTTTGGGGGCTTAGATGCTTTCAGCCAGCCCTCCGCCCAACTCACCGGTGCCGCTGCCATGTCCGGAGCTCCCCTGGACGTCCTCTGTTCCTTTGTTCTGTACATGAGTTTGCTAGTTGTTCTTTGCATTCTTGTGTCTATGACCAAGGGGGCCCACTAGTCAATGAGCCATTCCAATTTCTTTTTCTTTGTCTTCTCTGTTCCTTTGTTAGCTCACTATCTATTGGACCCTCCATGTCACAGAAATAGCATACCATCTCTAGCTCTATACTCAAGCAGTCAATTGAACTTCAAACCGTAGTAGTGTAAAGGTCAGATTCAATATTGTAGAGTGTTCCATCTTTTTGTGAGAACCAAATTTTCGGATGTACGTTTTCCTTCAGTCGAACTCTAAATTAAATCGATTCCGATCCTAAATTCATCTAAATTCAATACATTTCTTCCAATATTTATTTTATAAATTTTAGTTTTATTTTCTTTCTGTTCTTTCTTTGTATCGTTTTGCGTATATAGAATCCAACATCGCTGACACCAGTTTGGACCAACCAGACGCAGAACCGCAAGCTACGTTGAAGGCGAGTCTCCTCTGATCATTTTTACCTATGATTTTTAAATATTGTTTTTAGTTTTAAATTGTTATGCATTGCTATTTCATATCAAATGATGAGTTCAAATTGTAGGATGTTAGTTAAACCTAAAATTGTTAAAGTCTTTCCTTGATACTTGTACTCTATACCTTTGTAACCCTAGTATAGTAATTCTTCAATATTGAATACAACATTGTGGAATAATTAAGCGCAGAGAAGCCGCTTAGACATGCTTTATTGGTCATGTTTATCCTATGGGTGGGAATTATTATTAACATTTATGCAAATCAGCTTTGAGAAATGTATGACAATAAGTATTGCTGTTGGTTTTAAAAATAAAATAAAATAGTGAAAATCTGTTTAGACTTGGGCGAGTGGTAAGATCAAGCGGGTGCAGCTAGAGTATGAGAACTTGTATTGTGTAAAGTTTCACCGAAGTCATATTAAGGACCGACACTTGTGACTATCCAAACCGAGCAATACCATACAACTATGTGTCCTAAATGGGAAGGACACGCTAATTAATTAGCAATATTTTGATTTGGTTCTGTTTGGGTTGTTGATTTGGCTCAAGAGGGTGCCGTGAAGCGAAACCTTAGCAAGCGAGCTGGGTCAAAATAGAGCTTTGTAAAGTCTCGTGATAATCGCTAGTAGCACACCTATGGAAATATGTGAGCGGACAATATAAGTTGATTATCGCGTGTGGGTCAAGCCATACAACCTCTCTAGAGTATCAAAACTATTCGAATATCCGTGCCTACGGTCAAGGGCGAACAAGGTGCGTTTTCACATGATAGATTTTGGTTTTAATTTGAAAAGAGTAAATTTTAGGAACCGGAGCGTTGGGACTCTCAAGTAGTTTCGCGGCTAGAGCCCTATCCTTTTAGCTTTGGCTAGAGCCTTGATACTAGTGGTTGGTAGCTAGAACCTCCACTAGTGATATAATTAATTTATTTATAGAAACTACGTTTGTCAAATGTGTTTTATAAAAACTATTGAAACTAAAATATAACTTTGTGCAAAAGAACCATATAATACTCATTTGTTAAAGTTATGCATATGCATCTTTCCCGATACTCGCAAAGTACTTTATGTACTCACATGCTACACTCAAAATAAATATCATAAGCCTTATGATGCCGAGGACGACTACGATTTCTTCACCTGTGGCTTTGATGAAGGGCACCCGGAGTATTAGGTTGCGCTCCCTAGTCGAATGCGAGTGGGCAAGTTGATGGGACACCACTAGGAGTTTATCATTTGTTGTTTTCGCTGCTGTAAGACTCAAGGTATGTTGACCTCTTTTGTAATAAGTGGCCATAAGGCCAGTACTCAGTTGTTTATTAATGTTATTTCATGATTCGACTTGTTATCAATAATATTTTCAATGTGTGCACTAGCTACTGATCATGGGACTGGTGCAGAAATACATAGAGAGTTTGGATTTAGAAATCAAGGTCCCGACAGTTGGCCACCATTGTTGTTGCAGAATATCTGTATCACTGGACGTAGTGTTGATTCTGGAGTCATGATTGCCGTTGTTGTTTGTGCTTGGTTGGGTTGAGGTTGAATCTCACGAGCCTTGGAGTTTCTTGCCACATATTGCTCTTGATCTACCATCTTTCTTTTGTGAATATTGTCCTATTGATTGAACGTTTTGTGTTTGATCTGGCTGGAATTTTGTTCCCTTGATTCTTGGGGGTAACTTAGTAGATGTAGCTATGGTCCTGCTTTCCTTGGCTTGAATGAAAGCAACTTGATAAGTTTCACACTTCTGTTGTAATACAGAGGTCAATATTGTCTTCAAAGGGCATTAAGTCCGGTAATAATCTTCACATTCACATAAGTAACATGTAATCTTGTTCATTAGGCATTCTTGAGTGGATGATTTCCTTCACACCGGAGTAGTTAATTTTATGCTTACTAGCACTATGTCCTATTTCTCCACATCGTGTACATACACAAATCTTTGACTTAGAAATATGTTGGTAACTCTTCAAATGACAATGATAAGCTTTGTTGCAGAAATTGGAAACATTACCATCTTTTTTATCTTTTTTTACACCAGTAATTCCTGGTGGAATATGTGATTGGTGAAATGTATTAGTGAAATATGCCCAAGTGATGGCTTGTTGGTCTTCATGGATTGCATAATAGTTTTTCCACCATTCTAATGCAGCACCTTCTAACTGATGAACAATAAATGGCACTTTCTCTTGGTCATTACATTGCACTACTAAACTTCTTTTCCTTTGTACAAAGCTAGTTATCGCATACCAAAGGGTTGTTGATCCCGCAAAAGTGGGTGGCCTTGTTGCCAAGAATTCTGCGAACCTAGTTTGTGGATGTGTCACTGAAGCACTTGATAGTTGATTGCGACTGTTAACATTGTTGTTGCTCATCTGTTGCAGCATTATTAGCATAAACTGACTCTAGGTGTTGAAAAACTGATTCAGATCCTGAAGGGTCACTATTGACAGTTATTGGTTACTGACGTTGACAATGATATTGGTGTTGAGACCAACTTTATTGTTGTGGTTGGCGTTGTTGCTAACCATCCGAAGTGGTAGTTAGGCGTAGCGAAAGACAAGGGGGGGAAAGCGGGGACGAGGGAAACAAGGGAGACAACTCACAAAATCTAAATTACTTTACAAAAACCAAATTACTTTTTTTTTGCAACTAATAACAACTCAAAGAAAATCATCTATTCAATCGATAGTCTTAAGCTAGTGAGACGGCTCAATACACAGAATGAGTCTTTGACAATCTTAGAATATATGACTTGGCTGACATCGCGGTCTTCGATGAATCTTGCGTGTTGTTCTTGAATGGTAGAGATGACTTGACAACTTTACGATGCCCTCTTAATGGCTTGATATCTTGTGGTCTTGTACGTAATGATTAATAATCGTGTTGAGAAACTATAGAAATTTACAAGGAAATGAGGATCTATTTAATATTGTTAAATGGTGAGGGAAGAGCTAGGTAAGAAAGGATTGCTACGAAGAAGCTAAAGATGCGCATATTTCCCATGGAAAAACTCCAAGTCAGCACGAAGTCCAAACAAAAACTCAAAAGACTCCAATCCCCACCTGTCTGTTTGTTATCCAATGGAAACCGAGTGATCTCCATCCATATGTTGTAGTTGTCGTGGCCATTACAATAGGTGTGAAACAGATCACAATAATGACTCTATTGTATTTATTTATATATTTTTTGAATACAAATATGAATATAAATAATATCGAATACAAATACGGAACGAACACAAATCGAAAAGAATACGATCACAACTATTTCTCGGAACAAAAAAAGCCTCTAGAATTGTATGCACAAAATCAACGGAGGCACATAACTAGTTTATTTGATCGAAACATTTATGAATTCTTCGTATTTTCAGCTAAGGTTCCTTCACTGGCTCCATGTATTGATGTATATGTTAACGTATAATGGGCTACTAAAGTATTGTGTAAATGGGCTGGCTGAAATAAGGGATATAAATTGTGGATATCTAACTCCCGAATCTTCGGATAATCCGAATCCGTATTCGTGATTGACAGATAGTGAGCTATCCAAACCATAATCGTTTTCGGCAAACAAACAAAAAAAAACCGTATTTGTTTCCGCCGTTTTCATACCCACGGCCGACGACACCATTCCTTCTTTGCCAAGGTCGCCATGCTGCTCTGCTCCTCTGACTGCGTCACGGAACCCCTTGGCCACGACTTGGACTACAAGTACTTCAGCGCCGCCGAGCTCCCCGACGAGGCGGGCCGTATTGTGGCAGTGCAGAGGGCACACGGCTACCCATGGTCTTGGAGGCGACACTACAGCAAACTCGTTGGCGGCGTCTAGTTGGGAGGAGGATTGGGGGAGAAACGGCGACAAGGGGTTGGTGCGCAGACAGAGCGGAGACGACCACGGGAGAATCCATGTCACCCAAAACCTCCTACGAAATCAGGGTTGGGCATGATGTGATCTGCTTTTGTGAGTTGAAGCAGCGATTTTAACCACTTTTGTACATGAGGAATGCAAATTAGACCACTGAAAGAGTTGATGGATCGTTAGTGTAATTGATCCATCAAAACAGTTTGTACAAAATTCAAATACTGCTATACATACATCAAGCTACATTTGTTACATTTGTTTGCAAAGAAGTACAAGTTCTCTACACGAGCATCAGCGGGCAAACTAGAAATGTTTTTCACCTACATGTGCCTTCTCTTTCGTTTGATGTGCTTTCTAATTGTAGCACCACTTCTTGAAATAGGAGGACTTGCTGCTGTAGTCCTTCTCTTTCGCACTTGTGACCGATCAAAGGATGTAACGTCCCCCACTTTTCTAACAAAAAATCTCATGCTCAAAATGTGGGATTTTAAAACTAGTTAAGCGTATTGGAGCTATTTGAATTTTCGGTGAATTATTTGGAGTTTCGTCATATTTTGAATTTCGCAAAATCAATTAATAAAATGCAAATGGATTAAATTCGAGAAATTTAAAATTAAATTAAAATTATATTTGTATTTGAATCACCAAATCAAAAATTGGAATTAGGGTTTGAATTTTAAAGCAAAGGAAATCAGAGAGGAAATTAAAAACCTCAAAATCCGAATTGGGCCAAATCTAAGCCGACCCAAATTGGTCCCTATTTCTTTCTTCCCGGCCGCCCACTTCCACTTTCGTCGGTCTCCGACCTAGCGGCGTGGCCCACTCAACCTTCCTTCTCGCCTCCGTCCCTATGCCGCTCCCGCCACTGTCCCTCGCGACGTGCCTCGCCGCCTATAGCCATGTCACTGCTCCTGTGTGCCGCGTCACCGCCGTCCTCGCCCATAGTGCCCCCGAGGAGACGTCGCCCATGCCTTGATCGTACCCACTCGTGACCCACTCCATTCCTGCCATTTGCCCATTTGCGCCACGCCTTGCCCTATTCTTTGTGTCATCGCCAACAATGCCACGTCTACCTCGTTGCCTTTAGCCGCACCCGAGCGGTGGTGCCATTAGAACTCCCTCGGGGTGTAGATGCTTGTGCTCATGCTGTCGAGCTAGATTAGCCACTGGCTCGCTGCCGACGTGCTTGGGGTCACCGTGGACGCAGGAACCCATTTTGGAGCACCTTAGTCCTGGGTCATCCTCGAGGATCGGCTTATCGGTGTCGAACTCGTCCCGAGCACATCTATAGTGCCCTCCCCTGTTCCGATGCAATTTGGGGGAGAGCACCGTAGCCTCCTATAGCAACATCATTAGTGTTTAATGACGTCATTAGTAAATAGTTAATTGTTAGATAATATTAGTATGACATGTGGGCCCAACGTAATTAGATAATCTAATTAGAGTATAATTTAAGTTCTCCCCAACACTTTAAAAAGCATTGTGCAGACTCAGTCTATAAACCGTGCTACTAACCTGTGGGCCCACGACCCATGTACTGTTCCGTGGACCAATTCCACATGGACAGTGGCCCACATGTTAATGACATGAATTTCCAATTCCACGTGAACCATGGCCCACCTGTTAGTGATATGAATTTTCTTTAGAAAAATAATTAAAATATAAAAAACCCTAGTTCTCAGCCGCACCATTGCACACCACTAAATCTGGGTCCCGAGTCCCGACAAAGGACGGGCCGGCACGAGCAACCAGCTCGTTCTCAGCCGCACCAGATTCGTCTCCGCTGCCCGACGCGAGCGGCCGCCGGACTGTTCCCCTCAAAACCCTCCTCGGCCGCCGCCAATCCTCTCCTCCTTTCCCATGGAACCACCTCCACCACGGCCTCCTCCTCCGCCACCAACCCTCCCCTCCGTCCTCGCCCACCTCCGCTCCCTCCTCTCTGCCGCCTCCTCCGCCCTCTCCTCCCTCCCCTCCCCTCTTCTCCCCAACTCCACCACCACCACCACCACCACCTCCTCCTCCTCCTCCTTCACCCCCTCACCTCCGCCCACCACCAACGCACTCCCACCCCTCCCCTCTTCGCCCACTTCCGCCATCCCCATCCCCATCCCCCTCCCGGCTGCGCCCTACTCCGACTGCCCCGCCGTCGTCCGCACCACCACCACCCCCCCACCCCCTGCCTCCTCCTCCCTCCCCGCCTTCCTCGCCGCCGAGTGCGCAGACTTCTTCTCCTCTACTACCGTTCCGACCCTCTCCTCCCCTCCTCGCATCCTCCCGTCGGAGCTCTGCCTCCTGCGCCGGGAGGTGGACTCCTGGGGCAGCCACCACCTCCCGGGTGCCTACTCCTACGCTGCGGCCCGCGTGGCGGCGGCCTTGCGGTTCGCTGTCCTGCATTGGGACGCCGAGCTGCGTCGGTGGGTGCTCGCGAGCTCGTCGAGGTATGGGGTCGTGATTGATGCTGTGACTCGGGACCATGTGTTTGTGCTGGTCAGGCTGTGCCTGAAGGTGGCTGCGGCGGAGGCAGTGTGCTCGCTGGAGCGGGCGTGGAATGGGGAGGGCTCAGAATCTTGTTTTGATCCTAGGGTTACGAGGTTTGAGTGTCCGAAGCTGGTTGGGGGTGTCTCGTGGCTAAGCTGGCAGCTCGGGATTTTGTATGGGGAGGGCAATGGTAGATTCTTTGCGGTTGCAGCCGTGAAGGAGGCCATGCTGCGGATGGGGTCTTGTTTGGCTGTTGGCATTGGAGATGGTGTTGGTGGCGGTCGAGGCGGAGAGGCAGGAGTTAGTGGAGGTGCTGGTGAAAAAGGAAGTGGTTCGGGGGATGTTGGGGCAGGCCCTGTTTTTGTTTCCCAGATTGCTGCAGCTTTCGCGGCGTTGCATGAGAGGTTCTCCCTGGAGGAGAAGATCAGGGCTCTGCAAGCACCGCGGCCATCAAAATATCAGTTGTATGCTTTCTTGAAACTTTGTGTTGTACTTAATCCAATGTTGCTTATTATAGTTATAGTGTACTATACTAGTAAGGATGAATGAACATGCTCATGCAGCTCGTAGCATTGTGAGGATGCCTGATAATAATGAAATAAAGAGGACACTGTTCAGTACAAAATGCAAACTTTGTTGTCGTAGAAATTTAACATCACTAGTTTTCTATCTCAAGCTCTCGGTCCCAAATTCTTAACAGAAGACAAATATGTTTAATTTCCTGTGCTTCTCCTCATTCTGCATTCAATTTTTTTTTGTAAACATATAAATTCATTACTCACTTCATAAATATGAGTATGGTAGTTTACACCACATGCTAAAAGAACCTGTATGTAGATACTCACCCAGTGACCTAGATACCGTGGAGGTTATACGTATTAGGATATCAAATTCTTGAACTTGTTAAAATAGCATGTTGTGCACAGCTGCCCATATGCCTGTAAAGCTATTAAGTGCTGGTAATTAGTAGTCATTTACAGTATCCCCCCCCCCTCCCCACACCCAAGATTGTGATTAGCTTTCCTTGGTTTGGTAAAACTTAACCCTGATCAATACATTCGATTCCTGTTAGGTTACTTGAATACTCGCAAGCACTGGAACGAGGCCAGGAGGAGCGGTCAAAGCGACCAAACTACAGAGCTGTTCTGGAGTGCGATGGAATTCTATCACGTCGAGTAGAGAGCCAGGTAAACACATGCAACCACTCCGTTGAAAGTAGTTTTCTAGAATCCAGATGCCACACTGATGTTTCTACATTTTCCAGTGGCTTCTTGAGTTATACTTACTAACCTAGTATTGATACAAATATACAATTCTTCTGGATAGTACTTATTTAAAATTTATATTGGGTCATGCAGAGTAGCACTATAGTTTTTCTGAACCTTAATTGATCTGTAGGTACTATTTCTATTTGACATACATGCATATTCTCTTTGTTTTTCTGTTTAATAAAGCAATGTTTGCTCATTAGTTATAAAACATAATAAATTATCTTAGTGTATTGCTAAAGTGTATGTACACGGTGATCTAAAGATACATTTATTTAAAAAATAAGAATGAGGTGTTGATAAAGGATTGAAATTTAATAAATTATAGCTACTCCTTAATTTACTAGACTTTGGTCTGTGTACAAGATAGTATAAACATTTACTCACCTCTATTTATAACTTTTGAAAAGGAATCTGGTAGAGCCAAGACAAGGGAGGAGCTCTTAGCTGAAGAACGAGATTACAAGCGAAGAAGAATGTCTTACATGGCAAGAAAGTAAAGCGAAATCCGACAGAGGTGCATTTGAAATTTGTCAATAGTTTCATCTGTCTTCATCACCCTAAAGATTTCAAATCTTTTAGTAGACTATATATGTTTTTTTGAGGTGGAACATTACTCATTCTGTTGTGTACATCATGATTCCCTGTTTAGGCTCTTCAGACAGGAAAGTCACCTCAGTATAATTTCTTATCTAAATTTGATTGTCTCATTTCTTTGTTTGTCCTAAATTATTCAATTTTAAGTTAATTGCACTTTTATTTCTTAACTTAATCAATTTGTCGATGCAACCCTGGTGCATGTTATCTCACCTCTTGTTCAGTTGATTTCTGAAATTTCCTTCATCAAGATATGGATCTGATATTTTTCATTTTTTCTCTTGAAGATATTAAGAGACATAATTGATGAGCACATGGATGAAATCAAACAGGCAGGAGGGGTTGGTTGCCTTGTGGAAGCTCCTGGTGACATTGCACAAAATATGCTTAAGAGCAACTCTCATGGAGGCACATACCATGGAAGTTATTATCCTATAAGCAGCTCTTATGATAAGGAAGTTTTGGGTTCTCGATCACCTAGTTGTGAGAACTCACCACGTGCTGATTCTTTTGGAAGAGTTTCATCAAGGAGCCGTGCCACAAGGGATTTATATACGAACTTAAGATATGAAACTCGTGGACACCATTACCAAAATGTTTCTGAGCATGAGAACAAAGGGATTAACGAATCAGAAAGTGCAATAGATCGAAGCTATTCTGATCAGCATGAGAACAATAGACATCAAAGAAACTCCAATGATCATAGGAAATATGGTTATAAGCATAAAAAGGATGTCTCAGAATACCATTCTGAATCAAGTGATTGTACAACATGGTCAACACGAACACCAAAATCCTCGGGGACAAAATATGACCGCATGTTAGAGGATAGAAGCAATGATAGAAGTACTAGTCGAGCCGACATAGATCAACGTCGAATGATCAGTTCAGTGATAGATATGATCCCCAAAGCAGACATTGATGGATCATGGAGATCTTCCAACAAGCATGCATTATGGTCCTCCAACAAGCATGATAAGATACATCCTCGTGAACATATAAGAAAGTGTGATCTCCATTACTGAAGGAAATAGACAACATTTTTCTTTTTTAATGTCAGGTATGCTTACTCACTTGCGTTTTGTGTTCTTTTTGTGTTTGGCACTTTTTTACACTGTTGTCTGACATGATCTTGCATTATGCTATATAATACAGGCATCTCGGTTAATAGCCTTGAGCTGTATCCTTTTCTGTATCCTTATGCAGAAAATGCTTTACTACTTCTGCAGTTATCCCAGTTAAAAATCTGTTACAGTTCCTTTTGTCCTCTGCATATCTTAAGTTGTTCACTGTTAATGTATTCTCTTGTTTACAAATAATATTCATGTACTCCATTCAATTTTCTTGCTAATTTTAATACTTTAGAGCCACACTATCTTGTGATAATCAGTCAAACATATCCGAGCTTCATGTAGGGTGGCATAGTTTTCTTGATCACTGTCAATCTTTCAGAAGGACTTTCTGTTAGTTTTCAAACATGCATTTAAAATAATTTTTGTTCTGGATTCTACCCATTTTAGTTATGAGCTGACACAGAAATTTCAGTTGACTGCTTTTACTTGGCAAGAGTGCATGACATAAATAATTTTTTCTTCAGTTGTCTGCCTGAGTTGCCCAAGTTCATCTTCACCTGTCTATTATTAATGCTACACATACAGAATTAGGGCCAGACTGGTGGTATGCCACAATGGCAGTAGGGAAAATTTACTTTCATTTGCCTGAATTTTTAGATGATATGTCTACTCATAGGTGTGTTAAAATGGGGATCTCGCACTGTCAGGTACTTGAACATAACAAAGTGACGTAAGTAATAGGTACTATTAAAGTAGGGTTCAACATATGCCTAGATGTAGCCAGTTACAGCTTTTGAGTGCTTGAACCAGACCAAAAATGATCAAACTGGGTGGTTTTGTTTTTGAACCAGCTTCCACACAGTTGATCTCAAAGCGGTGAATATGTGAAAAATTAGAACTTGAACCCGGGAATGAATTCAGTGTAAGACATTCTTGATTTCAATGTTCTCTCTCTCTCTCTTGACCATGATTTCGAAGTTCTCTTCACAGGAATCAGAGTTTTCTGAACTTCTATCATTCAATGAAAGCTGTAATGTTTTTCGTGAAAAGATAACTGAACTCGACCTTTTTTGTAATCGAAACTTATTATTTTATTACTTTGTTTTAGTGTTTTTTACAAACAAGTTACTTGCTTACCTAAAAATGGCTAGTCTTCATTTGTATAGATTCGCATCACCTGACACTGAGAATGCCATTTATATGTTTATATTAATTGAAAGCTGTGTCTTTATCGCATTTTGGTTTGTGGTATTTCTGTAGTGAGAGCCAAGGAGCTGAATTTGATTGGACTTCATTGCAATAGCAGAATACATGAATTTATAAGTAAAACTTGAAAGTCACATAGAAGCAAAACATTTTTTTGATTCACCCTTACGTGTGAATTGAGAATTTAAAACACTATGGAGTCAGGAGTCTCAGGACCAACACCTGATTACATATGTGTGTGTTTTTATATCCAATACCTCGTGTTGAACCAGGAAAAGGGTGTCAAACTGAGGATAAAGGATTGATGTATATTTGAAACATGTAGCCTATGGGGATTGCCTTGATGACAAGAGTTCCCTTTTTGTATGAAAGAAAATTGCCAGTTGATGTTTAATCAATACGTTTAGTCAATACCTTTTCTGATACATGCCAAAATTCCACTTCAGTAATTATATTACACCTTTGAGGCTGCATCTTAATGTCTATCATGAATTCCCAGAAATCCTTTGGCAATCTTCTTCCGACATAATTAGTTGCTATTGTGTATGTAATGTATGTTTCATCTCATGCTGCAACTGTTTCATGATTTGTTGGCATTATAATCTCTTACCAACCTACTTGTTCTTTGCTTTATTGTAGGTATTTCAGCTGGGCATTGAAGTCTGATGAACTACTTAGGTAGCAATCTATTAGCGCAATCGTTTTGCTAGTTTAGCTCCTCTTCCTAGTTGTACTGTAGTGTATGTAGACGGTTTCCAATAATTTTATTGTACTAATTAAATGCACCTTACTAATGTCGTACTGCTGCATGCTTGTAGAATTATCGTTGATGCAAGCTGGGACATAATTTTGATGACAACATGACAAAATTCTTATTCTGTACTGCACATCTCCTGATGGTACAGCTCATCGCAATCACGAAGTTTTTACCTGCCGGTAGTGGAATATTTTTTTATTATTTAACCCTCTCTAATTTATTTTTATTAATAACCCGTACTAACTTTAATTTTCAAATATTACCCTTTTGACGTCACCCTCCGTCGGTAGCCAGCAAATAACACTGTCACACTTATCGTTGAGCCAAAAAATAATCTATTTTGCTATGCCAACACTGCAGTGGTGTGGTAGAGTTTGGCCATGCTAGGATTTATGGTGTGACAATGTGTATTTGTCATGTCACCGGTTTTAGTGTGGCCAAAAGAATTACATTTGAAAAGAAAGTGGGTGATGGGTTATTAATAAAACATTTTTCAAAAAAAATAATAAAAAAAGTTCCTGGTGAGCTTAAGGTAGTCATCAGAACGTGGTACTGTCATGAGTTTTTTTGGAAGGCAAGTACTGCCTTGAGTTGAATGTACAGATGTACTCTGCCAAGCATGTATCTCACAATAAGCTAGCATTAAAAGTCTTCTCTTTTATGACCAGAATTTTGTATGAAAGAGCCACATGGTCCCAAAATCATGGGTTACTACGGCTGTTTGGTATGAAACGAACTCCTGCCACCAAATGGTTTAAGGCTAGTCTAAATCTGAGTATATGCATCGAGAGACTAAGGTGTTATATATATATATATATATATATATATATATATATATGCAATTTGGGGAGAGACTTGAGTATATATATATTATGTCTTGCGTTTTTGTGGGCAATTTGGGGAGACTTGGGGGTGGGAATGGTCCGACCCATTGAATAACCTATTTGTTCCTAAATTTGTACCAAATAGGTTAACCTGATGCTCCTTTGGATGGCACGTGGCTACCCTTCTCTCGCCGCCGCTCCACCCGATTGCCCAACCCACTAAGACCCTCCGTCGCAGGATCATCTAATGGCAACTTCAACTTCAGTTGATAAAGATCATTGCTAATTCTGTAGCCTGTGACAAGAAGTCAAGCGAGCGGATTGTTCAAACACTCCCCTGAATGTTCATTGGTTCATGTGTTGAGCATAACTTTTGGTTAAAAACCTGCTGCTCAAAAAGCTAACCGTAGTTTTTCTATTGTTCATTTGCACGAGGCAAACTTGGCGTCGTGGCGATTCTATTATTTTTAGTTGAGCAATTGATTCCCTGTTGAAGACCTTTTGATTATATGCAGATACCATGACAAGAACATGACTAGTTTAACTCATCTGGTGCCACCTTTTGATGTAATGCTAATGAGAATGGCGAGTTAGCACCCTTAGAGAGTGCATGCAGTTAGCATAAAGGAATCTGTAATGTCCGATTCACATTAGAGGTTCAATTGAATTAAAGAGGAATTAAACGATTTAAAAATGAGAATTTCAGAAATTGTGGGAAAGTTGGACCTTAGGCCTTTGATCCATGACTTTTGGGCCTAAGGGGAGCCGACCATAAGAGGGGCCAGGGGGCTTTTGACGCAAGACTTTTGGGCCCAAGGGAAGGAAACATGAAAGTAAAGTGGATTTAGGAGTTCGTCATGATCAGGAAGTTGTAGGAAATTTCATAAGGACTCCAGAAAGTATTTGTTTGCCAGACTTGAGGTTCAGATGAGGGGCATAGAGCCTTTTTTTACTTCTGGGATAGCGGGTGGTGTGTTCGGTAGAATCAAGTAAATTGTATCGTTATAGTGTAAACATGCGAAGGTGATTTATGTAAGGTTTTGGTGCTGTGATGGCATATTTTTAAATATATTTTAATTGTTTGTTCAGAGAGTGTAGCCTCTAGTACCTTGCTGCCATCTTGCTACCCGTCTCCTAAAAGTTAAAAAGTCAAGTACTTGGTATAATGGTGGACATCGGGTGGTTGCCATTGTTTTGTTAATTTATTACTATGAGATTTGATTATGATTTGTTAAGTTATTTACTTGCCATGGTATTATTGATGAAAAGAATAAGACTGTGATAACGATGTAACTAACCTGTGGATGACATGGTGAGATTATTATTGATAAATGTATTATTGCATTACCCACTTGCATAAGGGCTAGAGCGGTGAGTGCTGCATTGATTATGGCTAATCCGACGTGCCCTATGTTAAAATCCTACAGAGGTAGGGACCCCACCTTCAAGAAGACGAGGGAGAAAAGTGTGTCACTGAAGGGTGAACACTTTGCTATACCAGTATTAGCTGAAAGAGGTGCATCATGTCATTTGCATTCATGAGAAGGATATTGATGAAATTTGAGAATGATATTTATGATTATGCATCAAATGTTTAATGAACTTGTGTTATTACCATTTTACTTTGTACTTGCTGAGTTGTGGACTCAACCTTGCCTTAATGTTGTTTTAGATGGTTGATTATGGCATCTCGCATAGGGAGGGATAGCGCACATGATACTATTGCATACACTTAAAACACTTGATTTGTATGACCATGCGAAGTTTTATTATAGAGTGATGATTTATTCTTTAGGACGTGATAAACTTTAAATAATCATAGTTGCTTGGATGGACCTATTTTTATTCCTTCAATAGATTCTTTATTGTTGGTTTTGCTTAGATCTTGGATTAATATTGCGCGTTGCTTTCTAGAGATTTATTACCTATACTTGTGGTGTCGTTATTCATGTTTATTGTGACCTATAGACGGGTTTTATCATTTAACTGCTTGCTAAATTTATTTTAAAACATTGTTAGAATTGGTGGTTAGCGTTGTATAGTGACATTCTAGGTTCTGTGTTATGCTGGGATGTTACAGTTGGTATTAGAGCGGGCTTTAGTTAGTGGTGACTAGATTAACAACTTAGGTAAACTTATTTTACTAATTTTTTTTTCTAGGATTAGTAAAATTAAGTAATTTTTTTCTAATACTTAATTAACTTAAAAGTTGATATATTGATGCATAGTAGGATGGGAATGGGCAAAGCATTACATTTACGTTTCTGTTATGTTGTATTGATGATTCATGTTTTGATTATGGTTCTTTGAGCCTATTGTTTATATTATTGTATGGTGTGGTTAGTCGATGTCGAGAGGTAGAGATCGTAGTTGTGGCCATGGGCATGGCCACCAGGTTATACCACTATTCGTGGTATGAGAATAGTGAAGTGTTTACATCGAATAACTTAGTTACATGCGTTGAGGATGAGTGCTTTTGGAGTTATTTTTCCTTGAGTTTTTGTTGATTATTTTGGCTGCAGTTCTTGCGGTTGATGAACTTTCTTTGGATAGAATTTTGAGCATTTTGAGTGTTGTAGTTTAATGCCTCTCTTTTATGAAAGAAAGTGTCGAAACCCTTTTTGTAATGTCTTTCATGATTAAGTGAGAGGTTGTAATTGTAGAAAATTAATTGATATGGTATGGATTATCGAGTTGGTCTGTAGCGTGGTGCATAATTAGTTTTAACTAACAACTTTGATAGTGTAGTTGATTAATTTAATATTGTTTTGCAGTGGTTGCGTGTTGAATTGTGATTAAGAGCATGTCTATACCTAATTGTAATCAATAGGGTCATTAAGAAGTGTGGAACATTGATGTACTAGTTTGATCATTAAGGTTGTTTAATTTGCTAAATTTGTTGGACAAATTAGATTATTTTGGTCTCAAAGAATGAATCCAATTGTTCGAGTTAAGTTAATAAAGTGTTAGAGCATTGTCTTAGTAGATATTAATTTTGAATTTATCTTCTATTGGATACTTGATGATCTTATGTAAAAGTTAGATTTACCTAATTCTTGCCATGCTAAAATTGGTGAAACATGTATAAAGGACTAGATGAAATTTGATTGTATTGCTTTGTGAAATATTGTTTTATAGAGGATTATATTATTAAATCTTTAATAATATTATGCTATAGTTCCAGGCATAAGGTGGAATGTTGAATCAGTGTTTATATATACTTGTGTAGTTGCAAATAAAGACATGACCATAAATTATTACATCATTAGTGTAATCGCCAATTGTTAATGATAATATCTAGGGTGGAATTAGTGTGCGTTAAATTGGTGTTGAGCATTGCCAATAGTTGAATGATTGAAATTTAAAAGTGATTTATATATGTGTGCTGTGCTAGATTGTCTTATGACAACATGTTCTTGTTAAAAGAGTTTTACTTCAATAATGTGGTTTGCGCACTAGATTTTCTTTAGAACAAGTTGTCTGTTGTAATGCTATTGAGATAACAAAAAATAATATGAAGCAATTTGTTGTGTTTCTTTTGGAAAGTTTATCATGGTATAGTAGGCAATGGTGATCCTTGCTAA
This sequence comes from Hsuehochloa calcarea, assembly GCA_036346395.1. Lineage (NCBI taxonomy): Eukaryota > Viridiplantae > Streptophyta > Magnoliopsida > Poales > Poaceae > Hsuehochloa > Hsuehochloa calcarea. The sequence continues at coordinate 30,858,458 of CM070600.1, forward strand.
GAGTGTAATATTACCGATGTTAGTAAGATTGTCAGTAAGGGATTGTGAAGGTAGTGTTGATTCTTTAAAAGTAAAAGAATTTATCATCTTTGGCGATATCGTTTAAATGAAAATGTTTCGAGTTTTGTATTTGTGATATTTTTGGAATTCATGATTCTTGTTGTAGCTGAAATTGGTTTTGAGTAAAGTGACGTGTTGGAAAGTTCTACTGGTTCTTAAGTGATTCCTATGATTTGGTCTTAAAAGCATTTCTTATTTGAGTTGGCAAAGTGATGTTGTAATCAAATAAAATTATTTTCTTTGTTAAAGGAAAGAGGGTAGTAAAAGTATTTAAGGTTGGAGTCAAGTGTTGTAACTTGCAGCTTATTGAAGTATGCTTAACTTTCCCGTTTTTTTTGCCGCAAAAGACTTTCTTGAGATTCAATAGCAATATTTTATTCTTATTGGCTGAGGTTTGATATTCTCTTCTTGTGGGGACATGAACCATCAATTGTGGTCTCGTCTTTTGCTTTTCTGGGATCATTGTCATTTGACTATTTGCCTTGATCTGGTGTTTATTGCGAGTGGTAAATATTCTTATGTGTGCTGAAAATCGTTTTCTTGTCTCTTCTTTTGAGAAAGGATTAACTGATTTGTTTTGTGAAGTCTTTTAGAGTGTGTAGTGGCAACTAAATAGTAGTGGTGGTCAAGAATATGATTTTGTGAGACCTTAGGTTGCGAGTTATTGGAGGTGCATTGGAGGATGAATTGACTTCGTGATACAATTCTAGGAGAGAATTTGATTTAAAAGGAATGTTTGTCATTAGAGAAAAAAAATTGATTATATTGTCACAACTAGTAGAACCTATAGTGAATTGTGATCCAAAAAATATTTGTTCATCTTGGTACAATATTGGAATTACCAAAATTTGAATCTTAGTCAATTAATTGGGGTATTACGAATGTGTAAATTGTGGTTATGTAAGTGAAGGTGAATGACATGGTTTAAAGAGAGTCTAGAATTAGCGAAGTAATTTAATCGTTATGATAGTTAATGAGTTAGTGAGGATTGTTGAGTTATTGTTAGGTATGACTTGATTTCATTAAGTATGACTTGATTACAGTAAGTAGTCCTCTTAGAGTTAGAATCCTGGTAAAGATAAGTCAGTGGTGAATATATTTACCTATCGATGTTATAACGATTGAGTATATCTAGATTGTAGGACTTTTACTCATTGGATTTGTAGAATTTTTCCTATCAGTTATATCAAAAATTTGGTTATCGTAGTCTTAGAGATTGAAATTAGTCCTTGTGTTTTATGTTAGAGCTTTGATTGACCAATGATTATGTGTAGAAGTAGTAAAATACAAGTGGATTTTGAATAGTATAATGACCATTGATAGAATCCTTTCAGTGTAGTAAATGAGTGTGTAATGTGAATTTCAAGTTGATTATTCTTAAATGATTGTGTAATATCTTGAAAATAACCCTCATAAGGACTGGTGCGTAATTAATCAAAACATGATACATGAAAACGAGATGTTTTAGATTTTAGAGAGAAGTTTTTTTCAAAGAACAGGTAGTGCGGAAGGAGTTAGTTCGTACCATGGTAAAACGGGTCGTGGGGGATTAGTGGATCCAAAGAATCCAGAAAAAACCCTAGCCGTCGCTTTTGGTTTTCTTTTTTCCTGTACGGCCGAACGCTTGCACCGCTGCTCCCTCGCGGCCGCGCGTTGCCACCTGCCCACGTGTTTGTCGAGCGCGTGAAGTGTCGCTCGCTGCCGCGCGTGTGGAAAAGCCCGACGGCCCGGTCGCTGCTCACGTTGCCCGCGCACGCGGTCATGCGCCGCTGCTCCTGCCGCGCGCTTGAAGAAGCCCGTTAGCCTGCCCGCGCACGCGGTCATGTGCTGCTGCTCCTGCCGCGCGCTTGAAGAAGCCCGTTAGAACGCCCGTGCAGCACGCGTGCACGCCCGTGCAGCACGCGTGCACGCCCGTGTTGCCGCTTCTAGCTCGCTAGCACCCGCATGTATGCTGAGTTGTTTCTGCCGGTTTTTTTTTTTTTTTCATGCAACACAATGAGGCCAAGGAAAATAAGGGGCACAGTAGAAGGTAAAAATCAAGGAAGAAGTCATGAAATAAAAGAGGAGGAAAATTAGGAGGGAGAAGTCGGGATCTTAGTTTCGTTGTGTGGGTAACAATTTGGTTATTCCATCTTTATTCTGTTAATTTAATTAGAGATTGGAATCGAGATTAGAGAGGATAATAGCAATTTCTAGTCAAGGGAACAATTAATAGATCAGTTTAATTTGTTGTATTGTTGTACAATTATTTCGGGTACCACAGGGGTATAATTTGAGGATGTTATCTACTAGTTAATTGTAGAGAATTTTGGTAACTTTCTGTAGAATATTTAATCATGTTGATCAGATGCTTAAGTTTCGAGTTATGAATTTTGTAAGCCTGCTGTCTAGAGAGTTGTCGTCTTTTGGCAGCATCTAGGTAGACTGTAGATTAAAATTAGTAAATAGACTAATTAGGGTTTTTGCTCTACATGAAAAGTGTAGATAACTGTCTAAAGATTCTAGCGAGTTCGAACATGAATTTTGGTTTGGGTAGAACAGAAGATATGATTTTAGTAAGACTGCTGTTTAGAAACTGTTGCTGTTTTAGTGCCGGGTTAGCTAGGGGTGGCTGACCGGTGAAGGGATAGTGTTCTGGGTAGGGAAACGTGTAGGAGTGATGTCGCCACTTATTGTTATCATACCGCTGTACCTTGTTTTGAGGTTTAGTGTTTACTGTAGGAGGAGTGTCATCGGGTTTGTGGTCATCCTCTAATCAAATTGTTCCTTGCTACTAGGAGGGGCAAGTATATGGTAGACAGTGATCAATGGTTGATCATTGTATTTCTTTATCACTCATTACTGTTATTGTTGTGCTTATATTTTTATTTTAATTGTAAGCAAAATGAATGGATTTGGATTATTTCGTATTGTTGGATTTGAGAATCATGGTGGATGATGATAATGATGAAACTATGAAACATTGTGCATTCATAAGCATCATTGCATATAAGAAAGTGATCATGTTGATCACAACTCCATGGGAGTGGAGGAGGTCCCCGATCCTTGAGGAGGACGGGCTTGAGAGTGAACATTGTTTGTTTGTTTACTTACGCTATCTTAGGTATACACGAAAGAAGTGTATTTGGACATGTAGTGTAGAGATGCATTGAGTTGTGTGTGAGAATAAAGAGAAGAAGATTGCATGAATGAGCATGAAAATAAGGATAAGAGAACATGTGTTGATAATGATGTTATTGATTATTGTTGATTTAGCATTGTTCATTGTCTATTGATATATTTGCTGAGTTGTGGACCCACTCTTGATCTACTGTTGTTTTTAGGTGACCGTTGATGGCATTTCGCTTGAGAGGGATTAGCGCACGTGGAATAATTATATATTCTCAAACTTGATTCATTTGTCACGAGAAGCCTTTATTTCATTATAATGGAATATCTATTAGGACTTGCTAGTTATTGAATATTCCTAGATGATTGATTAGGATTTGTTTATTCATTCCATCTAATTGTTATATTGGTTTTGTACTAATTTTGGATTATTATCTTTTTATGCTTCTAGAGTTTAATTATTTATAACTGTTAAGTCTTTAATCATATTTTGTCATTATCCGTGGACGGGTTTTAATAATGTGTTGCATGCTGCAATTTTATTGTAAATTAATGTAAATTAAATTGTTAGGGTAGTTTGGTGGCATTCTAGGCTCAATGTTGGGTTAGGGTGTTACAGTTGGTATCAGAAAGGGTTTTAGGTATGTGGTGAATAGATTTACAACTTAGGTAACCTAAAATTGCTAAAATTTATTTTAGGGCTAGTAAAACAACTAAAATTTGCTAATGGTTAACTAACTTAAAATTTGAGACACTAGTGCACGGTAGGATGGGAATGGGATGAGTATCGCCTTTACGCTTTCGATATGTTGTAATACTGATGCATGAGTTGATATGGATTCTTTGAACTTACTTTGTATTATTGATTGTGGTTGATAGCTATGCCGAGGGGTAGAGGACATGGTCGTGATGGCCACGGTAGTGGAGGCCGTGGTGGGGGTTGTGGCCGCGGGCGTGGTCCTATGAAGCCATTGCCTATGGCAGTTGAGTCAGTAGCTAAGGGGAACAATACCACTGAGGAGGGGGTTGCTGTAGACCCACCTCAGGTTGGGGGCCAGGATGAGATACCTACTTTGTTGGGAGAGTTGGTGGGAGATATCTGTGCTCTACGTTAACATGCACCGACAACCCTTGCTGTTGCGGCATCTGTTGCTACCCCTGTCGCTCCTCCACCTGCACACCAGGCATGGATGGCGCTTCGGGAATGGATGGGGCCGAGGTTGGATCCGTTTGACAGGTCAAGCACGCCGGTCCAAGTAGCAGACTGGTTGCGCCACATGGAAAGTCAGTTTGGAGCTGTCTTCACATCATAGGGTCTATTTTGTAGCCTTTCAGCTGAAAAGAGCTAGCGAACATCTGGTGGGATGACGTTATGACGTTGAGGACCGTCGCTCAGGATCCATTTTCTTGGGAGGACTTTGTTGACCAGTTCAAGACAAAGTTCTATCCCAACTCCTTTGTTGAGAAGATAGAGGTTACCTTATCGACCTTTGTTCAGGGAAAGAGGTCCATTGCTGAATACGAGGCCGAGTTCGATAACTTGGTTCGCTTCGTTCTGTCAGTGACGAATGATGATGTGCAAAAGGCCAAGAGGTTCCGTCGGGGCCTCAACTCTGAGTATTGACACGTGTTGGGAGCAAGTCAGGGGCATAGAGTTGGAGATGCAGCTTACTAAGGAGTTGGAAGCTTCTGTTGGACTTGTTACTTCTAGGGGTGACCAGAAGAGTAGCTCCGGTGAGGGGAGTGGGTCTTTTCAGTGGCCTACTTTCAAGAAGTTCAAGGGAGGATCGCAATTCTCCAAGTCTAAGCAGTTGAGGCCATTTCCTTCTTCGGCGTTTCGTCCTTTTGCGGGTACTCCAGCTTTACGTCCTGTCCCAGGGCAGGGCATGCTTTGTTTCAAGTGTGGTGATGGTCACCGTGTGGCTGAGTACTCTTGGATAGGAGATTGCCGTCAGTGTGGCCGGCTGGGTCACAAGGAGCGGATGTGTCGCCAGAACTCCGCTAGTGTGATCAAGTGGGAGCCTGTGTCTTGTTCTTCTTCAGTTGGTCCTGTTCGAGGATCTGTCCAGATGATGGCTGGCACTTCTGCGCTGCCGCTTCCTTTAGCTTGGGCGCCTCTAGCAGGGTACTACTAGCAGCTGCTGCCTCCGCACCGCTTCAGATTGCTCGACCGGCTTTACCTGCACCGCCACAGTAGAGTGTCGGGGCTTCCGTCGCCTCGACGTCATCTTCTTTCGCCATGGCGCCACAGGAGTGTCGCCATGCCCTCTGCGGAGTCATGAGTCATCGACATAGTGATGTACTTTTCTTGTAGATTCATTTGATGCTTTAGTCCTTTTTGATTCAACGGCTACCTATTTGTTTGTCTCGATGGAGTTTGCTAGTTGAGCGAACTTGAGTATCGATGGATTTCCACGGTGTTGGTTAGTTCTCCTGGGGGTATTATTGCGAGCTCCACCATCTGTCCTGAGTGCTCTATTGTTATCGATGGGGAGAAATTCAAGATGATTCTAATGGTCATTTAGTTGGAGCCTTTTGACGTCATCTTGGGCATGGATTGGTTGCACTCGTACCAAGCCGTGATATCTTGTTTATGTAGGACAATCACCGTGCAGACTTCGTCTGGTGAGACTTTGATCTTTCAAGGGAGTGCGCCTCCGCGCTCTTTTTGTGTTGGCCAGACTATTTTCGAGTCAGCGTGCGATGAAGACTGGGTTTCTCTTGGCTCTTGCTGAGAAGCTGAGCGTGGCTTTACAGATTGAGGAGATTTCAGTGTTTTGTGACTATCGAGATGTGTTCTCGGCTGAGCTTCCGGGCATGCGACCTACGCGAGACATGGAGTTTTGCATTGATCTTGTTTCGAGCACTCGTCTCATCTCGTTGTTTCCATATCAGTTGGCACGCCCGTTTTAGGACGAGTTTAAGAAGCAGTTGGATGATTTGTTATCTAAGGGTTTGACCAGGCGCAATGTGTCGTCATGGGGAGCTTCTGTTTTGTTCATAGAGAAGAAGGATGTGAGTTGCCACATGTGTGTTGATTACTATGCGCTTAATGCAGTCACGATCAATAAAAAAATATCCTTTGCCCCGCATTGAGGATTTTTTTGATCTGTTGAATGGAGCTTAGGTGTTCTCCAAGATTGATCTCCAGTCAGGGTATAATCAAATCCGTGTGTGTGAGTAGGATGTAGAGAAGACTGCTTTCTCCACCAGTATGGGCATTATGAGTATAAAGTTATGTCTTTTGGTTTGACTAATGCACCTACTGTTTTTATGGAGACCATGAATAGTATGTTGCATGAGTATCTGGATGAGTTCGTGGTGGTGTTCATTGATGATATTCTTATCTATTATAAGACCAATGAGGATCATGAGCGTTACTTGAGGATGGTATTAGGGACTTTGAGAGAGCACAAGTTCTATGCCAAGTTGAAAAATGTGAGTTATGAATTTCAGAAGTTGGTTTCCTAGGTCATGTGATCAATTATCAGGGTATTATTGTCGATCCTAGCAAGGTCTCTATAATGGTGGACTGGAAGAGGTTGACTAATGTGAAGGTGGTGAGGAGTTTCTTGGGTTTGGTTGGTTACCATGAGTGTTTTGTGTAAGATTTCTCTATCATCGCCAAGCTGATGTCTCATCTTACTCAGAAAGGTGTGAGATTCCAGTGGACTGATGAGTGTGAGCGCAGTTTCAACACTTTAAAGGAGAGGTTGGTGATGTAACATCCCAAAATTGGTTTGTGTTTCAAATGTAATAAAAATGAGGAAAAATTAAAACTTTTTCTCTGATCTTGATTTTTGTAATCAGTTCCATAATTTTTGTAAAGGAAATTATGTGAAATCAAAAATCAAATTATCATTGGGACACCAACACAAATATCCTTCATGAAAATCTGGTGCCCAACCTTTGGAAATAATTTTTCTTGGGTCTAGGGTTGATGTTTAACACCTCTGAATTATCTCATGATTTTTAGAAATTATTTGATAATTTTTTGGAGGCAAGTCAAACTGGTCAAACCCTATTTTCCTCTCTTCTGGAATTTCTGGAGAATAATTCAGTGCATTAAAACCTCTGAAATTTTATGGAAGATTCCTACTGCAGTCAGAAAGCTCCAGTTAAAATTTCATAAATTTTGGAGTTTGTTTGCTACCTCAAACAATTCCTCAAAAATCAGATGTTTAAAATTCAAATTCTAACTGGTTTGCACTGTTCCTCGGGTTCGAACCAGACTCGGGTTCGAGCCAATGGACTCGGTCCAACCAACTAAACGCACCGGCGCGGTCGCTCGGGCGCGCGCGTCGTGAGCCGTTGGATCAGCAGCGAGCGGTCCTGGATCAACCGAGCGACGGATTCTCGCGATCTAACTCAGCCGTTCGATTTCAATCCGACGGTCAGCGCATTGTCTCCTTCCTCCGTCCGGCTCGCGCGTCAGCATCGGCCATGGCGTCTTGTGAGAGGAAAAGCAGCTAGCGTGCGATCCACTCCACGGTCGCTTTTCAACGGCTCTATCTGCGCGCATTTATTGCTCGTCGTGCTCCTCCCTCAGGCGTCCCCTCTCCAACCGCTCCCGTCGCTCTCTCGCGCTCAAACAGCGGTTTGACCCGAGCGGGTTATCGCCGTTGCCCTCTGCCATCCCGGGCTATTTAAGCTCCTGGGCTTCTCCCTTAGCTTCCTTTAGCAACACCGTAGCCCTAGCTAGCACTCACAAGCCCGCTGGAGCCACAGATTCTCGGGAAGCTCTCGGCCGCCTTTGATGGTTTTGGAGCTTCGGTGAAGTCGGTGCAGCGGGGGTCTTCTTCCACAAGTTTTTGCTCCCTCTGCTCTCCCTCTTCTCTCTGAAGCTTAACCCTCTGTCAATTTGGCTTTTGACAGAAAGGAGCAGCTCAATTTCGGATTGCCCCTTTTCGCCGAAATCGCCATTCTTCTTCGCTGAGCGGCTTGACTCTCCCTGCGCCTTCTTTGGACTCAGGTAACCTCTCTTTAGTCCCTAGTGGCCTGGCACCAGCTCCCTTGAACCGGAGCTGAGCACGTTTGCATTTTTCGTTTTAGTCATTTTGGTTCACTTGGTTCCTCCCGCTGCTTGCGGCGATCCGTCCACCTCACCAACGCCATTGGTACCATTAGGTGCGCCATGGAGTTTGGGACCCATTTTAGGCGTTTGCTCGCACCGCCGCGGCCAGAGCCGCCGGCGGCGAGCCGATCTTCCCCGTCAAATTTTGTCGGACGAAACTCTGGGATGAAGTTGAACTTGAGTCGTTGCGGACCGTCGATCCTAAGATCTACGGCCCAAGATTGCGCTGAAATTTGAACTAAACGCTCGCCTTGATCCGCGAACCATTGGATCCCAGATCAACGGCTCGCGTGCGTGGGCGCGTTCGGACCACCGGACGCTCGGGTCTAGGTGAACCGTCGGATCCCAGATCCACGGCTCTCGTGCGCGGGAACGTTCGGACCACCGAACGTTCTGGGCCACGTGAACCGTTGGATCCAGATCCAACGGTTGACGTTTAAACCTCATGGCAGCGTAGCGTTAAGCCGGGACGCGGACCGTTGGATCCAGGATCGACGCTCCTCGTTCAGCCACGTCATTCCTAATTTCCGAATTTCCCGAGAGGATTTATTTATCAACTGAAAAATGTGATAACTTGGAAAATGCATAACTAATTCATTTCAAATCCTTTTCGGTTGATTCAAATTTTGTTGGTTATGTTTTTAACTAAACTTTAATTTAAAAATGTTTCCAACCTCAGTATAGCTCCAGAAAATTTTGCTAATGAATAGTAGCATTTTTGATTTACAAAAAGCTGAGCAAAATTGTTTTGGGCATATCTTTGGCATTAAGAATCCAAATAAATTGGTTCTTGTTGCTAAATTCTTTATAAATCAGGATCTTGCTACTGTAAAGTTTTTGGAATTTTTGGAGCATGTTTACTGTTGAGTCTTTGCATTTTATTCGCTCTTATCGTTTGGTTCTCGCTTTTTCGTTAGGATCCGAGGAGCACGTTGACCATATTGTTGATCCCCAGCAGCACATTGACCCACAGCAAGCAAGGCAAGCAGTTTGATCATGTTAATCCTATTATTTTACAAGTTTAATATTTTGAATTCAACTGTATGTATGCATGGCTACTTTGTGTTAAATTAGGGTTAGTTGATCCTGTAGTTGCATAATCTGTAGGATATTGTTTATTCTCTACTACTTGAGCCTAGGTTATTTGCTGTGATTAGGGTTTGTTGGATGAACTCTTGTCACTTAGTAGCATACGAGTCTTTATGCTTAGCCATGCTTAGTTCGGTAGCTTTGGGCGATCATCGACTTAGTCGATGGTCTTGATCACACAAAAATTATTATTCTTCCATTATGTCCAAGACTTTGTGCTTTGTTAATTTGCAAATCAAAAGCTGAAAATGAAAACTGATTTGGACTTGGGCATAATGGTATGTTGGTGTGGTGTTTTTGGGTGTGATTGGAATGGTGCCCAAGTCAACAAGGACCGAACATCTTGTGTCACACTCTCCAAGCATTTTTGCGTGCTAACCACGCGAGAGGGATATGGGACCTCTCTTGACTTAGTACTTTGGCGTGTGTTATCTCAGAGTCGCAGGAGGGGTTGTGTGGGTTGTGTGAAAAGGATATGTGTTCTTGTGTTGGGTGTGCGGTGGTGGAGATTCCGGTAGGCTCTCCACCTCGAGGAGCATTGTAGTTGTCCAAGGCTTTACTGCGACGGGTAGTTGACCGAGGCTTTACAATGACTCGACACAGCGTATGGGTTTCTATCCATACAGGCGACTGTAGTTAATACACAATATTGGAAATGTCTCGTAGGACTTAGTGTCTTGCGGCATACCAAAGGAAGTATGCTAATCATGTGGCAAAAAGGCGATGCAGCGTGTGGGTACATTGGTACACCCTGCAGGGTATAAAACTATTCGAATAGCCTCGTCCTAGGTTATGGACACGCTTGGTTAGGTTTTGCAAGAGTTAGACTACAACCTTTTAAACTAAAATTTGACATGGGTGGTATGAATGTGTAATTCATGCTATTGTTGTGGTGACTAATGGTTTAGTCACTTCCAGGGCTGTTGTTGTCTATTTACTGTTATTAATATTGTTCTTTCGATTATTTGAACATTAAAAACAGATTTGTTAAATTGCTTTCAATCTATTACCTTATTGCAAATGGAAACTTGCTTTGTGCTAAAATGAAACATACAGCCACCTCTTCAATTAGCTTGCATGTAGGTTATATACAGGTTTGTTATTCCACATGTAAGTCTTGCGAGTACATTCAAAGTACTCACCGGCTTTTGCCGGCTGCTTTTGTTTGCAGGGGAGGAAGGTGAGCCCCAAGGGCCTCACTTTTGTGAGCTGTGCTGTGGATTTGACGACTAGCTTGGCGGTCCGGTCGGTTGCCTTGTGGGTTAAAGGCACACTGATTGGCTCTTTTGGTTTATGGCCATCTTATGGCACTTTTGCTTCCGCTGTTAAACTCCTTCATGTATATGTCGTTTGGCCGGTCGGCCTCTCTTTTGTAATAACTATCCTTTATTTATGTTATCTTCTGGCTTGTTGTTTTTGCTTCGGTGCTATGTGGATGAATGGAATTGATGCATGAATTTTGTAAAGAGGTGTGTATACTGCACTCTGGGAAGTATACATGTCTCGAGTCTCGGATTATCTGATTTGTGATGCTAGGACCAAGTGGATGGTTAAGCATTACAAGCCGGATAAACCGGGGTCTCACAAGGTTTGACTTCTCCGATTCTCACTCTTCCTAAGCCAAGGAGGTGCTTCACAGTCTTTTCAGATGCATCTCGAGTGGGTCTTGACTGTGTGCTTATGCAAGACGGTAAGATGATTGCTTATGCGTCGAGGCAGTTGAAAAAGTAGGAGCAGAATTATCCTACTCATGCATTGGAATTGGCCGCTGTTGTCCTTACTCTCAAGATTTAGATGCATTATCTGTACGGCGAGACTTGTGATATTTTCACAGATCACAAGAGTCTCAAGTATATCTTCACTTAGAAGGATCTGAATTTGAGGCAAAGGAGGTGGCTGGAATTGATCAAAGATTACGATCTTACCATTCAGTATCATCTAGGCAATGCCAATGTTAATGCTGATGCCCTTAGTCGCAAGGCGACTCTTACTACTTTAGATTGCCTCGTTGCTGATTTTTATCGCATGGGGGTATCTTATTGCTATGCGGGCACGACACATGTTAAGACGCAGTTGATCCTTGAGTCAGCTATTCCAGATCGTGTGCGAGAAGTACAACAGAGTGATCGGTTATTACAGGAGGTCAGAAAGCGTCTGGATAAGGGAAAGGAGGGAGATTTCAACATGGATGACTCTGGTGCTTTGCGGTTTAAAGGCATCCTTTGTGAGCCACAAAAAGTGGAGGTCAAGGATGACATCTTGAGGGAAGCTCATCGCATTTCGTACACTGTTCATCTTGGTGAGACTAAGATGTATCGCGATCTGAAACATAATTTATGGTAGAAAAGGATGAATGTAGATATTGCTAATTATGTGGCTTCTTATAGTGTTTGTCAGCAAGTGAAAGACGAGAATAAGCGTCCTGCAGGGTTGTTGCAGCCTTTTGAGATTTCCCTGTGGCTTTGAGATGATATCTCTATGGACTTTATGGTTGCGTTACCTCGTTCACTGCGAGGGAAGGATGCAGTTTGGGTAGTGGTGGATAGTTTCAACAAGTCTACGCATGTCATTCCTATCTGCACGAGAAGTTTAGCTAGTGATTTAGCTCCTATTTATGTGCGTGAGATTGCATGGTGTGCCAAAGACCATCATTTCTGACAGGGATGCCAAGTTTGTCTCCAAGTTCTAGGAGAGTCTTTATAGTGCGTTGGGCACTCAACTGCGTCTTAGTATGGCGTTTCACCCTCAGACATATGGGTAGTGGGGCGCACTATTCAAACTTTGGAGGACATGTTGCGGTCTTGTGTTCTGTCTTAGAACGGTAGTTGGGAAGATCAGTTACCACTTGTTGAGTTTACTTATAACAATAGCTACCATTCCGGTATTAGAGTCGCACCATTCGAGGTTCTGTATGGGTGGAAGTGCAGATCACCACTATGTTGTGATGTAGTGGGTGAGAAGGCAGTTTTGAGTCCGGATTGGATTCAAAAGACTGTTGAGCGCGTGGCCATGGTGAGGCAGAATCTGTCGACAGCTTAGAGCAGGCAGAAAAGCTATGTAGATGTGAGGAGGTGTGACTTGGAGTTTGTGGTAGGTGACCAGGTGCTTTCGAGAGTGTCTCCCACCAAAGGCATTGTTCGGTTTGGTACTGTAGGACCGTAAAGGCGACTAGAGGGGGGTGAATAGGCGCTTTCTCAATTTTTCGCCTTAATCAAATTCAACACGAACTTTTCTCCTTTAGCTATGAAAGCTAAGAAGATCGATGCATACGAGAGGAAGCCTTGTCTTTGAATTCGATAACCCCTTAACCACAAGACACAAATGTGGAGAATTGATCTCATTTGGCCGGTTCGGACATCGGCGGTCTGGCCAATACCAAAGGCGGTCCGGCCGATTGAAATCGATTCGACCGTGAATTAACAATGATCAAAGTCGGCGGTCGACGCGCCGTTTCTAAATCGGTCCGACCGATTTAGTACAGATCCGAAATACCAAGCCCAAAACCAAAACGAAAATTGGTCCAACTTTTGATTCAACCAATGAAACTTGACCAAATTTGGAGCACACCTCCCTAAGGATATCTAAGACCTAATTCTAGCGACGATCGTTCAGATCCACTTCGAAGAATCAATCTCTTAAGGATTAACCAAAGAAGTGCTCAAACCCTAGAAATATGAAAAACTTGATCCAACACTTGCTTATGGGGGATTGAAGATCTAGATAATTCTAGGAGTATTCCCACACATTAAAGCAAGGTAAAATCGGTCAAGAGACCAAGCATGAACACCCGGATCAAGGAAGCACCAAAATCATCAAAAGAGAGAAGAACACATGAGAGACTTCACCCTTGAGCAAACATCAAAAGATTGATTGAATCAAGATGTTGCTTACAAAGCCACTCCTTCAAGGAGGACAAGAGCTCAATCAAAGAGCACACATACAAATCTCTCCAAACCCTAGCCTCTCCTCTCCTCTTCTCTCCAAACCCTAGAAAAAGACTTGGAGTGTCCAAATGAATGCTTGGGGGCTTTTACATCTCACCCCTTCTATTTATATGGAGAGTTAGGGTTTCACACATGGGACCCACTGTAGGACCGTAAAGGCGACTAGGGGGGGGGGGTGAATAGACGCTTTCTCAACTTTCTCGCCTTAATCAAATTCAACACGAACTTTACTCCTTTAGCTATGAAAGCTAAGAAGATCAGTAAGTGCACAAGAGGAAGCCTTGTCTTGAATTCGATAACCCCTCAACCACACGACACAAAAGTGGAGAATTGAACTCACTGCTATCGGGTATCTTGGCGGTCGGGCCGGAGAGCAGGCGGTCGGACCGACGTTCAACGAGCGGACGGATGACTACTACTAATCAAGTGATCGGACCGTCGGATATCGGTTCGACCCGCGATCGAAGCGGTGAAAAGCGGGCGGTCGGACCGCCCGTTACAAACCGGTCGAGACCGATTTAGTCCGAGCGAAAAAAATCAAGCCCAAAACCAAAACAAAATTTGATCCAACTTTTGATTCAACCAATGAAACTTGACCAAATTTCGAGCACACCTCCCTAAGGATATTAGAGACCTATTTCTAGCAACGATCATTCAGATCCACTTCGTAGAAACGATCTCTCAAGGTTTTACCGAAGAAGTGCACAAACCCTAGAAATATGAAAAACTTTGATTCAAGACTTGCTTGTGGGGGTTGATGGTCTAGATGATTCTAGGAGTATTCTCACACATCAAAGCAAGAGAAAATAGGTCAAGAGACCAAGCTTAACCATTTGAATCAAGGAAGCACCAAATTCATCCAAAAGAGAGAAGAACACAAAGGGAGACAAATGATCTCTCAAGCAAGCATCACAAGATTGATTGATCTCACAAGATGCTTACAAAGCCACTCCAACAAGGAGGACAAGAGCTCACACAAGGAGCACACAATTTCTCCAAACCCTAGCTTCTCCTCTCCTCTCCTCCTAACCCTAGAAAAAGGATGAGGGGCTCAAATGAAAGCTTCAAGGGGTTTTACATCTCCCCCCTTTCTATTTATAGGAGAAGCCTAGGGTTTCACTTTTGGGACCCACACACACATGGGACCCACACACATACAACAGTTGAAGCAATCGCACAACTTCACCACGTGTGGGTTGATCGGCGGCTCTCATCACGTCGCCGGTCTTTCTGTCCGAATCCCATCTAACCTCCTAGAGACTTGCAGCTTCCGCACACTTTGATCCAACCGGTATGATCGAACTACCGTTCGATCCATCTTGCCCATTCTGCACCATGCTTGAGTCAAATGACCTCACCCGGCATCCATGATCGTTCTGGACCTCAGCTCTCCCAGCGTAGTCCCGATCCACTTCACCTTTGGCGTTGTTGACTGCGCAAGCCACACGCACAACGACAATAGACAAGCAAATCGTTTCCGGGAACAAGTTCTTCACAACTTGACCTGTTGGACCGTAAAGGCGACTAGAGGGGGGGTGAATAGGAGCACGCTCACTTTTTCACAAATTATGAACTCAATACAATTTAACTCCGGTAGCTATTAGAAAGCTATGAAGATCAATATACCATCAAATGGAAGACTAATATTGAATTCAATTAAACCCTAAGCAATATAACAAAATCAACTAAGATTACCAAGACTCACAAAGACGGCGATCGACCGTTATACTCAACCGGTCGGACCGATTGCGGGCGGTCGGCCGGCGTTGTCTTGGCGGTCGGACCGCTCAAAATCGGTCGGACCGGTGATGACGCGGTCGACCGCCGACTCGAACCGATCGCAACGATAAAATCGGCCCGATGGCGAAGTTGAAATTAGGTGAAACTTTTGATTCTCAACTCCAATCTTTATGAAACTTTGCACACACCTTCTATATGCTATTGAGGACCTATTCCAATCGAATATTATGATAATTCTTGGAGCGATCTTGAGCAATTGTCAATTGATTAACGAAGGTCTAAAACCGGGCAGAACGAAAACTTGATCCTAAAGCTTGTTCGTGAGAGATTGATGATCAAGATGATGCTAGATAGATTCACACATATCACAGCAAGCTAATTCATGTGAAAGAATCAATCACAAACTCGCGGATCAAAGAAAGCCCTAAAATCACGAAATTGAAAGCAAGAGCGAAAAGAGACTTATCTCAAGCAAACCTTGCATAGATTGATTTCGTGATTGTTGTTTGGATTACATCCACACCATCATGGATCGATGGACAATCAAAGATCACGAAATTCACCACAAACCATCAAGAGCCCTTGCCTCCACCTCAACTCCCTAAAGACAATTAGGGTTTTGAAACATAAAAGGCGAGAGAGAGAGAGGTGCGACCACCATCTCCTCCTATTTATAGTGGAGGCCTAAAACTCTTAGGGTTTGACTTAATTGGGCTCCGTTAAGGCCCACTAACAAGCGGGTCACACACGCACGCCTGCAAGCGCCGTCTTTAACCTTTGACCTAAACCGCTTCACCATGCGTCATGGATTTGCCAATAGGTCACCCTTGTCCATCTTGTGTCACGCTTGAGTCGTTGACCTCACCCGCATCGTCGATCGTTCGGACCTCAACTCTTCAAGTCTAGTCCCGATTCTCCTCGCCGTTGACCGTCGTTGACCACCAAGCTACCCGCACAACCACGCATACAAGAAAACACGTGTTCGGGAACAAGTTCTTCACAACTTGACCCATGTTAGTCAAAACATGCATCATGCAAATCATATGCCATGAAACCAATGACTTTGACCTAACAAAACAACATCGCCATGAAGTTGGCCGCGTTCAAGTAATTCACGGTCGACCGCTCCGGTGAGCGGTCGGACCGCCCATGGCGGTCGGACCGCTCCACAATGAGCGGTCGGACCGCCTTAGACTTAGCCAAATTCAAGCTCCCAAAATCGAAACCTTCGGAAACTTTAAACCAATAGAACTTTTCACCGAGGCTCCAAAAATCATGAGACCAAGTGCATTGGGATCCCCTTACTTGTCTACAACACCTATTTTTGGCCCAGCTCGATTTGAACACTTTTGGTCATCGCCGGTCCGACCGCCCCAGATGGCCGGTCCGACCGATATGGGACCGGTCGGACCGCCGTGCAAGGACCGGTCGGACCGCCCCTGAGCAGTAAGCATGTAACTTTGTCGAAAACGCGTGAAACGACAAACCGTAAACGCCATTGCCAATTGTCACATCATCCTAAGATCTGGAGCATATCCCCATGAAATCCACAATCTCCCCCTTGATGAACACATTGGCAATTATCCAGAAAATGTAAGTAAGAGGTTTGAAAGCGAGTTTACTCGCAGTTTTCGCACAAAGGCACAACTTGGTCCATAAGCAAGAAAAAGCAATGAACATGACCAAGCTGGCATCAGAATAGTATAGGCATGTGAGACAAGGCAAAAGAAAGCATAAAAACTTTGATTTCCAGAAAAGGGTCAAAATTCTCACATGAGGTCCATATGAAAGAACAATTGTTCAATTGACCTATGATCATTGTGAGTATAAAAGAATGCAATTCAAGTTCGAATATTCAATAAGACAATAAGAATGCAACTCAAGAACTCCCCCTCACTATGATCATCAAATTTCAAATTTTCAGTTTCTCCCCTTTGTATAAACTTCTCCCCCAATCTTCTCATTAACACATCTTCTCCAAATAAGAGTAGCAAAGAAATATTACACATCTTCTCCCAAAGAAATATCTTTTCATTTAACACATCTTCTCCCCCTTTGACAATGGATTCATCAAGGAATCACGCCTTCCTCTCATCCAGAATAACAAATAGAGAATAAAGAAAGAAGCGAAACAAAAGAAGCATAAAGAGGAATATGCATGAAGTGCAATGGAGTGGCTTCAATTTTGTATTTTCAATTTTTGATAAGAAGCTTTGGAGATTACCCAAAAGAACAATGTAGTTTCTCTAATATTGCACAAACAGCATATCAAGCCTGACAACGCTAGCAAGATCATGGTAAGACATATATATCAAAGCTAAGCACAAAGGCTCAAAAGTAAAGCATTAGATTTTATCAATTTAAGCAACGCTTCAAATTCAAAGAAGTTCATCAACGAGGATCCTAAAGTGAAATTGGCCATGTCAAATGTCAAAGTGAGATCAAAAATCTAACAAAGACCACATGAAGAGTCAATCAAGTCCGTATTGAATCATTTTGCTCAATATTTTGTAAACGCCCATTTGTCAACATTTTTCTCATTTGCATTGAATATTGAAGTTGACTAATGATCTAACTTAGTGACAAGATCCTGGACTAGGAGCCATCCACAAACTCATCCTAAGCTTCGACCAAAAGTTGATTAAAGGTATATCTTAGTAAAGAAGATCACGGACTAGGAGCCATCCACAAACTCTTTCTAAGCTTCTCACAGGCGACAAATCTTGAGGTTCATGTCATTTCGACAAGCGGTCCCCATGAGATCGTCTGGTTCATCAAACTATCTCCAAGTTCATGTCATTTGACAAGCAGTCTCGTAAGAATAGTTTGGCACAATTTAAGCATAAGACAATCTTGATTTTCATTTTTCACAAGAGTAGTTTTTAGAATCTCAAGAACACAAAAGCTCAAGAAATGGTCAATTTTAGATCAAAGAGCTAACAAAGCAATTACAGCAGGCCAATGTCACAAGAGGAGCACTAATTCATAACTCGCTAAAACATCCACAAATTGCAATTTCTTAGTTTGAGTTGTTTAAAAGGTTCTAGCTCATATAGCAAAGACTTAGCTACACATGTAAAAGCATGATAATTCTAGCAAGTCAAAGAACTAGACATGACATTGAGCAAGAATTGAAATACAAAAGCTCTAAAGGGTAATAGGCAAAGCTTCATCAATTTTAAAAGATAAGCAGAAAATCTTATATTACAATGCATTTTTTTTTTGAATTTTTCATACCACTTGTTGTAACCACTTGTTGTTACCACTTGTTGGATTTTTCATATGAATGTAATATGATACAATGAGATGCAAATAAAAAGCCTAAAAACTTAAAAAGTTCAAAAAGATCACTAAGTTCAGAAAAAGAACAATAAAAGATCAAAAGAACAAGGAAAGATCAGAAAAGATCGAACTCCCCCTCAAACCAACCCATAAGGATAAATAACGCCTAACTCGCTTCTTAAGGAGGAAAATCTGGTTTGATCTAAAGGCTTGGTAAGAATATCCGCCAATTGAGCTTCGGACTCTACAAAGTGCATCACAATATCACCTTTTTCAACATGATCTTTCAGGAAGTGAAAACGAATGTCTATGTGCTTAGTCCTAGAATGTTGCACTGGGTTTTTAGCAATATTAATAGCAGAAGTGTTATCACAGAAAAGAGGAACACTAGCAAAGTTTAACCCATAATCTTTCAAAGTGGACGTCATCCACAAAATCAAGCTCTGACAACTAGCGGCGACAACATATACTCGCCTCGGAGTGGATTGTGCAACGAAGACCGCTTAGAAGACCAAGATACAAGAGGCGTGCCTAGAAAGTGACGGTGCACGAGGTACTCTTCCTATCTAACAAACGACCGCAAAATCGAATCGAAAAACCTCTAATGGACAAAGTGAAGAGCGGGAATACCAAATGCCATATAAGAGGGTAGAGTGTAAATACCGAATATGCGCTTAACGGCTTGGCGATGGGAAGTTCTCGAGACGCTGAAATCTTGCACAAAGGCATACCGTGAAGTGAATGTCGGTCTCGAGGCCACAAATCTGAGAAGGGAGCCGATCATCTTTGCGGTACTCGCGTTGATCCACGACTTCTCCTTCCTCATCCGGATCCAAAGCGATCGAAGTTGCCATGGGAGTGGAAATTGGCTTGCAGTCACCCATGTTGAAGCGTTTGAGTAGATCTTTAGTGTACTTCGTCGATGGATGAAAGTTCCTTCCTTGCATTGCTTGATTTGAAGTCCCAAAAGTAATTAAGCTCTCCCATCATACTCATCTCAAATTCCACGGACATAGTGTCGGAAAAGTTGAAACAAGAGCATTAGAGGAACCACCAAAAATAATATCATCCACGTAAATTTGAGCAAGCAAGAAGTCATTGTCACGTCTAAGAATAAATAGAGTTTTATCCACTTTACCCATCTCAAAATTATTTTTAAGCAAGAAGGTCTTAAGTCTATCATACCAGGCTCTAGGGGCTTGTTTAAGACCATACAATGCTTTGGATAGCTTGAAAACACGATTTGGATATTTAGGATCCTCAAAACCAGGGGGTTGCTTAACATACACTTCCTCATCTATGAAACCATTTAAAAAGGCACTTTTAACATCCATCTGATATAATTTAAAACCTTTTGATGCAGCAAATGCAAGCAGAATGCGAATGGCTTCTAGTCTAGCAACAGGAGCAAATGTCTCATCAAAATCTAACCCCTCAACTTGGTGAAACCACGAGCAACCAATCGGCCTTATTTCTAACCACGAACCATCCTCACCTTGTTTATTCTTAAACACCCAACGGGTTCCTATAACATTATGACCACTAGGAGGTTCTACTAGGTTCCAAACTTTGTTTCTTTCAAAATTCTCTAACTCCTCATGCATGGCATTTACCCACTAGAATCGGATAAAGCATGTGATATATCGCGGGGTTCAAAAGAAGCAACAAAAGCCGAATGAGAGTAGAGATTTGGATCATTATACAGGCGAGTGACTCGCTCATGTAGGTTACCTATTATCATCGGAGGATCTTTGTCTCTGAATGCGAAGTGGGCGCCGGGTGAGATGTCGTTTCTTCGACCTCCGCAGTCTCGCCGATGATGATGATGCAGTGAGCCTCAATCAAGGTGAAGTAGGCGTGGTGTTCTTGTATCAATATGGGTGCCTCGGCGGCGCAGATGAGGGAATGACATTTGCTTCGTCCTCATCTTCCTCCACAAAAATACTCTCTGTCACTGTAAATCATCTCAGCAATTGATCTAGCTCGAGGCTAGTCTCATCAAAAGTGACATTACAAGTCTCTGAATAATGTTAGTCTCGATATTAAAACCCGAAAACCCTCGAATGAGCGGGATAACCCGAAATATCCCATCAAAGTTCTTGATTCAAATTTATCTAAATTGCTGTCTTAAGAATAAAACATTTTGATCCAAAACTCGAAAATGCGAAGCAGAGGGTTTTCTACCAAAACGAAGCTCATAAGGGTCTTGCCTAAAGAAGGTCTCAAAAAGACACGATTGGCAATATGGCAGCGATAGCAATAGCTTGACCCAAAATCTCCTAGGTGTGCTATACTCATCTAGCATCGTCCTAGCCATTTCGACCAAGGTCCTATTCTTCCTTTCCACCACGCCATTTTGTTGAGGGACGTGTGGAGAGGAGAACCGATGCTCAATACCACGCTCGGCACAAAAGAAGCAAAAGAAGCATTTTTGAACTCCGTGCCATTATCATGCGAATCGCTCTCAAGGCACCAGAAGCTCGAAGCCAAGCGAAGAACAAGATCATGAAAATAACCAAAAGCTTCATCCTTTGAAGTAAGAAAGAACACCCAAGTATATCTAGAAAGATCATCGACTATGACAAGAATATACCATTTTCCACCGATCGGCCGGACTCTAGCGGACCAACAAGATCCATATGAAGCAACCATCACGGTCCGTCACCATAACCATAGTCACAGAAGGGTGTGGCGGCAACTTGTTTGCCATGCCTACAAGGTGCACATCTGACATCTTTGACAACTTTGAGCTTAGGCAAACCTCTCATGAGATCAAGGTTGCTAACTCGCGTCAAATGATCAAAACCAATGTGCCCCAAACGTCGATGCCAAAGCCAAAAATCGAAGAAGATGTAAGCAAACATTTAAGAGATCCAAGAAGAGATTACGAAAAGTCGGCTCAAAAATTCTACCAACTCTAGAGATTCCAAACACAAGCTCACGGTAGAATCAAGCACACGACAAGCATTTTTCTTAAAAACAGTCTCATAACCATCATCAAGAAGTCGAGAAGCAGAAAGGAGATTATACCTAAGCTTGTCCACAAGAGCGACATCCTTTAGAATGAATTTGTTGTTTACCCTAATTGATCCTGTTCCTTCAATTCGCCCTTGTGTATCATCTCCAAAGGTGATGAAGTCATCACTGTTGCTCGCGTGAAAGAGGTGAACCATTTTGAGTTTCGGTCATGTGGCGTGAACATCCGAGTCAACGAACCACGTGTTCTTCCCTTTCCGCGATAATCCACGAAAATCAAGGAGCAAAAGAACGATGTGTCTCAATCATCGGGATTAGATAAACAAGATTTAGGAATCGATCTTCGAGACACACGTCTACAAGGAGTATACAAACCGTAAGTACTATCCTTGATTTCATTTAACATTCGATTATGAGCAATGTTTAACTTAACATGGGACTTAGATCGTCCATGGGCGGTCGACCAGAACTTTGTCTTTGGCGGTCGGACCGGTGACCAAAACAGTCGACCGGTGACCACCGGTGATCGGACCACCGATACACATTAGAATTAAGATGTCTAGAAACATAATGATTTGCATGAGAGAAAAATCCTAATCCGTGTTTATTCTTTTCGGTGTTACCATGTCTCATAGAAGCTCTAGGTTGCATGAATGAAATTCTATCAAAATTTTTCCTATCATTTTTCAACCTCACGCCAACATTCAATCAAATGTCCACCTTTTTTGCAATAAGTGCAATGGTACTTGGTACCACTAGAAGAGCACCATTTGAATTAATACAAGGTTGGGCAAAGCCTGTGATTTAAAAGATGTTTTTGCGAGGTTGAGTTTTGAATTCAATTAAACCTTTTCCAAGACTTGAATGACTTTTGGGTTTGAATTGTCTTGAAAAGAATTGAATCCTAAACCTTGCTTCTTATAAGGAGTTTTAGATTTGTCAAGAATCATGTTTAATTGTTTCTTACCTTTAGAAAATTTCTCTAATGTATCATGAAGGTAAGCATTTTCTTTTCTCAAGTTAACACAAGCATCACAAGTTTTATCCATAGATTTTTCCTTATACAAAGCAATTTCAAGCTTAAGAGTGGAACATGAAGCACAAATAGTATTTTCAATATTGTCCTTAAGCTTAGCATATTTGACTCTAGCGACTTCTAAGATATCTTTGATTTCACGTTCTTTTCTAAGCATGAAGTGCAAGGGCTAGAATCAAATACATCAAAAGCAATCAATTTACTAGATTCTAAACATTTTTCACAAGGAGCACTTTTAATTTCATTTAGTTCAGATTTAGCATTCTCAAGTTGTTGTACACAAATATTATGAGCAGATTGTAACTTGGTAATTTAGAATGCATAGCATGACAAGATAAACATTCATCGAGTTCAAGAGTCTTAGCAGTTTTAAGCTCTACTTTCAGTTTGCTAATCTTTGACTCTAATTTCTTATTTTTTGTCATAACAAATTCAAGCGCTTCATCTTGACTAAGCAATTGCTCAACTATAGAATCATATTTAGCAGAAAGCTCATCATAAGTAAAAGATACCTCATTATCATCAATGTCCTCCGTGTCGACCATGAAGCACATGCCGGTGAAGTCTTTGGCCTTCCCTTTCTTTTTACCTTGAGGATCTCCTCCTCCTTGTCCTCCTCACTCCCGGTATCCACATCGCTCAAGGATTGATCCTCAAAGCGGCAAGGACCGGTGGCGGCCTTCACAAGCTTATTTGCCTCATACCTTGATTTGTTGAAGGAGGCTTCTTCCAAGTCGGCTTTCCTTCCTTATGATTGCTCTTACCTTTCAACTTGGGGCAATTTGCGGATATGATTGAGCTCACCACATTCATAGCATGTTCTGGACCACCTCTCTTTTGTTTCTCACATTATTGTAGGCCCGTGTGAATTTCTTAGCTAGAAGAGCTAACTCTGCTTGAGAATACTTTCAAGCTCCTCTTCATGAATAGCGGATAAACAAGCAAATGAAAATCGGAAGAAGATTCACAAGAGTCATCAAAAGCCTTTTGAGAGGATCGCTACCAAAGCTAAATTATCTTTCTTAGGATGATCAACTCTTTTAATTTCATGAGTCTTGAGTTTACTATAAAGCAATTCTAAAGTAAGACTTGAAAGATCAACATTTTCTTCTATAGCGGTAGCTTTCATCTCCCACTCCTTGGTGTTGATTGCGGCCAAGAGATGGGTGGCATTTTCAGATTGAGAATATTCAATATCAACGACTTTCATTTGATTAATTACTTTATTAAAGCGATTGAAAATGTCATCGATGCTCTCTCGGGCGCATCTCGAATTTATTGTACTCACGCTTGTAAACAGATTTGGCGCACCTTTTTGATTTGGGACGAACCCTCATGATATGTTTCGAGAGTGTTCCAAATTTCATCTTGCAGCTTGAAAGATTGCAAATTCTATCATATTCTTGTCTACCAAGTGCACCATATAAAAGATTCTTAGCCTTATTGTTGTTAGCCAAAAGAATTGCGTAGTAGGTGTAGCAATTTCAGAATAACCAATGGGCTCTAACAACATCCCAAATAGCTTGTCCTCGCTCTCAAGAAAGACGCGCATACGATTCTTCCAATAGGCATAGTCATGCCCATCGAAGATATGCGGTTTAGTAGAAAACTTATCCATCGCCAAAGTTCGGTGGACCGGTTAAGATCAAGATTGAACTAGCAGGGCTCGATACCACTTGTTGGACCGTAAAGGCGACTAGAGGGGGTGAATAGAGCACGCTCACTTTTCACAAATTATGAACTCAATACAATTTAACTCCAGTAGCTATTAGAAAGCTATGAAGATCAATATACCAAGACAAATGAAGACTAGTATTGAATTCAATTAAACCCTAAGCAATATAACAAAATCAACTAAGATTACCAAGACTCACAAAGACGCAGGCGGACGATTATACTCAACCGGTCGGACCGATTGCGGGCGATCGACCGGCGTTGTCTTTGGCGGTCGGACCGCTCAAAATCGGTCGACCGGTGATGACGGCGGTCCGACCGCCGACTCGAACCGATCCGCAGCGATAAAATCACCCGATGACGGTTGAAATTAGGTGAAACTTTTGATTCTCAACTCCAATCTTTATGAAACTTTGCACACACCTTCTATATGCTATTGAGGACCTATTCCAATCGAATATTATGATAATTCTTGGAGCGATCTTGAGCAATTGTCAATTGATTAATGTAAGGTCTAAAACCGCAAGAACGAAACTTGATCCTAAAGCTTGTTCGTGAGAGATTGATGATCAAGATGATGCTAGATAGATTCACACATATCACAGCAAGCTAATTCACGTGAAAGAATCAATCACAAACTCGCGGATCAAAGAAAGCCCTAAAATCACGAAATTGAAAGCAAGAACGAAAAGAGACTTATCTCAAGCAAACCTTGCATAGATTGATTTCGTGATTGTTGCCGGATTACATCCACACCATCATGGATCGATGGACAATCAAAGATCACGAAATTCACCACAAACCATCAAGAGCCCTTGCCTCCACCTCAACTCCCTAAAGACAATTAGGGTTTTGAAACATAAAAGGCGAGAGAGAGAGGTGCAGCCACCATCTCCTCCTATTTATAGTGGAGGCCTAAAACTCTTAGGGTTTGACTTAATTGGGCTCCGTTAAGGCCCACTAACAAGCGGGTCACACACGCACGCCGCAAGCGCCGTCTTTAACCTTTGACCTAAACCGCTTCACCATGCGTCATGGATTTGCCAATAGGTCACCCTTGTCCATCTTGTGTCACGCTTGAGTCGTTGACCTCACCCGCATCGTCGATCGTTCGGACCTCAACTCTTCAAGTCTAGTCCCGATTCTCCTCGCCGTTGACCGTCGTTGACCACCAAGCTACCCGCACAACCACGCACAAGAAAACACGTATTCGGAACAAGTTCTTCACAACTTGACCCATGTTAGTCAAAACATGCATCATGCAAATCATATGCCATGAAACCAATGACTTTGACCTAACAAAACAACATCGCCATGAAGTTGGTGACGTTCAAGTAGTTCACGCCCGACCGCTCCAGTGAGCGGTCGGACCGCCATGGCGGTCGGACCGCTCCTCGTGAGCGGTCGGACCGCCTATAAGACTTAGCCAAATTCAAGCTCCCAAAATCCAAACCTTCGGAAACTTTAAACCAATAGAACTTTTCACTTTGAGGCTCCAAAATCATGAGACCAAGTGCATTGGGATCCCTTACTTGTCTACAACACCTATTTTGGCCCACTCGATTTGAACACTTTTGGTCATCGCCGGTCCGATCGCCCAGATGGCTTGGTCCGACCGATATGGGACCGGTCGGACCGCGCAAGGACCGGTCGGACCGCCTGAGCGATAAGCATGTAACTTTGTCGAAAAGCGTGAAACGACAAACCGTAAACGCCATTGCCAATTGTCACATCATCCTAAGATCTGGAGCATATCCCCATGAAATCCACATGACCCACGTTAGTTCCGCAATGCAATATGCAACAATAAAGCATTGAACTCCATACATTAAACACAATCAAAACACATCAATGCAGACTTGGCTACCCTCCAAGTCATCGGCGGTCTGACCGCCCCATCATCAATCGATCCGACTGATTTGGGCGGTCGGACCGATCCCACAACGGCGGTCGGACCGCCCGAAAGGACTTAGCCAAAATTCCATCGTGAAAATCCGAAACCTTCTGGAATTTTCAACTCAATAGAACTTTTGACTGGGAGCTCCAAAAATGATGCGACCACATCCAGGAGACTCCCCTCACCTGCCTACACAACTTATTTTTGGATTAGCCCCAAAAACCACTTTTAGGTCAGGCCGGTCCGACCGGCAACCACGGCCGGTCCGACCTCTCCACGGGCGGTC
Organism: Hsuehochloa calcarea; assembly: GCA_036346395.1. Taxonomy (NCBI): domain Eukaryota; kingdom Viridiplantae; phylum Streptophyta; class Magnoliopsida; order Poales; family Poaceae; genus Hsuehochloa; species Hsuehochloa calcarea. The sequence goes on from CM070600.1 coordinate 30,884,624, forward strand.
TGACCGCCCCACACAACCGGTCAGACCGCCTGTGGTCTGACAGACTGAAGCAAAACCGAAAACGTGTGATTTTGCAAACCAACAAAGCCATTGCCAATTGACTCATCATCCTGAGATCGTGCACATATCCTTACGATATTCACAATCTCCCCCTTGATGAACACATTGGCAATTTTTAAGAAAATGTGGTTTTTCGAAATGAAAAGTAAAAACTTCGCCGTTTTTGCATAAAGGCATAACTTGGCCCATAAGCAAGAGAAAGCCTAGGAAACGACTAAGCTGGCATCAGAATAGAGTAAGCAAGTGAGATAAGGCAATGAAAGCACAAAATGATTCAATTTCCAGAAAGTGGCCAAAAATCTCACTTAGGTCTATATGAAAGACAAAATGTTCTATTTGACCTTTGATCATTGTGAGTTTTCTTCAAGTGCAAATATAATCAGAAAAAGGCAATAAAACCCAAAGACTCAACTCACTATGATCACAAATTTTCAAAAGGTTCATTTTTATTTTATTTTATGAAGTTCTTTTATATGAAACCTTATGTATGAAACCACAAGCTCCAAAACAGCATTTTCTTCAATACTTCTCCCCCTTTGACAATGAATTCATCAAGATGCATGGGAAAAGAAAAAGCATGAAGAAATGACTTTATTTTTGAAATTTAATAAAAGGAGCCATGACCATTTTCCATGTAGACAGTACAAGAATTATACCAAGCCATATAAAGAGAAGAAGCTATATTCAATCATGGCAAAACATGTACTGCAAAGCTAAAACCAAAATAGTAGTAAACTGAGATTAAAAGAATTAAAACCATGAAAGGTTGCTCAATGTCATAGATTCACTAAAAGCAACCAAAAATGAGTCAAGCCATGTCTATAAGTAAAAAGAGACTCAACACTAGAACTGAGGCATTTTGAGCATTAAGAGTACACTTTTGAAGCAAAACTCAAGCACTTAGTATTTTGAGCATTTTCCTAAAAAGGATTTTTTTTCACTATGCTAGATCTAAAGCCTTGCCGCGACCATCTCAAGCGATAAGCTTAAAAGAGTGGTCTAGGTCATCCAAAACTCCCCCTGAGTTCATGCCTAGTGCAATGGCAAGCCGTCTCATGAGAAATGATTGGTGAGATCAGTTTTTTCGCACAGAAAATCTCATTTTTCATTTGCTTGACTTAAGAAGATAAAAAACTCATTTTTATCTCAAAATAAGTTCAAGACTTGACCTATAAGACATGGCAAGAATCACAAGAGGATCACTAGAGCAAAACTAGTCACTAGATCCAACAAGACATGATTTGATTCAATTTGCTCACAGATATAAAGCTAGCAAGGCAAAAGCTAAGCTAAACAAGAAGAGCCATAAAAGAAGTCTAGCAGACTATCACTTGATATGACAAGGTATAGAATATGAAATCAAGCCATACAAGGATAATAATCAAAGCTCCACAAGTTTTATTATGCAATGCAAGACACTTGAAATGAAAAATGCATTATGATACAATGAAAGCAAAAAGAGCAAATTCCCTCAAAACATCCATGCCTCAGTACTGGGATTTGAGATAAAAGATCTAGGAGTCCAGTACTGAGATGCACGATGCCTGGGAATAGCAAAAGAAGCAGCAGAAAAATGATCAGGAACAAAATAATAAGAATGCCCACGAGCACCACCTGGACCTCTCCAAAACGATCTACCAAAAGACCGATACTCCCCCTGTCTAGGTGCTACCCGTGGTTTCTCCTCACGATATCCTAAACCAAGATGCTGTTTGGACCCACCAAACGAGTCAACAAAGTTCTCTACAAACCTAGACCTATATGTGGTACGATGAATAGGTTGCCTGACTCTAGAGACTACAGCTGGTGAAAAGACTCATTTGATGGATCTCAAGGTGCTCACTCTCTCTTTCCTCTCAATCTTTGCTCTTCGGAAGCAAAACTCAACAGTGTGGCCCTCTTTCTTGCAGAAGGTGCAATGGTACTTGACCTTTGAGGGTCTGCATCTTGGTGAAACAGAAGCACCTTTCTTGCTAGAAGGAGTTTGAGCAGAACCTGCAGATTTAAAAGCAACCTTTGAAGTCTTAGGAGGTTCTTGCTCAAACAGACCACCTTTCATAACTCTAGCAATCTTTGGTGGGTGATTCTTGGAAAGCTCTAGGGACTTAAAACCTAGGCCACTGTTTTTCACACTCACCTTGGATTGGTCTAGAATCAAGTTGAGTTTCTTTTTCCCACTAGAAAACTTCTCAAGAGTCATTTTGAGGTAATCATTCTCTTTTGCCAAAACTCCACAATTAGAGCACTTTTTAGAATTGATTGCCTCAACATGTTTGCTCTTAAGAAGGGCCACTTCCACTTTGAAGGCCTCACAAGACACACAATAGGACTCCCCAATCCTATTTAATTGCTCCTTAAATTTGACTCTAAAAGCCTCTTGTATCTTACCAATAACAGTTTCAACTTCAGCATGCAACATACAAGAGGAAGAATCAATGACTTTCTTGGAAGCAGTAAGAGACATGGATTTTTCAATTTTAGCTTTCTCTTCAAGAGTCTTGTTTAAAGCTTCAATCTCTATTGTAAGCTTAGGACAATTCTCACACGATGCAGCTCTAGAGTAAACGACCATTTCGGTCATCTCTTGCATTTTAATCCTATTGTTCTTACAATGAGAGCAAGTGTGACTAGCATCAAATTTTTTCAATTCTTTCAAAGAGCTATCCAGTTTCAATTCTAGCAAGGCACAATTTGAGCAAGTTAAAGGAATAGCATCCAAGGTAGTCACACAAAGCGGAATGACATCCATGCAAACAGAACTAGACTTGAGAGCTTCTAGTTCAACAAGAGCATCTTTTAATTGTTTTTCAACAGAGGAATGAGTATTATTTATGCTTGACAATTCATTAAACAAGCTAGAGCAAGAATCACAGAAATCATCAGGATTAATGGATTTGAGCCTAACAACTTCTAGGTTCAAATTATCAATCATAGTATCCTGTTTCTTAATCAGTTTAGCTTGCTTATACAATTTTTGTTCAGCAAGCACCAAAGCCCTTTTCATGTCAGGAAGTGAAGGGCATACCTCATCGTGATCACTAAAAGGATCCTCGTTGTTGGAGGAGTCGCTGTCGTGGCTGTTCTTAGCCATTAAGCACATGGCCGTGAAATCACGAGCCTTCTTCTTGCCACGGGAGTCACTCTTGTCGTCCTCCACCTCCGAGTCCACATCGCTCATGCTTACATCCTCTAGAGCTTCAAGGACCCCGCTGACAAACTTGCGATAGTTTGTCTTCTTGGATTTAGCATCCCTCGCTTGAGGATGCCTTTGTGACTCCTTCTCCTCCTTGCCCTTCAGCTTGGGGCATCTAGAGCGAATGTGGTTCGGCTCACCACATTCAAAGCATGTGATAGGTCTACCTCTCCTCCTATTTCTCACATTGTTGTAAGCTCTCGTGAATTTGTTGGATAGGAGGGCTAAATCATCTTCAGGTAGTCTCTCAAGTTGCTCATCAATCAAAGAATGCAAAGCTGACAAAGAAAAGCCAGATGAGCTACAATCCAAAGAATCAGAATATCTACCCTTAGATTGGTCGACCACTAAAGCCATCGAATCATCATGGGGAGGCGAGATAAAATCAATCTCATGCGTCTTCAACCTAGAGTAAAGCTTATCCATGGTAAGCTCACTCATGACAAGATGTTGTCATTGATGGCGATGATCTTCATCCCCTGCACCTTCACATCCGAGCACCCAAAAGTTGGCGTGCATTTTCGACTTCAAGAAGACAAGATCAACAACGCGGAGATCATGAAGAATTTTAGAAAATCTCCCCCACAGCTCATCTAAAGATTCACCAGGCCTTTGCTCGATCTTAGAGTATGCTTTCTTCAGCTGGTTCTGTCTCACTTCCTTGATCGCGGTGGACCCCTCGTGATAATCACAAAGAGTCCAGATCTCATGAGCAGACCGCAAATGAGCAACATGCTCAAACTCAGATCGACTAAGACCTTGAATCAAAAAATTCCGAGCCCTGCTGTTGTTCTCCACATCTGGAGTTATCAAATTGTCATCGGCTGGCACGACATAAGGGTTTTTCACCTTAAGCCAAATTGCGTGCCCTTGAGCCTCGATGTAGTCCTGCATTCGGGCCTTCCAATAAGCAAAATCAACTCCAGAAAAAACATGTGGCTTGATTGAATATCTGTCAGTCGCCATGGCTCCAAAGACCGGTTAAGATCTATGAGAAGAGCTAACCGGCTCTGATACCACTTGTAGGACCGTAAAGGCGACTAGGGGGTGAATAGGCGCTTTCTCAACTTTCTCACCTTAATCAAATTCAACACGAACTTTACTCCTTTAGCTAAGAAGATCAGTAAGTGCACAGAGGAAGCCTTGTGCTGAATTCGATAACCCCCTCAACCACACGACACAAAAGTGGAGAATTGAACTCACTGTTCTGGACTGGGTACTGGCGGTCAGACCGGCTGGAGACAGGCGGTCGGACCGACGTTCAACGAGCGGTCGGACCGGCTACTAACTGGTGGTCGGACCGTCGGATATCGGTTCGACCTGGCAGTACTGAGCGATCTGAAAAGCGGGCGGTCGGACCGCCGTTACAAAACCGGTCAGACCGATTTAGTCCAGAACCAAAAAATCAAGCCCAAAACCAAAACGAAATTTGATCCAACTTTTGATTCAACCAATGAAGCTTGATCAAATTTCGAGCACACCTCTCTAAGGATATTAGAGACCTATTTCTAGCAACGATCCTTCAGATCCACTTCGTAGAAACGATCTCTCAAGGTTTTACCGAAGAAGTGCACAAACCCTAGAAATATGAAAAACTTTGATTCAAGACTTACTTGTGGGGGTTGATGGTCTAGATGATTCTAGGAGTATTCCCACACATCAAAGCAAGAGAAAATAGGTCAAGAGACCAAGCTTAACCACTTGAATCAAGGAAGCACCAAATTCATCCAAAAGAGAGAAGAACACAAAGGGAGACAAATGATCTCTCAAGCAAGCATCACAAGATTGATTGATCTCACAAGATGCTTACAAAGCCACTCCAACAAGGAGGACAAGAGCTCACACAAGGAGCACACAATTTCTCCAAACCCTAGCTTCTCCTCTCCTCCTAATTCTAGAAAAAGGATGAGGGGCTCAAATGAAAGCTTCAAGGGGTTTTACATCTCCCCCCTTTCTATTTATAGGAGAAGCCTAGGGTTTCACTTTTGGGACCCACACACACATGGGACCCACACACACAACAGCTTGAAGCAATCGCTTTCACCACGTGTAGGTTGATCGTGCTCTCATCACGTTGCGGATCTCTCTGTCCAGAATCCCATCGAACCTCCTAGAGACTTGCACCGACTTCCGCACTTTGATCCAACCAAATATGATCGAACTACCGTTCGATCCATCTTGCCCATTCGCACCATGCTTGAGTCACACGACCTCACCCGCATCCATGATCGTTCGGACCTCGGCTCTCCAACAGTAGTCCCGATCCACCTCACCGCTGATGTCGTTGACATGCAAGCCACCTGCACAGCAATAGACAAGCAAATCGTTTCCGGGAACAAGTTCTTCACAACTTGACCCACGTTAGTTCCGCAATGCAATATGCAACAATAAAGCATTGAACTCCATACATTAAACACAATCAAAACACATCAATGCAAACTTGGCTACCTCCAAGTCACCGGCGGTCGACCGCCCACATCAACAGGCTCGACCGATTTCAGTTTGTCGGACCGATCCCACAACGGCGGTCGGACCACCAAAGGACTTAGCCAAAATTCCATCGTGAAAATCCAAACCTTCCGGAATTTTCAACTCAATAGAACTTTTGACCGGAGCTCCAAAAATGATGCGACCACATCCAGGAGACTCCCCTCACCTGCCTACACAACCTATTTTTGGATCAGCCCCAAAAACCACTTTTAGGTCAGGCCGGTCCGACCGGCAACCACGGCCGGTCCGACCTCTCCACGGGCGGTCTGACCGCCCCACACAACCGGTCGACGATCGCTGTGTGCATCAAGCAAAACCGAAAACGCGTGATTTTGCAAACCAACAAAGCCATTGCCAATTGACTCATCATCCTGAGATCGTGCACATATCCTCACGATATCCACACCCACACACACACATGGGACCCACTCACACACATCTGTTGAAGCAATCGCCTGCTTCACCACGTGTAGGTTGATCAACAGCTCTCATCATGTCGGAAAGTCTCTCCTGTCCGAATCCCATCGGAACCTCCCAGGGACTTGCACCGACTTCCGCATCGCCTGATCCAACCAGCTGCACCGAACTACCCGTTCGATCCATCTTGCCCATTCTGTACCATGCTTGAGTCACACGACCTCACCCGGCATCCATGATCGTGTTGGACCTCAGCTCTCCAAGCGTAGTCCCGATCCACCTCACCGTTGACGTCGTCGACCTGCAAGCCACCTGCACAGCAATAGACAAACAAATCATCTCCGGGAACAAGTTCTTCACAACTTGACCCACATTAGTTCAAAAATGCAATATGCGACAATAAAGCATTGAACTTCATACATAGAACACATTCCAAACACAACAATGCCAAAAAGGCTAAGCTCCAAGTGATCGGCGGTCTGATCGCCCCATACAACTGGTCCGACCGATTTCAGGTCGGTCGGACCGATTCCACAACGGCGGTCGGACCGCCCGAAAAGACTTAGCCAAAATTCCAACTCGAAAATTCGAAACCTTCTGGAATTTTCAAATGAATAGAACTTTTGACTGGGAGCTCCAAAAATTATGTGACCACATCCAGGAGACTCCCCTCACTTGCCTACACAACCTATTTTTGTCCTAGCCCCAAACTCCATCAAGTCGGACCGGCGACATGGCCAGTCTGACCGCCAGTGACCTGACAGCACTGGAGCAAACCCGAAAACACGAGATTTTGCAAACCAATAATGCCATTGCCAATTGACTCATCATCCTAAGATCATGCATATATCCCCACGATATCCACAGGTACCAAAGGGAAGCTTAGCCCGAGGTACGTGGGATTGTTCCTGATTAATGCAAGAATTTTGAAGTTGGCTTACCGCTTGGACCTTCCTGAGTCCATGAACAGAGTTCACAATGTGTTTCCTGTTTCGATGCTGAGAATTTTTTTGAGAGACCTAATGTTATACCCCGAATACCGATCAGAGAGAATGTTTTTGGGTGATGGAATTAATTGAAAACTCAAGGGTTTTTGGAGAAATTTTGGAACTTGGGCCTCCTGTAATACCCCGGAAATTAATCGGGTAATTAGGGAATCAGCCGGAAGAAGAAAAGGCAATGAAAGAAACGGAAATTCTTGAAAAGAGAAGGAGTTTTCTGCATTTATTCGACAACCTGGACCGCGGGCCGCGGCCCAGGGGGGAGCCCACTAGTGGCCGGTCAAGGGGGGGGGGCTTCTCCAACCCTAAACCCTAGCCCCACTACTCCCTCTCCCTATTCCCCCACAAGCCGCCACCCCCTGCTCCCCTTGCACCTCCCCTGCGCCACCACCTCCCCAGTAGCAGCACCTCCCTCCCCGGCGAAGCTCCTTGTTGCGGTCCATTGGAGGGAAGGCGAGGAGACGATATTTGGAGGGCCGGCCAAGAGGAGTTAGCAGATCGGTTTTGTCCAGCACGTTACTCGTCAGATTTGGGTAAGATTTGTACATTTTCTGATCTGACCACCTCTTAGAAAGTTGTAGATCCCGGTCTTAGCTTTCTTTGGGCACCAAGATCACCTGATTTGGACTTACGGTTTAGGAGTTATGGTAGTTTTACCACGACTGTCCAGTCGATCTGACGAGAATTGACAATTGTCTTGTCTGGCCATATTGAATTCTTTAGAAGCTAAATCAGAAAGGCCACCCAAAATGAATGTTGTATATAATTCAGTAAGCTTTCCAAGTTGATAAGGAACATGATTTTTAGAGTTGGCAATCAAAAGTTATGAATTTTTAACCGCGCTATTCTGTCTGGGATCTGGGGAGTGTCGATTTGTTCCTCGGTTTTGATCTAGTTACATTCAGATTCAGGATGGCCACCCAAAACGGTTTTTTTATATACTTTCACCATGATTCCAGATTGGTAAAGATCACCTCTATTGGATCTGTAGAATGAAAGATATGATATTTTCTTTACTGCTGTGTTGAAGCCTGGACAGATGTGTGTAGGGTAAATTCAACTGCTATTTAGCCAATTGTATTGGCCGATTCAAGGAACCTCGCCAACTAGGGTTTCGTAGTTTTGTGCGTTAAGGTTCATTGAGCACTGGTTTCAAGTCATTCGGAGTTACAGATATTTAATTGTGATTTTTCTCGTATCGCTGTCAGTAGAGCGGTAATCTGGCTGTTTGGGTGAGATTGTCAAATTGAACCTATTGATTGTGTGGGATCGTTAGAGGGTATGGTAGGACACTTGTAGTATTACCATATCTTGTAATTCTTATTTTGAATAAATGACTGTGTAGGCGGTGAGGCGGTGGGTGGAGGAACACCTTCGTTGCATCCTAGCACGTCGCCGCACGGAAGGCAAGTACCATGTCTTATCATAATGAATGGTGATGATTATGTGTGGATGAATTGTTAGACTTGCTATTCATGTTCGTATGCTATGTATATTTCTTCATTATGATGTGATAAGAGTTCATTGCATGAAGTTCATTTCGTTCATGCATTTGTTTCATGTTGTCCACGGAAGTGAAAATTTGTAAGTCCCATCAATTCCAGTATGGGCACGCAAAAGTCCCATCAATTCCAGTATGGGCATGTAAGACCTACCACTCCAATGTGGGCAACCTTGGACATCCGTATGAAACGTTCTTCATACGGAATTTGGGTCCCCAGACTTTGATAAGTACGGGCTTAAGTGAACACCGACGGGTGTGTCACTCACTATACCAGTATAAGTTGTGAGCAGTCCATTCCTTCATTGCATTATTACATTCCATTCATTCCCATATATGTTCAGAGAAGTTTTTCACAAGTGGATTTTGATTGCTTTGTTCGCTTAATATTTCTGTTATTCGCTAAAGTACTTGCTAAGTCTTTGGCTCATCCTTGCTTTGTATGTTTTATTTAGGTAAATGAGGAAGAAGGCAAAACCTTTTGAGGGGTAGTCCAGCACGCTGCACATCACTTTTATCAAACCAGAATAACTAGTGTTATCTTTCAGTTATGTCAACTATTTGATAAATATCCAAATTGTAATAATCCAATTTTGGTAATGCCTATCGTACGTCTTTATTATGAATATTTTCCATTCCTTCTCATGAAACTGTTAATTGTTTATCGTCGTTCCTTATGAGATATTGTTAATTGAGCCTGATTAACCTGGTATTGTTGTATATTCTTAGTGTTTGTTAGATTTGCGTGACATCTTGGCTTCCGAATAGCCAGGGTGTTACAGTTGGTATCAGAGCGGGCTTTAGGTCCGTGGTTAGTAGAAAAATATTAAAATGACACACTGTGCACAGTAGGTGGGTATTGGAAAATCCTTTGCTTCCGCATTTCTTGTGTTGTGATTCATTATGTTGTACTGAATCGAATTACTTTTGTACTATCTTTCTTGTTGTTAATCTATGATATGATGTGATATCCTATATCTATGAATTAATTCTATGATTGTCATGAGATGATCCTATATATAGTTATATAATTGATTATATTGATTATGCGTATTGATATCGGACGTTGAGAAGTTGGGTTCGTGGTTGTTGTTCTGGGTTCTGCCAGGCTACACCACTGTGCGTGGCGTGAAAGTAGAGAAGTTCTTACCTCTGTTCCATAAGTTCTGTGTTGAGCATGAGCTCGCTGATGAATTTGTTGTCTTTCTCGAGCTTGTATCTGGTTTCCTGGTTGTAGTTTCTTGCAGTTCATGAATTCCTTTTTGAATGGTGTGTTATAATGAAGTGGGCAAGCTCCAGCAGGTCTCTGAACGTTCTTTGAAACAATTAGTGTTCTTTCGATTATTGTGATATTTCTGCTCCACGTGAGCGTAGTTAAATTGCAAGATTTATCTTTTCACAGAAGCTCTTTTTTACCCCTGTTGGAAAATTTAACTCATTTGTTCGCTTGGAATCTTGGTATTGGGAGATTTCTTTTGCAGGTTCTTTTTTTTACGTGTGTATTGATCTTGCATATTTCTCTTGAGTTCATGACTCTTGGTAGACGAGTTTCAATAGGCCCTTAATGGTACTTTGAAACCATTATTGTTTTTCGAATGTTGGTTTGCTTCTTCTACTGGTGATCTTCGTCAATTAGTAATATTGAAATTTCCATGGTTGTTTCTTCTTTCTCATTGGAAAAGAGCGACACCTTAACTCGTTTGTAGTTTGTATACTGAGAGTTTCTGTTGCAAGTTCGTTAACACGAGAAAGCTTTGGTTCTATGTATTTCTTTTGGAACATTCCGCTTGTTGAAGTTTAATGCATCTCTGTTCCGAAGAAAAATGTTAAAACCTGTCGGTGTTTTAGAACCGATCTTACGTAAAGATTGTTTGATTCGGAGGGTCTCCTAGAGATGAAATCACACAGAGCGATTGACACGGGATTTTAATACAGGTTCAGGCCTTCTCCGGGGAGAATAACAACCCTACTCCTGTGTGTGTGTGGTATGGACTGTATTCTCAACAATCAACCAGGAAAAACTAAGACTATTACAAAGAACAGTACTTGTGCTTCCCCTTGATTGTCCTTGATTGGCTCTGTTTCGCCCTCTGATTGATGTCTTTATATAGTCGTGAAGGAGTAGCCGTTTTGTCCTGCGGAAGAGGCGCCTAATTAAGCCATTAATGGGCGCATGAAGGCAGTAATTACCGGTGTAGTGGCTCCTTCACGCCGTTGGGCATTTATCTTTCAGAGGTAATGGGGTATTAAGCACTATTACTACGCGGAATAATAGTGCGTGTGGACCGTCTGGATTCCTTAATCAATTGGACCCACTTGCTTGTAGGTTTTATTGATTATAAGGTGGTCGTGGTTGATTTAGTCGTAGTAGGACTTACAACTGGGTACAAGTCGTAGTAGAACTTACGACTGGATAATAGTCGTAGAAGGACTTACGACTAGGTACAGGTCGTAGCAGAACTTACGACTAGGCAATAGTCGTAGAAGGACTTATGACTGGGTAATGGTCGTATAAGGACTTACGACCAGGTAGTGGTCGTAGAAGGACTTACGACCATGACATAGTCGTAGTAAGACCTATGACTATGGGAGTGATTGTAGAAGATCTTACAATCACTTGGTAGGCCTCTCCCTTATAAATATAAGGGGTACTTCTGGGGACTACGTGACATCATATTTACCCCTAATAAGAATGACATAGTGAAGTGGATTCCGGCTATTGGGCAGCACTGGCCGTCGGGGGAAAATGGGCAAATCCCCGTCTTCCAAGCGTACTGTGAGTGCGGCCTCCGACTGCCTGCTCACCCCTTTCTTACAGTGGTACTCGAGCACTTTGGGGTGGAATTAGTGAACCTAGGTCCTATTTCCATTACCATGTTGAGTGTCTTCGTGTACCTGTGTGAGGCGTATCTGGGGATTCCGGCGGACCTCGAGCTTTTCCAATATTATTACGGGATGGCTCGACAAGCCGAATCGCGGAAGTTGCGGTCAAGCTCCACGACTTGAAGTTGAGGGAGTATATTCAGAGTTTCACTCGGTCTTCATGGCCGGGATAGAGAAAGAGGTGGTTTCTACCGAAAGTCACCTCGTAAGACGACCTCTCTTCATGGGAAGGTCACGAGAAGAAATCTTCATGGGATTCGACTCCTGAAGATATCAGCCGGATTGCCCCCTATATTCAAGCTATCAAGGACTTGAAAGAAGAAGGGCTGACCGGATGGCATGTGGTAAAAGATTTTATCACACGCCGAATTAGTCCCTTGAAGAAACGAGCATCTCCTATGTGGAGATACTCGGGGAGAGGAGACCCAACCAGGGACTATGATGAGGGTAAGTGAACTTCCGACATAGCTCTTGGTTTGGTCTTTCTCAACATTGTCTAATATTCTTATATGTTTACACAGATCTTTCACAGGCAGAGATTGACGCTAGAGTCAGACTCATCTGCGAGAAATCTCCGCCACTCCGAGTGGCGGTTCCTCGAATCATTGCGGCTTTGCCCGCAGATGAAAAGATGTTGATGGCTTTGCCCGCAGATGAAAAGGTAATAAAAAAGTTGATTTTTTTTCTTTAGGACTTTATAGTCGTAGAAGAACTTACAACTAGTGGTGATCGTAGAATATCTTACGATCAAGAAAGTGTCGTAGAAAAACTTACGACTTGGCACTGGTCGTAGAAAAACTTACGACTGATCAGTAATTCTTCTTTTTCTGTTTTGCTTTACAGAAAGTAGGTATGGAAGATCGTCAGGACGACAAGGAAGTCGCACTGATGACCATTGGCGCAGGGTTATCGAGAGACAAAGGCTCGGCTTCTCCATCTAAGAGACGTCGACTTGCAAGATCCGCCGACAAGGGAGGAGCAAACTCGAGCTCTGGTCTTTCGACCAGACCCTCTACAAAGCATGCGGCAGACTTAGCCATAACTGAAGCCGAGGCTGCAACTATCGAAGCCGAGGAGGTTGATGCAGCTGAATCTTTTAAGCGCAAACCTCGCAGGGCTAAGGTACCCTTCTATTATGACAAGGAATCTTTCGCAGTTGCTGCCACTCCTAGTTTTGTTAAGCAACTGGAAAAGGAGATTTGGAAAGATTTTATGTCTTTTGTGAAGGACGATGCTGCTCCAGCACAACCTGCAGTCGAGGGTAGTGCTGCTTTTGGAATGGTCGAGATTGATCTCGGCCATCCAGAGAATCAGGAGACCAGAGCTATGGTTCCTGTTCAAACTCTACGACCAGACGTGGTCGTAGCTGGGCCCATTGTTGAACCTCGACCAGACGTGGTCGTGGAGAAGAAGAAGTCCTCCGTCGGGAGGATTGCTCCTAAGTTCCTGGTTAAGACCAGAGTGCAGAGGTATGTGAAATGTAGTAAAGTGTAAGAACAACATTTACCTTTCTCCTTTTCACAACCTGATTTGCTTTTCTTTATTTTAGTCCGACTCCTTCAGCCCCTAGGTATGCTTCCGTTGAGAAGCCCATTGTCACTTCTTCAGTTGCTGGAGAAGTAACAATGGAAGTGGTTGAAGGATCTTCCTTGACCCAGGTGGCTCCTGAAGTGGTTTCTCCAACTGCTGAGGTTGTAGCTACGACTACTGAGGTCATAGCTACGACCACTGAGAGGGCAGCTGCGACTACCGAGGTCGTAGCTACAACCACTGAAAGGGTAGCCACGACCTCTGAAATGGTTGTAGAGACCACGAGGCAAACCGCAAAAGCCTCGTCAAGGTGATGGTGACTCAGACACGTCTGGGAAAGGAAGTCGTGGCAGACATTCCTTCCGGTGTCCAAAGATAAAATTCAGCTACAGAATCAGAGAATGAAGAATATTTCAACTTCTGTGCTGACTTCTTTGGACCTGCTTCCATCATAGGGTCTGCTGCTTTCAGATCTCGCGACCGCGTCCCCCATCCCAAAGATATTCCAAATAGAGGAAATACCTTCGACAATGAGCGTCTTGAGAAAGTTTGGTGGGATCAAGTCGCGAGGGTAGACAAGCTGCAGTACCCGGAGTTGGTGTACTCGACATTCGCTAGGTCGACTATGAATGTAAGCATTTTTAGGATATTTATATGTGTGCCTTTTTCTTTCTTCTCACCATCTTCCTTTTGCAGAAAGTTCTAGAGCAAATTGCCGTTGTTGGTGAATATCATCGACAACTTTTAGAGCTACGACAATAGAAAGAAGAACTCTGCATACAGGCAGAGAGATGGTAAGTCACTATTATTCATAGTCATTTTAGATTTAACTATTTATATAGTGCTTACGAGATTTGTCATGAAAAAACTCATGACAAGGTATTGGTCGTAAAGAGCTTACGACCAGAGGCTTTGTCGTAGAAGAAATTACGACCAGATCGAAGGTTGTAGAAGAACTTACAACCGATCGTCTGATGTTCATATCTACTTTTGTCCTTTGTAGGCTGAAAAGTGACACAAAGACCTTAGCCGACTCGCTCGATTATGAAAAAGAGGAGTCGAAAAAGCTAAGGATGGAAGTAATAGACCTCTCGAAGAAACTTCGAGAAGCCATATCTGCAACTAGAAGTTTGCAGGAAAAAATAAACAGTAAGTGCTGAACTAAAGACTGCTTTTGTCTTTGACCTTTACCCGACTCTCATTTCTTTTCCAGAAAAAGAAGATGAGATGAGGAAGCTCCGGACCGAAGTTGGAGAAAAGGCTTTGGTTATTCAGGAGTTTTCTCGCATCTCCAAGAATAAGGATCAGGAACTCGAGGGACTGAAAACTCGAATAACAGGTAAGCAATTCTTTACTTGTCGTTCTTTTCGAGTATTTTCCCTTTTCTAATGCTAATTTCTTTTTCAGAGATTGCTGCCGAATTGAGAAGTCTCGAGACTGAAGTAAATGAGAAGACTCTAATCTATAACGAGTCCGTCCGCATTGCTAAGATGAATGCAGAGGACATTAGATCATGGGAGAAAAAGCACGCTGAAACCATTGTTTCCCATCAAGAAGAGGTCAAGAAATTGGATTCTCGACTAGTAGGTAAGGAATGCTTTTACCTACAATGATCTTTGTGTTATCTTCCTCTAGAAGTTTATTTTTGTTTGACCGGTTTTATTCTTTTCAGAACAAGTGGTCGAAAACAAGAAACTCCGCGAGGCTTCGACTCGTACCCAACAGGAGATGGAATCAATGAAGACTAGTCTTCAAGGCAACATCACACTCCTGAGCAATGTACTTAGTGAGCTACATTCTGAGGGAAAAACTCCTCGAGAAGATACTGTAGCTGCTCACATAAGTACCATTGGGGAACAAGTCGGAACTTTGCAAGAAATGGTGACCACTCTGAAGGCTAATCAAGCCGAATCAATAAGGGAGCCGGAACTTAAAGCTCATGACCCCCGCCTTAATGTGCAACCAATCGAAGCCGACTTCGACTGCCCTGAATCAGAGGCAAGTAGTCTGATTGAGGAAATGCAATCAGTTGGCAAAAAGGTGGCGGAGGAAATGCAGCTAGGCACTCCCCCTTCAGAGTAATCTTGTAACGACTTTGTAAGGCATACAATTTCTGTTGATGAGAAATATATGATCCAACTTGTTTCCTGCAAATCATCTTGTCGAGTGGTTAGCAACCAAAAAGATAACTAACGAATGAAAAACCAAGGACTGAAGTTAAATTAATAACTTTATCCTAGGCCATCTCGTTTCCTGCAAATCATCTTGTCGAGTAGTTAGTAACTCAAAAGATAATAGACGAATGAAAGACTAAGAATTGAAGTCAAATTAATAACTTTATCCTAGCCCCCGACTATTTGCTTAGCTTGTTTAGACAATCTAAGTAAATAGTGTGTGAAATGGGGTTTCTGAAAATAGAGAGAGGTTTGTTTAACTTATAGTTTTTGTTATGGTTGTCAAGCACTGGTCGAAAGAATAGAAACGGCTCGACACTGGGAAGTTCCTTCTAGTGGGCAGGACCACGTGCAGAGAGGAAAGGCTTCGACTAGGTGATGTTACCATCTCCGACTAGTTTAATCGAACCAAGAACAGCAACTTGAGTTAAGCAAACGTCTTAGAGGACTTTAATAATTCATTCGCCCTTTTTGGTGGACTTGATAAGTCTTTTCCAAGTAGCAAAAGTGGGAGACTGAGCAATGCTAGGAAGTTCCTTCTAGTGGGCAGGACCACGTGCAGAGAGGAAAGACTTCGACTAGGTGTATCTCTTCCTTCGACCAGTTAAAACGAAACGAGTACACCAAAGGAGGTTGAATAAATATAAGAAAGTGCACTCTACTTAGAATATTTTCGAAATTACTGAAAAAATAAACTAAGATGAGAAGAGTTGGCTTTGAGAACATTTCGACTAGATAGAACCCGAGCTCTCTGTATTGGCAACAAAAGTGAGTAACAAGTCGATGCTAGAAAGTTCCTTCTAGTGGGCAGGACCACATGCAGAGAGGAAAGACTTCGACTAGATGATGTTACTTGCCTTTCGACCAGTGTAAAGAAATCGGGTGTTTTTGGATCATAGTCGAAAGATTATAAAAGCACTACTCAAAAATAAGACAAAAAGAGGTAGAAGGAACCTGGACCTTTATTGCCTGAGAGGTTGGTCACACATAGAATTTGCGTAACTGGTCGATGTTCCAAGAATTTGAGAGAACCTGTCCATCTTCCATTGCTAGTCGCATCGACTTCGCCGAAAGTGACTTCACCATCGTGTAAGGACCTTCCCACTTGGGAGAAAGTTTATTCCGATTAGACTTGGATTGGCAGAGCCTCAACACCAAGTCACCTACAGCAAGGCTGCGAGGCCGGACCTTACGATCGTAATATCTGCGTAGGGCTAGTTGGTAGACTGCTGAACGGATTAAGGCCATGTTTCTTCTTTCTTCGAGTAGGTTAATATCATCTGCTCGAAGTTGTTCCTGGTCTGAGTTGTTGAAGGTCTCAAATCGCGTCGACCGCAATCTTAACTCCGGAGGAAGCATGGCTTCGGCTCCAAACACTAGAAAGAAAGGTGTTTCTTCTGTCGCTCGACTAGTGGTCATACAAACTTCCCATAATACGGAAGGTAATTCTTGTACCCAAGCCCCCGAGCGCTTAACGAGCTGGTCGAAAACTCGGGTTTTAATTCCTCGCATTATTTGGCCGTTTGCACGTTCGACTGCCCCGTTGCTTTGGGGATGTGCAATGTAGCATAACATAACTTGTACCCAACTCGTCGCAAAATTCCTGAAATTTTGCACTCGCAAATTGTTTACCGTTGTCTGTAATTATCCGACTCGGAACTCCAAATCGGGTAATTACGCATCTCATCATGAATCTTTTTGCTGCTTCCATTGTTATCCCAGTTACAGGTTCGGCTTCGATCCATTTTGTGAACGTGTCAAAAGCCACAAAAAGGAATTCGAAACCTCCTGGAGCTTTGGGAAACGGTCCTAGGATATCGAGACCCCAGGTCGCAAAAGGCCAAGAAAGAGGTATTGTCTGTAATGCTTGAGCTGGTTGGTGTATCTGTTTACCATGAAACTGGTATTGGACACACTTTTTAACTACCTCTTTAGCATCGTACAGAGCTGTTGGCCAGTAGAAACCTTGTCGAAAGGCCTTACCGACCAACGTTCTGTAGGAAGCATGCGTCCCACAGATGCCATTGTGTATATCATGAAGGAGTGTTATTCCTTCGTTTTGCGGAATGCATCGCATGAATATCCCTTGGGTTCCTCGTTTGTAGAGGACTCCTTCGACCAAAGTATACATTTTGGCTTTTCGGGATAAACGATCTGCCTCAAGATCATCTTCGGGTACGGAACCCTTGTGAAGATACTCGTAGATGGGAGTCATCCATGTATCCTCATAATCTAGTGAGGCCATCTCAGTAGGAGGTGTCTCTGGTTCTTCGACCAGAGACGGCTTTTGGAGTTGCTCCAAGAAAACTCCTTTTGGTACTGTAGATCGGGAAGAAGCCATCCGAGCAAGTTGGTCTGCGAGGAAATTATCTTTTCGAGGGATGAATTGTACCTCGAAACCTAGAAAATGCTTTTCTAGCTTACGTACTTCCGATAGGTACCGAGACATTGTCGAGTTAGAGCACTGGTACTCTTTCCCGACTTGATTCACGACTAGTTGAGAGTCTCCTCTTACGAGTAGTCGACGAATCGAGAGCGCTTTCGCAGCTCGTATACCAGCTAGCAAACCTTCGTACTCTGCCACGTTGTTAGTGGCCTGAAAGTTTAATTGTATGGCATACTTTCGTGTTTCTCCGTGAGGAGATACCAGACCACCCGACCCGAGCCACTCAAAGTAAGTGACCCGTCAAAGTACATCGCCCATCGGTCGTGGGAATCGTCTCGGGATCCTCAATGTGTTCAGATTTGTCCATTCGCGACAAAGTCCGCCAAGATCTGGGATTTTATGGCCGTTCGGGACACGAAATGGAGGTCGAACTCCCCAAGTTCGACTGACTATTTTGCCATGCGTCCCTCTGTTTCCTTATTATGGAGGATCGCTCCCAAAGGAAACTCGCATACAAGACACTATTTTGTGCGCCTGAAAATAATGCCGTAGTTTCTCGAAGACATGAGGAGGGCATATAGAAGTTTTGGACTGAGGGTAACGCCCTTAGGCCCGTAAAACTTCGGACGAGTAAACCGGTCGTTGTACGCCACGTTCTACGACCAAGATCGCGCTTGCTTTACTGTGGCGTGGCAGCTAGGTAAATTAAGAGCGTCTCTTCTGGTTTTGGAGAAACCAGAACAGGAGCACTCGAAAGGTACCTCTTGACATCCTCGAAGGCAGCGTTTGCCTCCTTCGACCACTCAAAACCTTCATGTCTCTTGAGAAGTTTAAAGAAAGGTAGTCCTTTTTCTCCCTGTCGTGCGATGAAACGACTTAAAGCCGCCATGCACCCAGTGAGTTTCTGGACTTCCTTTTTTGTGGTCGGAGGGCGCATTTGGAGAATGGCCTTTATTTTCTTAGGATTTGCTTCAATTCCTCGTTCAGATACTAGGAATCCAAGCAACTTTCCTGAAGAAATTCCAAACACACACTTCTCGGGATTAAGTTTTAAGCGGTGCTTTCTGAGGTTGTCGAATGTTTCTTGTAGGTCAGTGATATGATTAAATTTTTAATGCTTTTACGACTAGATCATCAACATAGGCTTCCGATTTCGGCCTAATTGAGATGAAAAAGTTGATTGCATCAAGCGTTGAAAAGAAGCACCGGCATTCTTTAGACCAAATGGCATTTTGACATAGCAAAAGGTACCAAATGGTGTAATGAATGCGGTCTTTTCTTCATCGTTTAGACACATATTGATCTGGTGGTATCCAGAATATGCATCTAAAAAACTTAATATTTCACAACCTGTAGTAGAATCAACCAACTGATCGATACGAGGTAAAGGGAAATCATCTTTTGGACAAGCTTTATTAAGATCAGTGAAGTCTACGCATTATCGCCATTTGCCGCTTGACTTTTTGACCATTACAGGTTAGCCAACCACTCGGGTGGTTGACTTCTCTTATAAAGCCCGCTTTAAGTAGCTTATCCAATTCGATTTAATAGCATCTCGTCGATCGGGGTAAATCTCGTAATTTTTATTTTACGGTACTTTATCGTGCCGTAGCTAGCTTTGTGCTCGATCACCTCCACGGGACTCGGGCATATCGGATGCTTACCACGCGAAGACATCTGCGTTAGCTCGGAGGAAGGTGATGAGGGTGTCTTCCTATTTGGGGTCGGAAGTCTCCCGATGCGAGCATAGTCTTGAGGGTTTCTCTGCGTCGGAGGAACCTCTTTGACTTGGTCGTTCGGCTTTGATGCGACTTTAGGCTTCGACTTGCTAGTCGAAGGTGACTTTCTTCTCGAGTTGGTATCGACCAACCATCTTGAGGATCGACGGTCGCAGATTATACGCCATCTTCTTGTCACAATGAATTGTGATCACTCCTTTGGGACTCGCATCTTAAGACATTGATACCCATAATGAGTAGCCATTAAGAATTTTGCCAAAGTGGTCGTCCGAGTATAGCGTTATATGCCGATCGAAATCGACCACATCAAAGGAGATTTTCTCGTCTCAAAATTACTTGGTGAACCAAATGTTAAAGGAAGAGAAACTTGGCCAATGGGTTTGGCTGAAGACCCCGGTACAATTCCATGAAAAGAGTATCGTACCGGTCTTACCTTTGTCCTGGGTACTTGCATCTCGTCCAGGGTATTTGTAAACATTATGTTCAAGGAACGCCACCATCAACCAAAACTCGATTGACCCGCGGCTTGTTGATGGTGGGTTCGACCACAATCGGATATCGACTGATCGATTCGAAGTGATAGGGCGATCACCCTTCTCAAAAGAAATGGTAACTTCCACCACTTGGTAAATTATTGACAAGAGGAGCATCTATAGAGTTTACCTCTCGTCCGTGACTTTGAGTTGTCGCTTTGACTCGTATGTCGATGATCCTCCGTAGATGTGGTTAACAGTATGTTGCGGATCTTGGAACGGCATCTCTTCATCATCCGACGACTTTTGGCCACTCGTATTCCCTACCTGCTCGAGAGTGGGGAGTGGTTCTTTGCCGTTGTAGTAGTCCTCGAGCTTTCTTTGGAAAACTTCGGCGATTCTTGAGGTCGTGTCCTTCCTTTTATGAAAAGGACACCACCTTGGTTTGTCGTTCTTTCGGTCGTATGCTTACCTTTGCCTTGATCAGGGTACGACTTGGTGGTTCGTGGCTCTTTATCTTTCACAGCCAAGACCTCCTTGAAACCACTGGTTTGTGGTTTTTTACCTTTTATCTTATTCTTGGACTTCTTTGCTTTCTTGTCCTTTTTTCCACCAACTTCACCTGGCTCTCGAGGAGTATTTGTTTCTCGATCGATAGTGTTATTCCACTCGACCGCCTCAGAAGCAGTCGCATATCGATCAGCCATCTCGAAGAGCTCAAAGAACGGTGTTGGGAGGATTCAAAGCAATATCCTCTGTTATCCTTCTACTACGGACTCCTTGCTTAAAAGCCCTGATAACAGATGAATCAGAAATTTCCGGAATTGAATTACGAACCTGACTAAAGCGTTTGATGAATTGACGCAAAGTCTCGTTGTTGTTCTGTTTTATCCGGTGCAAGTCGTCTTCCTTTCCAGGGCGGTTGTATGTGCCTTGGAAATTCGCCAGTAGAAGGTCGCAGAGGTGTTGCCAAGAGTAGATCGACTCGAGTGGTTGGTTTAATAACCACGATCGAGCGGATCCTTCAAGCACAGTCGGAAGGTAATTTGCCATTACATGCTCTCCTCCTCCTGCTGCTCGGACAGCTGTTGTATAGATTTGAAGAAATTCGATGGGATTTTGAGATCCATCAAATTTCTCCATGTTTACTGGTCGAAAATGAGGTGGCCAGCGAACAGCTCGAAGGTCAGGCGAAAATGCCCGGCATCCGGTAATAACTTCTTGACGTCTTCTTTGCAGGAAAGAAGGGTTAATGTCACCAGGTGATCGTATACGACGATACCCAGTAACAGGCTGACCTGTCCTGTAGTAGGTCTCAGTTCTACGAGGGGAATACTCCTCGTACTCCATCCGTTGCGGATTTCCTTGTCGAAGTGGTGAACGATCACCTCTCCGAGGGGCTTCTTGATCATCAGTCAATCGAAACATATTTCTCCGAGTAGGAGATCGATGCGACTTATGGCCGTGTCGATTTCTACGTGGTGAAATGTTTGATTGACTGGTAGCTGAGGAAGTCGCATTGCTACGACTACCTGAATGATGTCGACGAGGTGCTCCCAGTCTGGTCATCACGGTTCGAAGCCTTTGCGCAATTTCTTCAGCGAAGAGATCGTATCCTGGCGTTCGAGCAAGCTCTTGAGTGGGATTTTCGAGCAAGTCTTCGATGTCCTGGAGTTCTTGCACCTCCTTCGACTGATATTGGATGCGCCCAGGCAGATTCTTCTGGGCTGCAATCTTCCTCCGTCGGATAACCTCAAAATTCTCCTCATTAGATTCTTGAGGCCTTCTCAATGGAGTGCGAGAATGTCGAGGATTTCCCTCGCGCTCATCAGAGTATTGGTCCTGCCCGCCATTGGTGATGCCCTTGCCATTATCACAAGGGGGCGCAGTGCGTGATCTTTGGGGAGTGTTCTTATCTCGGCCTCCATAAGGCTGACCCTGATCTGAGGGAATGACGAAGACCTCCCGTTGATGATTCTCACTTGCGCTCGAGGCCTCCCCGCTTGAGGAGTACTCGAGAGACACCATCTGGCGACTTGGAGTAACCCCCTCCAGGTAGAGGAACTCTGGGTTATAACTGTCTCCGTCCGCAAATGAGATCTGCGGAGAGACGGTTGAATTTGTAGGAAAAGCATGCTTGATCCCACTCCCTTTGGAGTTATCCTGAGAGAGAGGATCACCAGATGTTGGTGGAGTCCTGGAATGGTGGCTCTCAGAACTTGTCTCACCAGGTCGGACCGTCTTAGGGGGACTTGAACACTTGGAGGAAAAGCTCTCGTCGTGTTGTGAGTCCTTCTGGGTGCGGTCCTAGTCGGATTGACCCTTGTCCTTTGAGGGAATTGGCTCCTCTGTTGGACGTATCGTTGTGGGGGACAAGGATCCCTCCTCAACTCCATCGATGGGATGGTTTCCTGGAGAATGATCTCCGGAGGCGACATCACCATCAGAGGATGCATTACTCGGCTCGTAGTTGAAACCGGCATCCATGTCGACGTCTGCGTGATCTGCCAAGTCAAACCAGTTCTCCTCGTTCCATTCCCCTGCCATGAGTGCATGAGATTTGGAAAAAGAGAGTATGTTGACAAGAGATTACCGGAAGATCCCCACGGTCGGCGCCAACTGTCGGTGTTTTAGAACCGATCTTACGTAAAGATTGTTTGATTCGGGGGGTCTCCTAGAGATGAAATCACACAGAGCGATTGACACGGGATTTTTATACAGGTTCAGGCCTTCTCCGGGGAGAATAACAACCCTACTCCTGTGTGTGTGGTATTGATCAGATTCTCAACAATCAACCAGGAAAAACTAAGACTATTACAAAGAACAGTACTTGTGCTTCCCCTTGATTGTCCTTGATTGGCTCTGTTTCGCCCTCTGATTGATGTCTTTATATAGTCGTGAAGGAGTAGCCGTTTTGTCCTGCGGAAGAGACGCCTAATTAAGCCATTAATGGGCGCATGAAGGTAGTAATTACCGGTGTAGTGGCTCCTTCACGCCGTTGGGCATTTATCTTTCAGAGGTAATGGGGTATTAAGCACTATTACTACGCGGAATAATAGTGCGTGTGGACCGTCTGGATTCCTTAATCAATTGGACCCACTTGCTTGTAGGTTTTATTGATTATAAGGTGGTCGTGGTTGATTTAGTCGTAGTAGGACTTACGACTGGGTACAAGTCGTAGTAGAACTTACGACTGGATAATAGTCGTAGAAGGACTTACGACTAGGTACAGGTCGTAGCAGAACTTACGACTAGGCAATAGTCGTAGAAGGACTTATGATTGGGTAATGGTCGTATAAGGACTTACGACCAGGTAGTGGTCGTAGAAGGACTTACGACCATGACATAGTCGTAGTAAGACCTACGACTATGGGAGTGATTGTAGAAGATCTTACAATCACTTGGTAGGCCTCTCCCTTATAAATATAAGGGGTACTTCTGGGGACTACGTGACATCATATTTACCCCTAATAAGAATTATAGATAAAAGATAAAATGAGGATTATCAGATCCTCGTCAAAACCCATTTGTGGTTCTGTGTTTTGATTAAGTCGGAGGTTGTACCTAAACAGAAAAATTTGTGAGCTACGGGTTTCTATTGGACCCAATTTGTTTTTGAAAACAGTTCTTCTCTTTTGACTGCTGAGCCCCCTTTACTACTTGTGAACGTTATTATTGACAGGATCGTTCTCTTTTTGTTAGTCCTATCTTTCTTGTGGATAAAGGCAACTTGGTTATCCGTTTGGTATTTCGAAGAATGGGAATTTCCTTTCACAAAGTTCATTGAAGAAATTTCGACTCTGTTCATTTCTTTTGGAGTAGTTGGAGTGTTGGAGTTTAGAACCTCCATTTGAAAAAGAAAAGTGTCAAATCCCTTTGTCAGGTTTTGTGTTGTTTTGTGAGTGGTTGTGAGTAAACAATCTAATTGATAATCTATGAGTTCAAGTTGGATTATTAGCGTGATGCATAATTAATCTTGGCCGATGTCCTCAGTAGCGTAACTGGTTAGCTAGATTTACCTAATTTTTTCTTGGCTTGCTATTATTGTTGAAAACTTATGCGTGTGCCACATTGAGATTTCTAGCTTTCAAAGTCAGTACCATCTTCTCATTTGGAGTTTGATCTTCTTCTTGTGCGGGTCATGTGACCTCAACTGTGGACTTCCCATATGTTTTCTGAGTTCATTGCTTAATTGGTTTTCCCCTTGGTTCTGTGTTCATTGCGAGTGGTAAGTGATTTTTCAGTTGGTGAAGATCATTTTTATTTGCCTCTTCTTTTGAGAAGGTATCAACCCATTCTTTCCACGTGGGTCTTTCGAAAAGTTTTCTAAATGTTGTTGTGAGTTTGATGTTAATATTTGTAGTAATTTGATCGCCTTTGGTGACATCGTTCAAATGAGAATATGTCAAGTTTAGCTTTCGCGGTACCTTGGAGCTCGTGAATCATCTGGTAACTGAAATTATATTGGGTAACTTGAGGGATTGGATTATCCTATTGCTTCTTAAGAGTTTCGTGTGATTTAGTCCTAAGGGCTCCTTTATTTGAGTTCGCAAAGTGAGGTTGCAATCAAAGAAAATTTTTGTTGATTTCTTCGAGAGGAAATTAATCTGTTTGCTTTCCGTGAAATCCTGTAAGGGAAAATGTTTCGAGTTTTGTGGCTGAGATCATTTGGATCTCGTGCTTCCTAAGTAGGTGAACTGTTTCGAGCGAATTGACCTATTGAAGGATTTTATTGATTCTTAATTAGATCTTGTGGTTTGGACTAAAGACCCTATCTTGTCCGTTATGGCAAAGTGTTGTTAGACAAATGATTAATTTCAGTGTTAAAGGAAAGAGTGCAGTAGGAGTATTTGAGAATTTGAGTCAAGTTTTGTAACTTGTGGTTATTTGAATCGTTACTAAACTTGTTACTCTTTCCGCTCAAGAGATGGCGAGTTTCAATCGCAATGTCTTTATTTCGTATCGGTTGTTATCTTCTATTTTCTTTTGAGGGATGTGTGCCGTCAACTATGAACGCGGCTTTCGTTTTCCAAGATCACCTTTATCATAATATTTCTTTTGGTTTCTTGCTCGCCGTGGTGAGCAACGTCTTCCTGTGTGAATAAACTTGTCTTTGTTCGCCTCTTCCTTTTGAGAAAGGATCACAATTTTGTGTTGCAAAGTGTTTGCAAAGTGTACGTTTGTCAACTGTTTGGTGGTGGATGAGTATCGTAGCGGTGATATTTTACTGCCAAATTATTGGAGGAGTAGTAGAATGTGAAATGGTTTTAATCTGTATCCCTTGGAGGAAAATTTATTCACATGGAATGTTTGGCTTCGAAGTAAGTCTGAAAAGTCTTACGACTGAGTAGAACCTATGGTATAGTGAAATTCCAGAACTTCAGTTCATGATTGAAAAGTCAGTGATTATCGAAGGTATGGAAACCTTGATTAAGTTTATAGAGTAACACAATTGGATAGCATTGCGAGATAGTGTGGGTGATTTCTGATGATGTCAATGAGTGAGTATGATAGCATTGCGAGAATCTTAGAGATTTAGTCTGATGAATTCACTATTTGTTATAAGAGAAATTTATTGTAGAGGCCTTGGAAGTGAAATCTGGGCTTTGCATTTTCTTTATGCTAGATCAGTGGTCACACAATGATTGTGTGTAGAGAAAGTAGGATAATGGTATTTTTTGAGCAGTGGAATGATCATTGGTAGAACCTTTCTGATGTAGTACTTGAGCATATGTACTGAGGATTCTGATTTATCCTTGAAAACTGGAGGTAATGTGATTGTGTGGGATCAATTTGTGGCGCTTTGGGTGCCTCCAATCGAATTAATGTTGATTAGTGGAACGAGATGCCTAGAGTATTCGGGGAGGGTTCAATGGAGCCTCCCTTCAATGGTGTTAATGATGTATTTCAGTTTGAGCCTAATTTGAGGATGTTCAATTAAAAGGGTTAAGCTCATGTGGTGTGCGATGAATTCGAATTTCAAGGTTCGAGAGAAAGTTTATTCCTGGAAAAGATAAACTGAGGAAAAGGATGTTTCCTCGGTTAGTGAAGCGTTTTCTCGATTCTCGTTTGGGTTGTGTTGTTGACCGGTGTTTTCTACAATTTGAGTTGGGGCTGTGTTGGCATGTTGATACTTTCGGATTCAGACAAATCACATGTATTTGGTTTGGGCCTTCGAGTGATTTCTCCTTTGGCTGTCGTGGTGTTCATTTATAATCTGCCTATTTAGAAAATGGATTTGTTTTCGTATTGAACTGTCGAATTTGGGATTTAACCTTTTAGTGGATGTTGTCTACACCAACATCACCAATCAAATTGAATTTATATGTGTGTATGTAGCTATGTACTAGTGATCTTAAGTGTGAAATTTCAAGAACCTTCTTAATCACACTAGATAGCTCTTTAGGACTATCGAACATGATATAACACAAAGAATCACTAAGGGATATTCTAGTAAGGACTTCTGTATGAGTAATCAATTCCATATTATGCAAATTAAGCATATCAAATTTAGGACTTGGAATCATCAAAGGAATAATGGAGTTCTCAGTTTTACGCACCATGTCTTGATGATCTATCGATTTAGTACCAATAGTGTTATCTTGATCGTCCTCCTCAGTTGATGTAGGTGCCGCGGGTATCGTAATGTCATCCTGTAACCACGGGGTAGCCGACATGGTTATCTCTTCATCTTTCTCTTCCAATGGCGAGGGCCCTTGAATGTCCAACTCCTTATTTGCTTGGTCCACCTGCACAATGTGAGATACAACACTAGAAATAACGGCTAAGTTGTTAGGGTAAAAAATAATCATACTTGTCCTATCATCTATCTCTCTCTTTTCTTTTGGTGTATCTCTCACACTCTCAATTGGGATGCTTTCAACCTCGCATATGGTGGAATCACACAGCTCACTCTTTTGATCACTCTCACTCAATTTGGCTATGTGGCTCTCAATCTCACATGGGTTTTGATACATCTCATCCTTGTAAGACCGTGGGCCAGCAATGGCACAACTACCACCAACCACAACCTCCTCACGTGCTGCGGGTTGTGACGAGGCAACACTACTCATCACCTCGGTCGAAGAAAAATTCACATGCTCGATCTTCTTCTCAAGTGACACACTAGTGGATGAATAAGAACTAAAGAGCCGACGCAGATTTAATTGATGTGATTGCATGTGTTTAAGTCTCTTTTCTGCCTTCATAGCATATTTCATAAGATCTTGCAGACTACGAAAATATTCATCTTGAAGTGCAGTAACGATCTGATAATTCAAGCCTGCTTTGAAGTATGTTTTTTCTTGATATGCACTAGTGATATTGGCACGACGCATTGCATGATTCAACTCAATATAGTAATCTTGGACAACTTTGCATCCTTGTGTAATGCTCTCCACGTGGCGTAGTAGTTCCCGCTCATAATAGGATGGAACAAATTCTCTTCTCGTGACCCTTTTTTAAGTAGACCCAAGATGTAATGAATCGTTTTCCACTTAGTTGTTGCCACCAACTAGAGGCATAGTCCGTAAAAAACAAAGTGGCCACTCTCACTTTCTTGGCTTCTGATTCGAACTTATGGGATTCAAGCTCGAACTCCATGTTTTGTACCCACTCAAGATACTCCTCTGGATCATTACTACCATAGAAGGGAAGATCGTATACTCGCGATCTGCCATTTTTAGCAGCAAAGCAAAGAATATGTATGGAGGTGTATGTGTATCTCTCAAACTCACTTGTCTTACCGAATTACATTCTTACCTTTCCGAAGTGAATTGAGGTGACAAACTCACACTTGATATTACAGGTTAAAACAATGTGAGAAATAAACGAATTTCAAGAGCAAGTCAAAGCACGACAACGAGTGTTTTGTGGAGCTTGGTATGGATACCTACTTAATTTGAAAATTCCAGGTATTGTAAGGCTAAGTAAATATCCAAACTAGAATTCAATGCCTAGTTGCCGATCACAAAGATATAAGTGAAAATCAAAGCAACTCACACGCAAAGATATTGGAACTTAGTGCAATCAAGGAATGAGCTATGTAAGATATAAGTGAAGAACAAAATAGCTCGTATTGCACAAGTTATATAAAGACGCTAGCTAGTTGCAAATAATGAAACAAGAGCACAAGATTGCACAAAATATTGATATTCTAACAATTGAATCAAGAATGAGTGGGGATTTTCGCTCAAGTTTATGGTTCGGCTATGCGCTTTCTTTTTCCTTTTATCTTTTCTTTTTCTATTCCTTCTTTTTTTTCTCTTCTCTTTTTCCTTCCTTCTTTTTTTGAACTATTGCCAAAATTCTTGTTCTACCAAAAATAAGCAAAAATTCTTTCCCACCTTTTGATCTTTGAACAATTGCAAGAACACAAATATTAATATGCAGCCCTAAGCAACGATTTAGCTAGTCTTAAATAGGTTCAAAGTATTCGCAAAGGATTGAAAGGTTCACAAAGGATAAATTGATGTCTCACTTCTTTTTTTTATAGACACGACTAAAAAAAATCAAACTAGGCTCAAATAAAAAGCAACGCAAAAAAAAATTCAAGATTAGCAAACTAAACTTGATTCTAATGGACAAAAACTTAACAAAACTCACTAGAATAACAAATTAAATACTACGACTGAATTTTTTTGTATGGCTTTTTCGTGTATGGGAAAAAAAGATAACTGGATAAAGATCCCACCGAGTCAACGGAGCTCTGATACCACCTGATACGGGGTCCCGATCTTCTCGACGTAGAACCTCTCGATAACTTGTGTATCCTGACGAACCACCAGCTGATCACCCGCGCCAATGCACGGACTTGCAACTCTATGGAAAATTCGCCCAAACACACACTTGATTGGATCCTCACTGACCACAAGCGAAGATCGTCGAACCCTCAATTCCCAGCAGAAAAGCAAGAACGACCCCTTGTTCTCAACGCCCAATTCCCCCTGTTTTGGCTATAAGCACAACAGGAGAATCAAGCAAAAGCTTTGAAAATATATTAAACGTGGTCTAAGTTACAATAGGGGTCTAACCCTCAATATATAGTGCCCCTTCTCCTCCTCATGGCTGGCCAAGAGGCCCTACTCCTATTCTAATTCGGAATTAGAACTCCTACTCCAATTCCGACTAAATCTAAAACAAAAAGGAAACTCTAATTTTACAACTGTTATATTTTTCAGTCATATCTTTTGATACATGACGAATTTCAGAGTGAGGGAGGATCCATTGGATCGGGCTTGAAGTTATCTTTCCAACAAGCCCAAGAACACCCTGATCGGACTCAGTTTGTGAAAGTTATGACCGTTTTACTCCGGATTATCCTGCTAATTCTGAATCCGAATTTGATGCTGATTCCGAATCCGAATTGGATCCAAACCTTCCTATCTTCAATTTCATTAATTGAAATGATTTGAATTCGTGTGAAACTTGAGAGAGAGACTCTTGTGAACCTTTGAAAAAGTCATAGCATAGCTTGATATCCTCTCAAGATGTTGTACAAGCCACGGAATCATCAACTTTGTCAACTCTCGTGCGTTGGTCGGTCTGAATGTGCAGCATGTACTCGAATAGCCATAACTTGTGGTAGAAATCTCCAAATCACATGTCGTTTGATCCATTGGAAAGTAGACTTGATAAGCTTTTCAAATATATATATTGTGTATGCTAGATCCTTCTGAGTTTCTGCGAAGATCATCTTGAACTTGAGAAATATTGTGTTCTTTGTCTTCCAATAAACCTTCTTCTTCAAACCTGAAAACAAGCGATGACCCGCTATTAGGTAGTATAATATTCTCAACTAATTTAAAAGGAAATTCAGGGAACAAATTCACATGTTGGATAAGCTTCTCTTGTTTTTCAATTCTCTTAGTAAGCTCATGTTGTTCTGAGGTATTTAATGAATTGAAAAATACTATATGAAACAACATAGCTAAGGATGTCCGCATCATCCTCACTTTCTTTAAAAAAAGCCGTCCTCGGCTTTTGATAGTCTGAAAATGTGCTGGACGAAGAAAACAACGTATATGCATGGTATATGTATGAATCAATTATTGTGTTCTTCTTGTGTCCGGTGCATGCATTTATTTCTATCTGAAAAAGTAGACAATTTTTTTTTTGTTTGAAAAAAGACAAGGCACTTTGACTTAGCTCAATTGATGTGTATGTGACGAGCAAAGTTTCTTCTGTCCACACTCAGTAATCAATAAATGTATACTATACACATACCTGACCATGAGATGAAATTTGTTTACGATCAATGGCATATATGTTCACGATCATGCCTATCTTTTTAGGTCGAGTGAAATAAATAAACATATTAGTAGTAAAAGCTTATGAAATTATATTTCACAAAAATACGCTCATATAATATATAGATAATCATATTTGTAGTAAAACTTAGAAACATTATTGTTAGAAAACTTAGATCGAGGTGTTGCCATATATTATTTGTGGTTTCAGCATCAAGAGGCTTCTTCACTAAGAAATGTGCGCCAAGATCAAGCCACCTCTTCATTGTGTACATTGTTGTTTCAGTTAACATCACTAGGTCAAATGTAAGACTTATCAGCATAATCATTTTCATTTTTTTTTTATCTTGTACATCAGAGAAATAAAAAGAGGATGCATGGGCATAAAAAAGAATTGGAGACAAAATTAGCAAACAATTTGCCTACTTACTAATCCCTTGAAGGTTTTTCGCATCTCTCGCAACGTCAAGGAACTGAAAATTATTCAACTCTTCCATTCTCAAGAAAATGGTGTGCTTCTATGGGACTTGTATATACTGTCTCCGTAAAAACAGAATGCGAGTTTTTTTTCAGAACTATGCAAGAACGAGTTTATGCATGGCAACCGTTGCAAAGTCGGATTCAGCGTTTGATGAACATATACCCATATAAAATATGGAAAAAGTAGTAATAATATAGTATATATTTCTTGAAAAGAACAAACATATAATACTTTGTCTTACATGGCTAGCAGATAGGAATTGCTGGTGCTTACCATAAAAGATGAGTTTAGAGATCACGGGCCTTGTAGAATTGGCATGATGTTTATCTTCATTGATGATCATCACACTAATCCTTCTTTGAGCCATTAGTTTCTCAATGCTAGAATTCTAGTAGTTTTTGTGCTTTTTTTAATGTGAAACACTTAGAAAGCACCAGGGCTTATTTATAGCCCAACACGGTTTGATCTATGTAGTTTACTCGTACATTTTTTTGTTACTACTATTGCCCTTTTTGTTTATTGATTGAGAGGTTCTAATGGATTTTTAACCCTTACGGGTAAAGTACTTTGGAACAATGGGCAAAACTTTGTATTTTCTGGTGCCTTTTGGATTTGGTGGGAGATTGTTGGAGTATTTGGGCTTGACTCAAATAAAACTTTCTAAAGTCACGAAAAATCCAAAAGGCCCACTCATGTATAATGGAAGGTGATAAGTTTAGCACCACATTGCTACTCTTGGTAGGGAGACAACCATTTATACCTAGTTAAAGCAAGCACAAGAATAACACACATGCGCTCACTCACCTTGCCACTCGTGGGCCTTGCCATACTATCGCTCCCGCATGCGGTGTACGCGTGAATGGTGTGATGATTTCATGTTCGGTTGTGTATAGAGTTGCAACATGTTTTTGCATCTTAGAACCATGCATCTATATGTGTGAACGAATTTGAAGAGGATGAGAACGGTTCAACCTTGAACATTTGAATCACAGTAATACCGAGGGGCTATTACTGGTCTCTACGTCTCAAAAAATCTCAAGGGGCTATTTTGGAATGCATTAATTATGTTTAATGCGCTTCTAATCTTTCGCTACATGTTGATATACCTCCTTCCGTGATGTTTGATTTCTATAAGAGTTGGAGATATCTTTTCCATTCAACATAGCAGAGAAAAAAACACCATTGTCTTCTTCCTTTTGACTGAAGCTCCATCGCACTGCCCTATGCTGCCTTCAGCGTACTACGTAGGGAAGGAGTGCTTCACCCGATTGCTTGCTGTCTCTTGTCTTCGCTAGATTGTGTGTCTTCCTCAGCAACGTTTCCCTACCGTACCATGATCTTCGCTGGAGCGCTCTTTGTATGTGACAACATATATCCCTTACATATGATTAAGTCTATTGTGTGAGGATTACTTTGTGTGTTCTTCATTATCTTCATATGTTGAAATAGTATTCCTGGTTTATATTTTTCCATGGTAGCGCATATACATGAGATAAGCATATGTGATATTGTGATGATGCTACTGTTCTTTGTTGCTATTATGCCCATTGTATACATTGCACATCACTTTGCCTCTGTTTTACGAATTAAAACTTTCTCTATAAAAGGAGGTATAAAGGGGGCTTCCTCTGGGTGGCCACGTCATAAAAAAATGGCCCATTGGATCATGGTCATCTAGCCAGGATCGCGTGAAGAGCCCCAAATGGGATCTGCCGCCCGATCGCCTCGGGTTCGCCCATGGCCATCCGATCGGATCTACGGAGGAACCCTAATGCCATCCCAGTCCTTTCTCCTCATGCCCCACACCGTGCTTCCATTCCACTCCTCCTGTTCCCCTCCCTCACCTCCCATGACAGCTGCCTCCTCCCCGTTCTGCCCTCCTCCTCCCACTCCTTTGCCTCCCCCCTCCATCGCTCTCTACCTCCCCTGTCGCCCGTCTCCACTAGCGCTGCCGCTCCCTCCCCACCCAGCCGTCAGTCCTTGGCCCCGCCCCTCGTGCACTCCAGCGGCGGCCAAGGCTCCCAGATCCCACTCCAAGGCGACTTCCATTCCACTCCTCTGTTCCCCTCCCCCTCCTCCCATGACGGCTGCCTCCTCCCCACTCTGCCCTTCTCCTCCCGCTCCTCTACGTCCCCTCCCCATCCCTCTACCTCCCCTCTCCACTGGCACCGCCACTCAGCACTCGTCCCCGTGGACATCGTGGAGGTGATATAGGGGTCTATGGAAGATGTTGTATTGTCAGAGAAAGGTGAGTCTTGATTTCTGGATTGATTGTTCTTAGTTTCTACATCGATGGTAAATGGAAAAATTTGGTGTGGCTGGTGGGATGACATTCCAGCGATGTGAACAACACAAAGCCTAAAACTTTATCATCTCAAAAAGAAAAAAGTTCAAATCTTTAATCAAAATATGGAATATATGATGTATTTTGTATTGATTACTTTGTTTCTGTATGTACTTTGGAACGGCAGTGGATATCATTATATCAGAGTGGATGGTCTACTTTCTCTTGAGAGAGTCAAGTTGAAGCCAGATGGTGTAATGTAAGTCAAGTGACAATAGGAGTATTGAATTTAGGGCTCATTCTTTTGATTATGCCAAATGCGAACCATGATTGCTACCTATGTCCAATCAATTAGTATATACGACAAGTTAGAGTAACAAATATGTGATCTGAAATATTTTGGTTTTGTAAGATGGCAATACCCTTTTGATTTTGTTGTTGGCGTAATCAAAACACAGATGCACCTAATGGAAGGTCATTTTTGGGAACTCTATTTAGGATGAATCAACACACCAGAGAATTAAAAGTTTGACATATACAAGGTTTGTAATCCTTTATCATTTATTGTTGAGCAACTTGATCTATTTTCTATTGTGTGTGGCACTTTCTCTATATTATCCTTTCTCTTCTCATGTGCTTCCGGAGTAGAGGTTTGCATGGACCCCTCTATCTATTGGTTCTTGCTTCATAGTTTCACATTTGTCAAAATGATCAATATTGTTCTTATCCAAATAGAGCACATATATTTACCTATTCTAAAGTAAAAGGTGGTTGTACTGTTTTACATAGTGTTTGACAAGTCATACCTCTACATATTAGTATGGGGATCATGCATGTTTCCTGAAAAAAAGGTGTAATGGCTAAGTTAGAGCTATTGTTTTGTATCCCTTTACGATTAAGATTTAATTAATCTTTGTTGATTGCATGTTTGTTTGTTGCTCCCGAGATCTATTTTTTTATGTATGTGCTCAGACTAATATAATTACATGACATTCAAGCTTCAAAGTCATGTACATTTGAACTATGCTTCTACTTTGCTTTTGTCCTCCTGTATTAAGTTTTTGGCTAGTCTTTATGAGATCTAAATTCTGGTTGTTTCATATCAACACATAATAAACTAATGTTTTTTGTTTATTTGCAACACACATATTATGTATTTCCATATGGCCGATTGTTCTGGCCATGCTACTTACTAATAATAACAATTTCCATATGTGTTCGTCTGCATTTAACTAATTCCGTATGGGTTACTTACAGGGCATGTAAAATGAGCAGCATTCCGAGGACAACACTATCTCCACTGGCAATGAAAATCCCATTGATTCTCCTGAAAAAAACACAAAAAAATGTAAGTGATTATTGATATTCGGTTATGGTGTGTTGTCCACTGTTTTTCCCTTTTCTTTGAATTTTCCTTAACTTGTAGTCCAGTGATTTCATTAGTGCTTACTACCCTATGCAATGATTTTGTATTCTATTATGCATCGTTACTGTCTCTTCGATGCTACTGCATACCTATAGTCATACCATTTAAAAGCCATCCATTCAGAAAATTAAAAGTTAATTAGACACCGAACAAATAAAAAACTAATTTATTATTTGATTCACATTGAGAGCTCTCATCACTTTGACCTCTGCACGATTTTGGCCACGTTTGGAGCTCTACTAATGTATGGTTCAACAAACATACCGTAGTGCTAATAAAGTTTGGCCACATCTAGAGATTCCCTAATGTCTGATTAGATCAATATACAGACTTTAAACTTGCATCTATCTTTGTAGCACAGCCTACTGCTCATGTTCTTTATAAACTAATACTATATTTTGTCCTGATCACTAATGAATATACTAATGCTATATTGCACCTTCATTGCTTCATAATGACCCCGCGTACTCATCCTTACCTCATTAGCATTAGTATCCATAGATACAATATGATTATCGAATCTTACATTTTCCCCGTGTGCCAAGGCACGCATAGGACACTAGTTAATCACAAAAGTGTGCATATTTCTAACACTCAACCAAATCAAATTGAGTTGATCAAATCAATATAGAGGTGAGTTTATTAGGTTATTAGGTGAGTGAGCGCCGGGATGAGCCCACAAGACCGGCGACTACCGGTCAGTACGCTACAAAAGGCTAGTAATTCATTTTTTTGAGAGTACATGCAGGACGCGCGCGCACACACACCACACGCACGCCCCCACACACGTGGGTACATCCTTAACACACGTTTAATCTAGAGCAGAGACCTACACCTCACGAAGCGCGGACACTCCTACGCTCAGTCGGTAATTCATTTGATAGTTCCCAGGTTGTAAGGTAAAGTAGCAGAAGTAGCTTTATTTAGATTCCCTTTTGTATGTTTATTCTCTTTGCATCGATATACAAGCCTTTGACCAGCAAAAAAAAAAGTTAGGCAAGTAGGGGAAACCACCAAATTGACGAGGATCGGTCCAAAAGGGGTGTCATACTGACATCATCTGTACGCATCGACCCTTCATACACCGTGAAGTACCGCTGTCGGGAGACCTGCATGTGCGAACCCAAAACCATCCACATAAGTGATACAGGAAAATGGATCATTTAAGTGAGATCTATGGACAGTTGATGGATCATTTAAGTGAGATCTATGGAGGACAGTTGAGGCTGTTCTTGATGAGATCTACTTGATTGGAGACAATAATGAGTTGCAATGGCAAAAACAGATGGAGTTGGTTAATGCGGAGGCCAACCAAGTCATGCACAGGGTCCAAAGGGCATAGCCCAAACTGGTTTCCCATGCAGATTTTTTTTTCTCTTTTGTGTGGGTGCAAAATATACTCTATATATTTAGGGGTAGGATAGTTTCAGAAGTACATATTGACCCATAAGGATGTGCTATATCTTTTATTTTGACTGCATGCATCATGATATGTGCGAGTAGACATGTTCAAATCTCGGCCCGGCCGGGCCTGGAACAGCCAGGCCTTGGATGTGCCGGCCGGAGCCTGACTCAAAACCTGTCTTTTCTCGTAAAATATCATTTATTTTAATTCTTTGGGTGAATTATCATTTATGAATATTAGCAAGTTTGTGACTTGTTGGTGAAGCTCTTTAATAGTTGTATGATGTTATTCTAAAATGATCCCTAGTCGGATGTCACTGGTTGGGATACTAGTGTCTTATAGACTAGCACATGTATTGATTGGTGACCATATTTTATCGGTCATAGATATGGGGATATCAAATTAATAGTGTGATCACACATTAGAGAACATAATGTTGTATTGGCCAACTTTGAGACACTATTGAGATTGTTATGTTTTCATATGTCATTAGTTGGTCTCAAGCAACGTTGATGTATAAAAATTAGACTTGAGATCAACATGGTTTCCTATATGTGTAACAGTACGCTTAGAGGTTACAAAACACTACTCTATAATTGGGCAGTTATAAAGGTAGCTTTCGAGTATACTATGAAACACGTGGAGGGATGTGATAGATAGGATATGAGATTTGCCCCTCCTAGCATAACAGGAGTGATATCTCTGGGCCCTTCGATGTGCTCGGATAAAGGAAGTAATACATGGTCATGCCACAAGTGGTCGAAGAGTCGACCACACGAAGTTATCCGTCACTAGATCGAGAAAATATTGAACAATCCATGGATAACATATATGTCACCTGGAGTTCGACCAGATATCGTGAGCAAAAGGAAATTACGTAAGAAGGTTGCTTAGTTTAATCAGATATGAACTGGTCGTATGGGGATACAGTTTGGTCGTAAGCTGGTCATACATTATCACAAACTGGTCGTAAAGGGTTACAGACCAATCATGATTGATGAGGACATGGTTGTGGATCATATTGCATAAGGTTCGTCTGATTTAATATTTATGTGTATTCGGGAGTCGCTATGTCCTGCTAGGAACCGCTACCGACTTGTGGGCCGAAAAGAAGTTTCCGGGACATGGCCGATTACGTATAAACCTACAGGGTCACACACTTAACGTGTTAGAATAAATTAGTTTAGATTGGATCCATTATGAGATCTTTATAAAGGAAATCTTTATAAAGGAAGGCATGGGGGCTTTTGGGATCAGAGTTACACCACTCATTGAAACCCTATTCACCATCTCCCCGAAGGCCCTGCCGTATGCGCTAGTGCTAACACACCGACGCACTACGTTTCACCCCTGGACGTGTGAATGCCGTAGAGATGCTATTGTCATCGTAGATGTGCTAATCGAGGATGATCTGTGACTTATGTAGGGAACGCAAGAGGCTGCTAGAGGAGATGATTGGTGACCAATGGCATCGGACGATCGACTACACCCGCTACATCGACGCACGCAACGTTGGATCAGGCTGCTTCAACTCTTTCACGGTTGCATTTCGCGTCTAGTGGTAATGATTTATGATCTCTTATTCACATGAGTTCCTGGTTTAAATGGTAGAATTTTTTATTGCTCGCTAGTTTAGCCTACACGTACCCTATCATCTTGTTGCTGCTCTCTTTCTTTATATTTTGGGTTCTTGTGTGTTAGGGGTTTTGCCTTGGTCTTTTGTTGTGATCTAGTTTGCTAGGACTTGTAAAAGTTGATCTAAGGTCATCTTGACCATCTTTAGTTCACGAGCAAGTCTTTAGATCAAGTTTTGGTTTTCACCCGATTTTGAGCCCTCTTGCCCTCAAACAAGAAATTCTTAGAATATTGGTTATGATTGTCTAGGAATAGGTTCCTGACCTTCTTGTTGAGTTGTATATGAAATTTCAAGTGATTTCAATTCGTAGATTAAAATTTAGGTTATTTTGTGAATTTGAAACTGTGTTGATTTTTCTGTCAGTTTGAGGAGTGGTTAGACCGATCGAGCGGTCAGACTGCCTATTACATGACAGTCAGATCGGTCGAGGGGGATTGATAGTTGAGCTTCTTGGTTTCGGCTCAATTGTTCCGCCGTGATTTTTAGAGCCCGATCTTCGTAGTTTCACATAGCTATTGTAGTGAAAAAAGCTAGTAGAATTCCAAAGGAGAAAAAATTGCTCCTATTCACTCCTCTCTGATTGCTAACATAGTCCAACACTTTCATTTTTTGTGCGCGGCATTATAATGTATGTCTAAGAGTATCATATCTCCATAAGACAGCATCACAGTTCAGAATGCTTAGATTCTAGTTGCAACAGTTTACAACATGGTGTCTTATTTTGCATAAAGCACGATACTATTTCGCATAAAGTACGATACAATCAAAGCCATGAACATCTATGTCCATCGTTATTTTTGCTGCCACGACTCCCTCTTGATCTCTAACTCACCGCAATTTCTAAAGATAGTCGAAATCCAAACTTCATCACTAGTTGGTTGGATAAATCTCCACTTCATCATCATCCTCGGAGACCGAATAGTCCACAAGGTTCGCAACTGCTGCCTCACTTGCACTAGAGACTTTCACATCAGAATCGGTGTTGCTCGTGCTCTCTTGTGCAGCACCTGCATTGTAGGTTTCAGCAACAACCTGGTCATCACCAGATGAATTTGAGCCATCAGCTTCATCAGCACCCCCATCTCCTCCCATCACATCTTCTCCTGCTTCGTCATTGGAATACTGGGACTCATCAAAGACAGTCCCATGTTGCAAGGCTATTCGCATGGCTGTGTAAACATCACCACCACCTTGAGTGTCTCCAGAGAAGCTTTGCATCTGAAAATAATTATTAGGACAACATCCTTCTAAGTGTACAACATCATCTTATGAGTAATAGTAATAACTAATTCTGCGTTTGGACATCACATAATCTTCAGCGGGGTTGGCTGACAGATCATTTTTTTTATTTTAAATAGAAAACAAATTCAACCCAAATTTGATTTCTTTCGAGCCGATTTTGGCCAGTTTGAAGTCTTGAGGGGGACCGATATTACCGATTTTTGACCGAACATCAGCCAGTAAACCAAACCATGGTGATGATAGTAGGGTGTGTTAGGGCTTGTGTGACGAGTCTTCGTAGATTTACAATTTAAGGCACCCTTCCTGAATCTGTTTGCAACTATTGCCTTGTTTTGTTCCTTTTCCATTCTCTTTCTATGTTTCTGGTGAAAGAGTTTACTATAAACTCAATAAAATAGTTACTCCAAGAGGAAAGCAATTGACTTGATAATCAATATACTAGAAATCAACACGTAGATCAATCTAACATTTTTTTTTCCTTTGGGAGAATCAATCAAGATTTTTCCGGGTGGACCAGTGCATGCATTTATTTATATCTTAAAAACAAGGCATTTTATTTATTGTTTTTTAAAAAAGACAAGGCATTTTAACTTGGTTAAAGTTTTTATTACTATTTTACTTGGTTGAACTGGTGTGCACGTAATGAATTTCATGCACATAATTTATTCTACCCATACTCTAGTGTAATCAATAAATATATACTACACACATACCTGCTGATGAGAAGCAATATGTTTGGGATCAATTGCATCTCCGTTCATGATCATGGCTATCTCTTTAGGCTGAGCATCTGAAATAAGTGACATGTATAATTTTCTACCTATCTGAAATCCAAAAGTTAATCTTGTAGTTAAACTATTTTAACCAAAAAAACGATATTAACCTTCTCCAAGTGTTTTAAGAGCATGCAGAAACTTCTTCTGCAGATATGGAGTCCAAAAGAGAAAAGTTCTCTTTTTAGTACCATCCTTTTGGTGTGTTGTGCAGCTCCCCATCTCTTGTCCATCGTAGGTTTCATCTCCAATACCTATGATACATATGGACAATACCTATGATACATATGGATACAACATAGCGATTCATTCCCATGGTTCTTACTTGTTACTTCATTATATCTAAAAAAAGACATGTTTTTTTACTTGCCAGTGTTTGAAATGTATGTTTAAGCACTAAAAGTTACTACAATAGGGTAGTAGTCAAAAGTTATCAAATTCTATCATTGTAAAAGTATATAAAAAAACACAAATATAATATATTCATGGCAAATCTCGATAAATAACGTTTAACATATTTGTAATCAAACTTATACAATTTGTGAATGACATTCACACAAAAGCGGATGTTCTTTGAACCGAGATGAGACTACAGTAAATCAGTTTTTCTACCAGCTATAAAAGGAAATAAATTAAGGAGAACACTAATTGCAACCTCGAAATAAATGCTTGACCTTCTCCATCCTTAGAACTTTTGGATCGAGATGTTGCCATATATTATTCATGGTTTCAGCATCAAGAGGCTTCTTCACCAAAAACCGTGCGCCAAGCTCAACACACCTCTTCACTGTATACATTGTTGTTTCAGTTGACATCACTAGTCCAAATGCAAGATTTATTAGCATAATCGTTTTCGGGAGAAAAAAAAATTCAGATAAAAGAGAGATAAAAACAGGACGTCTAGATATAGAAGAATGGGAGATAATAAAATTAGCAAAGAACCTATCGGAGATAATAAAATTAGCAAAGAATCTATCTACTTACTAATCACTTGAAGGTTTTTATGCACCTCTCTGGCAACTTCAAGGAACTGAAAACCACTCAACTCTTCCATGTGCACCGCTGCCAAAACGAAATCAACATCTTGTGCATGATTCTCAAGAAATCCGAGTGCTTCTGTGGGACTTGAATACACTGTCACTGAAAAAACAAGCAAACCTTTTAGAGCCTATTCTGAAAGCAAAACATTTTCAGAACTATGCAAGAAAGAGTTTCTGCGTGCCAACCGTTGCAATGTCCGAATCAGTATCTGAGGAATATATACCCCATACAAAAGATGGAGAAACTAGTACTAATACAGTATCTACTTCTTAAACGAACATACATATAGATTCACACGGATTGCTGCCAAGAATTGATGGCGCTTACCATAAAAGTTCAGTTTACAGAGCATGGACCTTGCTGAATCGGTATGGTGTTTATCTTCATCGATGACCATGACACTAAGCCCATCAGTAGGGTGTCCTTCTGTTCTTTGAGCCATTAGTTTCGCAATGCTAGAATTCTGCTGAAGCAATTGAAAACACCGGTGCCTATTTATAGCCCAACAAGGTTTGATTACTGGTACCTTTTTTGTCACTTGTATTCATATAAGACCA
Source organism: Hsuehochloa calcarea (assembly GCA_036346395.1). Lineage (NCBI taxonomy): Eukaryota > Viridiplantae > Streptophyta > Magnoliopsida > Poales > Poaceae > Hsuehochloa > Hsuehochloa calcarea. The sequence continues at coordinate 30,925,563 of CM070600.1, forward strand.
TTGTATATAGGATTTTATACAAAAGTCCATAGTACTAATATATAAAATTTCAAAGGAAATAACAACACTGAAAAATACAAGTGTGGTTAATCTACCATGGTGACACATGTGATGTGCTAAAATATAATGAACACAGCAATAAAATGAGTTACACGTAAATATAGATAGTTGGTCAACCTACCGGCAACATGCTGTTTTCCATATAATACACAGACTGGGCACATATGTACATAAGCAAAACAAGAGTTTTTGGCTGATTTAGTAGTTTTTTGATTTGTAATAGCAAAAATAGTCTCTGCTCGTACAAAATTATAAAAAATGACACCGCGGCAGGTTAGACAGGTCACTTGCAGCGCTCCCAGATCCTTCCGCGCTATCGGAGCGCTGTAAGCGTCTTCCGCATTTCTGCATTTTTTTGTCCTTTAGTGGTGGTGTTTTTTTTTGTCCTCTAGTGATTAGTGTGTGTGTGCAGTGGGTTGCTTCTGTGGACTGAGTGAGCGGTAACAACCTTCCGTGGTCCTCAAGCGTGGCAAAAATTCTTACCACGCTTGGGGAATGCGGTATATGAGGCTGTTGTGGTCTGGAACTACGACTGCTGAGATCCCACAGTCTGGATTCGTGGCAGGCATGTGCAGTGGTTCGAAAGTGCGGCTGGGATACGTTGGTATGGATGGCTTAGAATGAGTCCAGTCTGGGCTAGGCGCCAATGCCCTTTGGACGTTGTGACATCGCCGGCCTCCGCATTAACTAACTCAGCATATGTTTTTGCCATTGCAACTCATTATTGTCGCCAATCAAGTAGATCTCATGAACAACACCTCAACTGTCCATGGATCTCACTTAAATGATCCATCTCCTCTATCAGAGGGTTTGTTTGGAAAGCATATTTCTGACCAGGATTCATGTGGATAGGTTAGGAATTTGAACTAAAATCCCGATTTATCCATGTGGATGAGTTTGGATTTTGGCACAACCAAATAAGACTTTACGTAGATGTTTTTGGGTTTCCATGGCGTGACAGCGGTACCTCTTGACTGATGAATGCAGTGATGGAGATGATGTCACCCCTTCTTGACCTGACCCTCATCAATTTTGTGTTTTCCTCTACTTGTCTATCTTTTTATTTTCTGGTCAAAGGCTGGTATAATGACGCAAAGAGATTAAACATACAAAAGGGAGTCTAACTAAGCTACTACTTTTACAACTTTACCTTTACTCCCTTCGAACGAACTTCCAAATAAATTACTATATTTCTTAGTGTACGTGTTGGGTCTATTGACAATTACATACTCCCTTCGGTTCATAAAAACAAATCGTTTTGAAATACGTACAGTTAAAATTGGAAAACTTTAACTATCTGTCTTTTTTGAATATTTAAATTAGATACATAAAAATTATATGTGTAGATTCATCTCGAAAAGTACTTTCATAATATCGTAATTTTTATTAATTTTTTACAAATATATTATAATACTAATTAGTGGCCAAAGTTGTCTTTTTAAAGACCGTGTTAATCTCCAAAACGACTTTTTTTGTGAACGAGAGGGAGTATTATCTTCGTGTGTTGCCTCTACGGAAAATAAACTGAAAGTTTCCTTATGAAAAGTGCAAACCGACTCTCCTCTCTCTCTTGCATGCGGTGTCTGATGGGCATGCATAGGCACGTTGCAGGCACGAAGGCTGCGATGCGACATCATGCATGCATGCACGCTCGTGGCCTGCGGTTACGAGCGTGCGACCGATTGTGGCAGCAATCGGTCCATGGAACCATTTTGTTCATGGGAGGAGATTTCCGGGATACACAAGGGTAAATTAGAAGTTCTTAATTACCAATGGTCTTTGTCGATTATAGTATCAAGGGATTACATTTAAAGATGGGTTCTCAATATATTAATTACCTTCAAACAACGGTCTTCAAGAGCAAAATAGAGAGAAAACCAAGGTTCATTATGAAAATTCCCCATTAAATTAATGATTCCGACCCAAGATACAAATATTTATTTCTAGACATAATGATGCACATAGATGAAATAAAAAATTATCTTGGGTGTCTCCTGGGCTGCGTGCCTCTGGACTTTGTGACCTCCGGTTTTGCTCCAGGTTTGGTTTCCATTGTCGTTTCCAATGAAGTCAATCCTATCAGCAAAGCCTCTCAAATGTCAATGAGTCTAGCTTAAATCATCATACATATTTGTATTTGTATTCATGGTTGACACATTGCTCCATGTTTTCATTGATGTCTCCAATAAAATCAATGTCATCAGCTACACCTCAACCATGCCATCCACGAGTCTAGCTTAAATGATCATACAGATTTGTATTTGTAGCATGGTCGACTCATGCATGCGGGTGGATGTAATTACCCTGCCAAGTAGATGTTGTCATGCTGATAGACTGACCTCACACAATTTGGCCTAGCTATGCAAATGGCTCCTAGTCTATATCGTTTATGGACTAATCATTTATGGACGTAGTAAATGTTTATCCAAAATATATGTTGATAGAAGATATCTTTACATGTCGATCTCCCCTATTTCTTGATACGGAATGTACATTATTTGAGAAAAAAAAGTAGTAATTAAAATAAGGAAGAAGTTCATTCTACCCCCTCAAGTATCGATATGCGGACAAGTAACCATCTGAACTAAAAAAAATAGACTTTTGACACCCCGAAGTTGCAAAACCGGACAACTTACCCCCTGAGGCTACTTTTTGTGGTGGTATTGCGCACGTGGCGTCCGTTTGGCCAGGTTTCGCCAAGTCGGCCGCTGACTCGGCTATGTGAGCTGGCAGGCGGTGGAGGTGCGCGAGGTGGAGGTGGAGCAGAGGCCCGGGCGCGGGTCGAGGCAGCGCGAGGTGGAGGTGGAACTAATCCCCCACCGCTGTCGTCCCTCCCCACCTTCTTCTTATCCTCCGGCGCTGTCTCTCTCGCCAACAACCGTGAAAGAGAGAGAAATAGATGGAGAGGGAAGAGCGGCGATGACGAACATCAGTGGCCGAGCGACAACAACGACGAGCGCAGGTGGTGTTCTAGGACGTGATGAACCCATTTTTGGTGGTGTTCGTGGACGAGGAGGGCTACAGTGGCTGGAACAGAGCGGAGAAGGACGACGACCGCGGGGAAGATGCACTTGCTAGTGGTGAAACCTGGCGGTCTTTCAACCGGCTAGGGGGAGCACTAGCACGGCGTGGATGTAGGGAAGCTCTAGGCACCAATGGCTTGGTCTAGGGTGGCATGAGCGGGGCTGGCGGCGACGAGAGGCATGGTAGCAAGGAGGAGGAAAATGATGACATTACACGGCCGCGGCGCGCATAGGTGGAGTGGGAGGAGGAGGCGACCGAGGAGCGTATTGCCACCCCAGCGCGTGGCGGAAAGGTGCGCGGGCGTGAGGTGGATGAGGAGGAGAACGACAAGATGCACGAGGAGGCAGAGCCGGCTCGTGCGCAGCGGTGAGGAGGGGAAGAGGAGGTGGTGCATTCTGAGCACGCGAGTGAAGGCCTCGGTCACGACAGACTAAGTGAGGAAGAAGATGGGGGTAGAAGGCGGCGTCGAGGAGAGAGACTGAGGAAGGAAAAGGGGTAGAAGCTGACATGTGGGCCTTATAATATTATAACTTTGATTTGTTGAGTCATCGTCACGTCGCAACCGAGTCAACGACTGACCTAACGAAACTGGGCCGAACGGACGCTAAGTATGCAAAACCACCGCACGAAATAGCCTCATGGGGTAAGTTGTCTGGCTTTACAACCTCAGGGTGTCAAATGTCCGATTTTTTTAATACAGTGGGTTACTTATCCGCACATCGATACTTGCGTGGAAGACTGAACTTCTTCCTTCTAACAATAATGTTTCTAAGTTTGACTACAAATATGGTTATCTATATATTATATGAGCGTATTTTTGTGAAATATAATTTCATAAGACTAACATGTTTATTTATTTCAGACGCTCGACCTAAAAAGATAGGCATGATCGTGAACATATATGCCATTGATCGCAAACAAATTTCTTCTCACGGTCAGATATGTTTGTAGTATACATTTATTGATTACTCTAGAGTATGAACACAAGAAACTTTGTGTCAGCAGCTCGTCACATACACATAAATTGAGCTAAGTCAAAGTGCCTTGTCTTTTTTCAAAAAAAAAAAGTTGCCTGGTTTTTCATGTAGAAATAAATGCATGCATGCACCGGTCCTCCCAGAAAAAGTTTAATGGATTCTCCAAAAAGAAGAGGGAAAAAAAAACAAAATGCCCGATTGATATATGTGTTGATTTGTATATCAATTATGAAGTTAATTGTTTTCCTCTTTGAGTTACTATTTTATTGAGTGTATAGTTAATCTTTCATAGAAACATCGAAAGCTAATGGAAACGGAACTAAACAACGCCATGGATGCAAAGAGATGCAAGAAGGGTGCCTTAAATTATAAATCTATGAAGAGTCGTCATAAAGCCCAAACATACCCCCACAATAGTATCATCCCTACATCCAATCAGCAGAAAGAATTATTGTTAAGCATAAGATGATGTTGTACACTTAAGAGGAAGATGTCTAATAATTCTTTTCAGATGCAAAGTGAGTGCAGCTTAGTCTGTTTCTTCTTTAATGTAAGCCAGTTGGCCAAAAAAAAAAAAAGTTTCTCCGGTGACACTCAAGACGGTGATGTTTACACCGCAGTGCGGAGAGCCTTGCAACTTGGGACCGTACGTCTTTGATGAGTCCCAGTATTCTAATGATTCTTCTAGTGATGAAGCAGATGAAGCTGGAGAAGATGTGATGGGAGGAGATGGCAGTGCTGATGAAGCTAATGGCTCAAACTCATGTGATGATGATCAGGTTGTTGCTGAAACAAACAATGCAGATGCTGCACGACAGAGCATGAGCAAGAGCACTTCTGATGAGCAAGTCTCCTGTGGAACTGAGGCAGCGGTTACGTGCCTTGTGGATTACCCAGACTATGGACGATGAAATGGGTATCTGCAAGGAACTAGAGGCGGCAGTTGGATTTCGACTCACCAGAGATTGCAAATAAAACCCCATGCTGCAAATTGTTTTTTTTTAACCAACGACAAGAGCTCTGATATTTATTTCAAGGAGGAGAGAAATACAGCGGCCTCGAAGGGGCTACACCGAAGAAACCAATAAAAGACCAAGAGAGGTGACACCAACAACAGAAAGAAGTCTCAAACTAAAATTCCTACCAGAGCGCCAACAACTAGGAGTGAAAACGGGCCGGATATAGGCAGATATTGCTCTTCCCATATCGTGACCCATATTTTTCTCAGATTCGGAGCCGGATACGGATTTGAATTTGTGTTATTCTGGATACGGGCACATGATGAATTCGGGTTAGAAACAGGTAAAAATAGACGGATAGTGCACGCATACATAGAGTAATATATGTTGGATCAAACCACATGAGTATATGACCATAATAGGAAGTTATCAACCAAGTCACCATCCAGTGTGACAGGTTTGATATGATATTATCTCTTGTTGTTTTCAAATAGTAAAAAAGACTTCTCGAATTCGGTCCCGCTCGGATCCGGCTCTAGATCGGGCGGGAAAGACTCGTCCCGTTTTCATCCCTACCAACAACACCTAGATATCAAGCACATTGTGATGGAACAACAACAAAAACACCACCCCTACAAATGATTTTTTTAATAATATTAATTTAAAAGATAATTACAAAAATAAATAGTAAAAAAATTACAAAAATGAGTCACTATTGCCAATTGAAATAGAGAAATTATTCTATCGCCATTCCAATTGGTGATCGTATCCTCGTCACCAATTGGAATATTGATGAGAGGTTACATTGCAATTGAATGGCGATAGGACAATTTCGCCATTCTAAATTGCAACAGAACTGCGCCATTCAATTGGCGATAGAAACTTGCCACCATTTGGAATGGCGAAATGACCCTATATTTTTTTTATATGTAGAGAATTCAGCCTAAAGATTTAATATATTTCACGAAGTTTTTTGGTAATACCTTGAAGTATCTACATAGTTCAGAATCCAAAATCGGAGAAGATAACGGAGTATGAAGTAGAGAATGCGAGATTGGCGTCGTGATTTGGAACGCGAGTTCAATGACGCAATTCCACAAACAGCCCCTGATGAGGACATCGACCCTAAGGATACAACCACTGCTTCAACCTGCTGCACTGCATCCTCTACTTCCTTTACTTCACCAACATCTTCTCCAATTGGACTTTCGGCTAATGCAATGCCATATTACCCAATTAGATCGAGCTACGTCTACATGCCATGGTACTACGCCTACATACCATGGTACTATGTGTACATGCCATGGTGCTACTACATGTGCCAAGCAGGAGTTCAAGCTGGATACATTTTGGTTAGATCAGTTCGGAATCAGCCTGACAGCACCAACTTAAAACAGATATAACTTTTGCAAACGGAGTCCGATTCGGGTGTTCTTGGGCTTGTTGGAAAGCTAACGACGATATCTTTCCAACGGATCCAGCCTCACCTCCAAATTCCTTCTGTAGACTTCGGAATCGTCAAAAGAAGGTGCTATATCACTAATTTGGGCCGATTTGGGCCTTGTAATCTTACCGGAATTGGCCCATATGCCGCCGGCCCACCTGGGGGTGTGATTACTGTTCATGTGAACAGTAATTTCGTGCCTTTAGTCCCACCCCTCTATTTTTTTTAGATTTGTGGCTCCTCATCCCTATTTAAGGAGGACGCACCTCTAGTTTCCTTGGATTTTGTTTAGTTAAAAGTTAGCCTTGTTGCAACTTCGTATTGGCTTGTGTCGACTAGACCAACCATAATACCGCTTTTCGAAATCCCAATTTTAATATTTCAATCTTTATTTGCAATTTCAGATTGCTTTGTCTTGTTCTTGCGTGCTTCTTCGGTGTATGCAGGAATTGACCTTCGTGGTCAGGTCAACCGGGTATTCGTGCATGGTTGATAACGACTTGTCGATCGATTCAGCGATTGCGTGGTTTGAGCCTTGCGTGTTCATAGCCGGGATCGTCGAGTTGAGCGACGCCACCGGACTTATCGTTCTCATCGAAAGATCGGGCCAACAAATCAAACCTTAGGGTTCATCAAGTGGTATCGAGCTACAGGTTCTTGGTGAGAGTTTCTGTTTTCTAGTAGTAGATTCGTTTTTCATACCTAGAGTCCGAAAATTGCCCAAAGAAAAAATTCGCATCTATCATCCATACCAAGCCCTTTGAGCCTTTGCAATTTTTTTCTTTTCAGTTTGCTTGTTGAATATTTAGTTACATTGTCGTGTCTAGTTCTTGATCTTTAGTTCTAGTTATTGTCTAGTTAAATGCGTTGTCTAGATTGCTTCTCGTGTTTTCCTTTGCGTCGCTTAATCGTTCTTTTAGGGTTCTTAATTTTTGCATCTAAAACAGAAAATTCGTGGGTTAGAACTCCTCTAATCTGCACCAAAAAAAAAGAGAGAACACTTTGCTGTATTCGTGACTTGTGGAAAACCCTAGAGCCGGTAAAAAAAAATAGAAGGAGAAAGAGGCCGCCACACAAAACAAAAGCCGTGGTAGAAAAAAAAAGAAAAAAAAAGCAAGCTTACACCAAAATCAGTGAAAACTGGTGGAGCCCTTCTACATATAGCCACAAACTTGCACAAAAAATTTCAACAAGATTAGCCCACGGAATCAAAAGATATAGCAATTTAAAGATTGAAACCGAGTCGGTTTCGGTCGAAATACGATTCCGCTTCCGAGAGACCTTCAGTAAAACAGGCATAACTTTTGCATATGGTGTCCGATTTGGACGTTCTTGGACTCGTTGGAAAGCTAATAACGAGTCGCATACTTTCCACTTAATGCACTTATCTCCATCCAGAGAACCCAAAATCGGTCATTTTCGGCTCCGAATTCGCGTCACAAGTTTTTTGTTTCGGTTTTTTCCGTTTCTTTTAGTCTTCCCATCAGAATTTGGGGTCCGTCTCAACTTTAAAGTTGTAGATCTCATCGAAACCTTTCAAACGAGTATATATAAGCCATATAAAACTTTGCTTTTTCATCTCTTGAGACTAACTATTGTTTTCTCGCTTAAACTAAAGGGTCATTTACGCGCACGTTATTCGCTTTTGTGCTCTACATCGTGTGAACCATCTTGTGCCCTACAAAGAAGTTTGAGTAGTTGGTTAGCGTGTCTCCCAGCACTTGTTGTGAGGTTTTCCATTGCTTACATCAAGTCACATTTATCTTTGCGCGTGTGTACATACACATCTCTTAGTGGGGCTTTGATTAGCTAAACTTTGATTAGACTAGGATCGAGACTTGTGACTAGTACTTTGAACTTTTCAATTTTGCATACCGAATTGAATAATTGCTATTCCTTTGCTACATACTAGCCTTCCGAGCTCCACTTCCTACTAACTCAGCAGGTGCCGTTCCTCGCAATCGTTGGGCTGATCGCAAGTGAGCTACCACTTCCTTGCTGCATTGGTAAGAACTTGTAAGAACTAGGTATAAGCTTGAGTGTGAGTGACTTGATTGAGCCTCCAGAACCTTGTAGTTGATAGGGACATATACACTGTGATTTGTTCTTTGCTTTGATACTAACAATGGCAGGTTCATCGTCACAAGGGGAGCATAGCAGGCACAACAATGAGGAAGATGCACCGCTCAGTCCTCGCACAAAAGAAATCATGCGGCGCTTTTCTGCATCTTTGGATCAACATTCGTGCGTATGGAGTTGATTCTAGATCGCACCACTGACGAACTTGCTACGTTGGCTACACGTGTGGAGCGACTAGAGAGACTCCACCTTACATTGCCGCCCATTCTTCATCGGCATTGCGACGATCGCGCCGTAACCCATCCGTTGCTCGCTCATGGGCGATGAGGTAGAAGATGAAGCGAACCCATATGTTGCGATACGGGTCCGATGGTGATTTCAATCCCATTAATGATCGTGATCACCGACAACAACGCTTCAATCGACAAGGTATGCGAAGAGAGCCACCACGTGAGTACGTGACCATAATGATTTACTTGGTAAAATTAAATTCACTATACCTCCTTTTCTTTGGTAAATATGATCCGATGCTTATCTCACATGGGAGTTAGTTGTGGACCAAAATTTGCATGCCATGAATTTCGACAATAAAAGGTTAGAGTGCTACTAGTGAGTTCACAGATTTTGCATCTATTTGGTGGAGTGAATATGGTCGTACTCATCAGGACATACCTAGAACATGGAATGCTTTGAAAAGAGCAATGAGACGTAGGTTTGTACCTTCATATTATTCACGTGATTTGCTTAATAAATTACAACGCTTAAGACAGGTAGTAGTTCAGAAGACTATTATCAAGAATTGCAAAGCGGTTTGTTGCGTTGTGGTTTAGAAGAAACGAGGATGCCGAGATGGCTAGATTTTTGGGAGGGTTAAACCGTGAAATTCAGGACATTTTAGACTATAGAGAATATGATTCTATCAACCGTTTATTCCATATTGCTTGCAAAGCTGAGAGAGAAGTGCAGGGTCGACAATCTCGCTCCAGGGCAATATTGGAGGAACTTTTGCGTCGGCCAAGGCAGCAACATCACATGGCATCCTCCTCCACTTCTGACCGTGCACCCCCTGCTGCTGCTTCAACTCCTATACATATCCCTGATGCAAGCAAACTCGCAAAAGTACAAGCCCTTACAAAAAGTGCTTCTTCATTTGCTTCTCTGAGGCGATCTAGAGATGTGCAATGTCACCGCTGCAAAGGATTTGGGCACTTGATGCGCGATTGCCCAAGTCAGCGAGCTTTGCTTATCAAGGACAATGGTGAGTACACTTCATCTAGCGATATTGAGGAAGAATATGTGTTGGTTGCAACTAACAATGTTGGTGATGAAACTGAGGAAGAACATATAAACCATGAGGCGTCTGACATGTACCAAAGCCTAGTTGTTCAGCGTGTGCTAAGTGCTCAAATGGAACTTGCTGAACAAAATCAACGCCACATTTTGTTTCAATCCAAGTTCGTCATCAAGGAACGTTCATGTAGAGTCATCATTGATGGCGGGAGTTGCAACAACCTTGCTAGCATAGACATGGTCGAGAAGCTTGGCTTGACCACAACACAACACCCTCATCCTTACTACATCCAATGGCTGAATTCTTGTGGTAAGTTGAAGGTAACTAAGCTTGTGCGCGTACACTTTTCTATTGGATCATATCATGATTATGTTGATTGTGATATCGTACCTATGCAAGTATGCTCATTATTATTAGGTAGACCTTGGCAATATGATAGATATCTTGAACATCATGGTAGATCTAATCATTATACTTTCACATATAAAGAAAAGAAAATCACTCTGCTTCCATTGTCTCCTATTTGCTATATTAAAGGATGAATAAGAAAGAATCATGAGAACAAGTAAGGAGAAGACACAAGTTGATCAAAAGATTATAGCTCAAGTGAAATTAAATTGAAAGCTCTGTTATGTTAGCTACAAAATTGATTCCATTGATATGGAAAACAGAATCTAAATGTCATACTATGATTTGTAAAGAAACTCAGTGTCCATTAAAAGAAGTGCATGTTTCTTTGCCTCTGTTGCTACTAACCTTTTGTAGGAGAGTGATGACTTGAGAAAACAAATGAGTCGAGGACGACTCAAATTCAAGAAAGGGAGGATGATGAGGACATCGACCCTAAGGATACAACCATCGCTTCAACTCGCTTTGCCTTGCATCCTCTACTTCCTTTACTTCACCAACATCTTCTCCAATTGGACTTTCGGCTAATGCAATGCCATATTACACAATTAGATCGAGCTACGTCTACATGCCATGGTGCTACGTCTACATACCATGGTACTATGTGTACATGCCATGGTGCTACTACATGTGCCAAGCAGTAGTTCAAGCTAGATACATTTTGGTCAGATCAGCTCGGAATCAGCCTGGCAGCACCAACTTAAAACAGATATAACTTTTGCAAACGGAGTCCGATTCGGGTGTTCTTGGGCTTGTTGGAAAGCTAACGACGATATGTTTCCAACGGATCCAGCCTCACCTCCAAATTCCTTCTGTAGACTTCGGAATCGTCAAAAGAAGGTGCTATATCACTAATTTGGGCCGATTTGGGCCTTGTAATCGTACCGGAATTGGCCCATATGCCGCCCGCCCAACTGGGGGCGTGATTACTGTTCATGTGAACAGTAATTCGTGCCTTTAGTCCCACCCCTCTATTTCTTTTAGATTTGTGGCTCCTCATCCCCTATTTAAGGAGGACGCACCCCCTCTAGTTTTCTTGGATTTTGTTTAGTTAAAAGTTAGCCTTGTTGCAACTTCGTGTATTGGCTTGTGTCGACTAGACCAACCATAATACTGCTTTTCGAAATCTCAATTTTAATATTTCAATCTTTATTTGTAATTTCAGATTGCTTTATCTTGTTCTTGCGTGCTTCTTCGGTGTATGCAGGAATTGACCTTCGTTGTCAGGTCAACCAGGTATTCGTGCATGGTTGATAACGTCTTGTCGATCAGTTCAGCGATTGCGTGGTTTCGAGCCTTGCGTGTTCATAGCCAAGATCGTCAGAGTTGAGCGACGCCTACCGGACTTATCGTTCTCATCGAAAGATCGGGCCAACAAATCAAACCTTAGGGTTCATCAGCCCCCTTCTGAGCGACACACATGAAACTGATATGTACGCAACTGTATCGATGTACAAATTTTTTGAGGTATCTGTCGGACCCGGATTTTCTTAATCCAGAATCCTTTGTGAGATCACTGCGCTACTCTCTGGATCAGTAGGTAGCGCTCATAAAACACATCACTAGATCATTTTATACATCGCAGACCATACCAAACATAATATTACAACCACAGAGTTAAATAGACCACGTCGGGTCGGGTTTACAAAAGAGGGCCGGTTAGGCTAAATAAGTTTATTACACAACTTAAAGAAGCATGCGCGAAAGCAAAAGGAGGCAGGGTGCAACTCCACACAGGCGAGCGACTGCGGTGACTTACGTACAACCGATATTAACCAAAGAGTTCGTGAATATTGGTTGTGCGCCGACACCTGCGGAGCCAGCTAGATTGTGGCAAACCCTAGACTACGGACTTCACTACTCCTCGCCCTGGTCTTGACCATCGAATCCTTGGTCCTCGTAGTAAGCATAGTCGTCCGGATCGGCGGAATCTGGGGTTTGGGGAAAGAGCGAGGATGAGCACAACCACCGTGCTCGCGAGCCAACACAACAGATGCAAGGCTAATCAAGGATGGTGATGAACCCTAAGGTTTGATTTGTTGGCCCGATCTTTCGATGAGAACGATAAGTCCGGTGGCGCCGCCAACTCGACGATCCGGCTATGAACACGCAAGGCTCGAAACCACGCAATCGCCGAATCGATCGACAAGTCGTTATCAACCATGCACGAATACCCGCTGACTGACCACGAAGGTCGATTCCTGCATATACCGAAGAAGCACGCAAGAACAAGATAAAGCAATCTGAAATTACAAATAAAGATTGAAATATTAAAATTTGGGATTTCGAAAAGCGGTATTATGGTTGGTCTAGTCGACACAAGCCAATATACGGTTGCAACAAGGCTAACTTTTAACTAAACAAAATCCTGTGAAACTAGAGGGGTGCGCCCTCCTTAAATAGGGATGAGGAGCCACAAATCTAAAAGAAATAGAGGGTGGGACTAAAGGCATGAATTACTGTTCACATGAACAGTAATCACACCCCTGTGGGCGGGCGCATATGGGCCAATTCCGGTACGATTACAAGGCCCAAATCGGCCCAAATTAGTGACATAGCACCTTCTTTTGACGATTTCGAAGTCTACAGAAGGAATTTGGAGATGAGGCTGGATCCGTTGGAAAGATATCGTCGTTAGCTTTCCAACAAGCCCAAGAACACCCGAATCGGACTCCGTTTGCAAAAGTTATATCTGTTTTAAGTTGGTGCTGCCAGCTGATTCCGAGCTGATCGACCAAAATGTATCCAAATGAACTCCCGCTGGCACATGTAGTAGCACCATGGCATGTACACATAGTACCATGGTATGTAGACGTAGCACCATGGCATGTAGACGCAGCTCGATCTAATTGGGTAATATGACATTGCATTAGCCGAAAGTCCAATTGGAGAAGATGTTGGTGAAGTAAAGGAAGTAGAGGATGCAGTGCAGCAGGTTGAAGCAGTGGTTGTATCCTTAGGGTCGATGTCCTCATCATCCTCCCTTTCTTGAATTTGAGTCGTCCTCGACTCATTTGTTTTCTCGAAGTCATCACTCTCCTGCAAAAGGTTAGTAGCAACAGGAGGCAATGAAACATGCACTTCTTTTAATGGACACAGAGTTTCTTTACAAATCATAGTATGACATTTAGATTCCTGTTTTTCCATATCAATGGAATCAATTTTTGTAGCTAACATAACAGGAGCTTTCAATTTAATTTCACTTGGAGCTATAATCTTTTGATCAACTTGTGTCTTCTCCTTACTTGTTCTCGCAGTTCTTTCTTATTCATCCTTTAATATAGCAGCAGGAGACATTGGAAGCAGAGTGATTTTCTTTTCTTTATATGTGAAAGTATAATGATTAGATCTACCATGATGTTCAGTATATCTATCATATTGCCAAGGTCTACCTAATAATAATGAGCATGCTTGCATAGGTACGACATCACAATCAACATAATCATGATATGATCCAATAGAAAAGTGTACACGCACAAGCTTAGTTACCTTCAACTTACCACAAGAATTCAGCCATTGGATGTAGTAAGGATGAGGGTGTTGTGTTGTGGTCAAGCCAAGCTTCTCGACCATGTCTATGCTAGCAAGGTTGTTGCAACTCCGCCATCAATGATGACTCTACATGAACGCTCCTTGATGACGAACTTGGATTGAAACAAAATGTGGCGTTGATTTTGTTCAAAGAAGTTCCATTTGAGCACTTAGCACACGCCAACAACTAGGCTTTGGTACATGTCGACGCCTCATGGTTTATATGTTCTTCCTCGCCATCACCAAAGATTGTTAGTTGCAACCAACACATGTTCTTCCTCAATATCGCTAGATGAAGTGTACTCACCATTGTCCTTGATAAGCAAAGCTCACGACTTGGGCAATCGCGCATCAAGTGCCCAAATCCTTTGCAACGGTGACATTGCACATCTCTAGATCGCCTCAGAGAAGCAATGTAAGAAGCACTTTTGTAAGGGCTTGTACTTTTATGGGTTTGCTTGCATCGTGATATGTATAGGAGTTGAAGCAGCAGCAGGTGCACGGTCGAAGTGGAGGAGGATGCCATGTGATGTTGCCGCTTGGCCGACTGCAAAAGTTCCTCCAATATTGCCCTGGAGCGAGATTGTCGACCAGACTTCTCTCTCGACTTTGCAAGCAATATGGAATAAACGGTTGATAGAATCATATTCTCTATAGTCTAAAATGTCCTGAATTTCACGATTTAACCCTCCCAAAAATCTAGCCATCTCAGCATCCTCAGTTTCTTCTAAACCACAACGCAACAAACCAGCTTTGCAATTCTTGATAATAGTCTTCTACGTAACTACTACCCTGCCTTAAGCGTTGTAATTTATTAAGCAAATCACGTGAATAATATGAAGGTACAAACCTACGCCTCATTGCTCTTTCAAAGCATTCCATGTTCTAGGTATGTCCCGATGAGTACGACCATATTCACTCCACCAAATAGATGCAAAATCAGAACTCACTAGTAGCACTCTAACCTTTTTATTGTCAGGAAATTCATGGCATGCAAATTTTTGGTCCACAACTAACTCCCATGTGAGATAAGCATCTGGATCATATTTACAAGCAAAAGGATGTATAGTGAATTTAATTTTACCAAGTGAATCATTATGGTCACGCACTCACGTGGTGGCTCTCTTCGCATACCTTGTCGATTGAAGCGTTGTTGTCGGTGATCACGATCATTAATGGGATTGAAATCACCATCGGACCCGTGACGCGAACATATGGGTTCGCTTCATCTTCTACCTCATCGCCCATGAGCGAGCAACGGATGGGTTACGACGCGATCGTCGCAATGCCGATGCAGCGGGGCGGCAATGTAAGGTGGAGTTTCTAGTCGCTTCCACACGTAGCCAACGCAGAAGTTCGCTGCTGGTGCGATCTAGAATCAACTCCATACGCCGAATGTTGATCCAAAGATGCGAGAAAAGTGCCGCATGATTTCTTTTGTGCGAGGACCGAGCGGTGCATCTTCCTCATTGTTGTGCTCGCTATGCTCCCTTGTGACGATGAACCCGCCATTGTTAGTATCAAAGCAAAGAACAAATCACAATGTATATGTCCCTATCAACTACAAGGTTCGAGGCTCAATCAAGTCACTCACACTCAAGCTTATACCTAGTTCTTACAAGTTCTTACCAATGCAAAGAAGGAAGTGGTAGAACCGGTGGTCGGTTCGTGATACTCTCACTTGCGATCACCTAACGATTGCGAGGAACGGACCGCCGAGTTAGTAGGAAGTGGAGCTCTAAGGCTAGTATGTAGCAAAGGAATAGCAATTATTCAATTCAAGATGCAAAATTGAAAAGCAGCTCAAAGTACTAGTCACAAGTGCCGATCCTAGTCTAATCAAAGTTTAGCTAATCAAAGCCCCACTAAGAGATGTGTATGTACGCACGCCAAGAAAGATAAATGTGACTTGATGTAAGCAATGGAAAACCTCACAACAAGTGCTGGGAGAGACGCTAACCAACTACTCAAACTTCTTTGTAGGGCACAAGATGGTTCACACGATGTAGAGCACAAAAATGTAATAACGTGCAAACAAAATATCCCTTTAGTTTAAGCAAAACAATAGTTAGTCTCAAGAGATGAAAAAGCAAAGTTTTATATGGCTTATATATACTGCTTGAAAGATTTCGATGAGATCTACAACTTTGCAGTTGAGACGAACCCCAAATTCTGATGGGAAGACTAAAAGAAACGGCAAAACCAAACCAAAACTTGTGACGCGAATTCGAGCCGAAAATGACCGATTTTGGATTCCCTGGAGGGAGACAACATGCATTAAGTGGAAAGTATGCGCCTCGTTGTTAGCTTTCCAACGAGTCCAAGAACGTCCAAATCGGACACCATATGCAAAAGTTATGCCCATTTTACTGAAGTTCTCTCGGAAATGGAATCGTACTCGGACTGGAAACCGACTTGGTTTCAATCTTTAAATTGCTATATCTTTTGATTCCGTGTTCTAATCTTGCTGAAATTTTTTGTGCCAGTTTGTGGCTATATGTAGAAGGGCTCCACCAATTTTCACTGGTTTTGGTGTAAGATTGTTTTTTTTTTCTTTTTTCTACCACGTCTTTTGTTTTGTGTGGCGGCCTCTTTCTCCGTCTATTTTTTTTGCCGGCTCTAGGGTTTTCAACAAGTCACGAATACAGCAAAGTGTTCTCTTTTTTTTTTGGTGTAGATTAGATGAGTTCTAACCCACGAATTTTCTGTTTTAGATGTAAAAAAACTAAGAACCCTAAAAGAACGATTAAGCGACGCAAAGGAAAAACACGAGAAGCAATCTAGACAACGACCAATTAGACAATAACTAGAACTAAAGATCAGCAACTAGACACGACAATGTAACTAAATATTCAACAAGCAAACTGAAAAGAAAAAATTGCAAAGGCTCAAAGGGCTTGGTATGGATGATAGATGCGAATTTTTTCTTTGGGCAATTTTCTCGACTCTAGGTATGAAAACGAATCTACTACTAGAAAACAGAAACTCTCACCAAGAACTGTAGCTCGATATCACTTGATGATCCCTAAGGTTCGATTTGTTGGTCCGATCTTTGGATGAGAACGATAAGTCCGTAGAGCGCCGCTCAACGCCGACGATCCCGCTATGAACACGCAAGGCTCGAAACCACGCAATCGCCGAATCGATCGACAAGTCGTTATCAACCATGCACGAATACCCGCTGACTGACCACGGTCGATTCTCGCATACACCAAGAAGCACGCAAGAACAAGATAAAGCAATCTGAAATTGCAAATAAAGATTGAAATATTAAAATTTGGGATTTCAAAAGCGGTATTATGGTTGGTCTAGTCGACACAAGCCAATACACGAAGTTGCAACAAGGCTAACTTTTAACTAAACAAAATCCCAGGAAACTAGAGGGGGTGCGTCCTCCTTAAATAGGGGATGAGGAGCCACAAATCTAAAAGAAATAGAGGGGTGGGACTAAAGGCACAAATTACTGTTCACATGAACAGTAATCACACCCAGTGGGCCAATGCATATGGGCCAATTCCGCACGATTACAAGGCCCAAATCGGCCCAAATTAGTGACATAGCACCTTCTTTTGACGATTTCGAAGTCTACAGAAGGAATTTGGAGGTGAGGCTGGATCCGTTGGAAAGATATCGTCGTTAGCTTTCCAACAAGCCCAAGAACACCTGAATCAGACTCCGTTTGCAAGAGTTATATCTGTTTTAAGTTGGTGCTGCCAAGCTGATTCCGAACTGATCTGACCAAAATATATCCAGCTTGAACTCCTGCTTGGCACATGTAGTAGCACCATGGCATGTACACATAGTACCATGGTATGTAGACGTAGCACCATGGCATGTAGACGTAGCTCGATCTAATTGGGTAATATGGCATTGCATTAGCCGAAAGTCCAATTGGAGAAGATGTTGGTGAAGTAAAGGAAGTAGAGGATGCAGTGCAGCAGGTTGAAGCAGTGGTTGTATCCTTAGGGTCGATGTCCTCATCAGATGGCTTGGGTTATTTTATTTGCACAAAGCAGCATTTGTAAATACACATAATAGAAAGTCATATCACTTAGCATTTTGACTCAATCAAGTTTTCTTAAGAGAATAATTGTGCATTATTATATACAGTGGAGGCTACCTCCACCTCATACTTATTTTTAATGGTGGTTACCCCCACCTATTAACAACACTCGGTAAGACACCCAGGGAAATTCAATACAAGGCCCGATGAGCCCATCACAATTTTCAACCCACCCACAAAGTTGTTTTGAAATAGAACTAACTCTTGTAAGTTCCTATGCCCGCCCGTGACTGTGGGCACGGCTGTTCGAACAGTTTTTATTTCTCTGCAGAGAGTGTACACTTTACCCACAATAGATAATCATCTTGATATATACACACGTTTCCTTAGACATGTGAATCAAGAGAGATTACCACAAGGCCTTTACAATGCATCTCCTAGTGTTTGTTACACCCGCTAAGGTTTCGTCTGAGAGTGGTTACGCTCTCGCACCCGCGTCAACCATACCCCCAAACCCCCTCTTGCGCCAAGAACTCCCCAACCCATAGGTTCAGAGGCCTATGGCGTTGCGAGGCTTCTACCTGGTGTAACTAGTACTGATGAACACAAATTATTTAGCCAGGTCGACACCATTACATACTTGTGGTTATACTATTTTGCAATAGGAGGTCATCATAGGATTAAGTCCTTAAAGTTATCTGGGCGGTTCTCACCACATGTCAACCACACCACAACATAACTTGGGCTACATTAGTACCCATCCTTATATCCTCCAGTATACCATCCGCCCAGATGGGGTATTAGTAAGTTTTTAGAGTTTTGGGAAGTAGAAAACAAATTATCTCAACCAATTCACCATTCTGCTATACGCCTATCATTCCTTGATATCTGGCCAACCAATCCATCCCTAGGATGATGTCCAAGGTTTGGGTTGGAAGCACTAGAAGGCTTGCTAGAAATCTGGAATGTCCCATAGCAATTTCTACCCGAGGACTTACTAAGGTAGCAGTTAAGGATCCCCCGAGTGAGCTAAGCACCATGGGTTTCTTTAACTTGCAGATTGGCAGTTCAAGCTTCTCAACAAACCCCCTTGAAATAAAAGAATGCGAAGCCCCAGAGTCAAACAAAACTTATGTTGGTACTGATTTAACAAGAAACATACCCATTAGAACTCCAAAGTGGCTTGTTGTGCTTCTTCCACAGTAACATGGTTCACTCACCGCGATTCGGTCTTTGGGCGGACTGGGCTTGAGGTGCCCGTGGCTTCGCTTGGCACGGGCAACTAGTCTTGAGCGGATGTGGCTCTGGCTTGATCTTTGCGGGAGTAGTATGGTCTTGGGGCACCGATTGGCGGTATCCCTTTTCTCCACAAGAGAAGCAATGGAGATAGGCTACCGGATTGTGCATCGCAGTGGTTCAAGGGGCGAAGCGCAGAACCGGATCCACTAGGTCGAACCGTAGCTAGAGTTCTTGGTGGCACATCGCAGACGGCCCGAAGACGAGCCTCCCGGAAGGTGGACTTATGCGGAAGTTGCTTTGCGGCTTCTAAAACGCCATCTTCCTCTTGCAATTGCTCTCCGATCCTTCCTCTCGCTTCTCCATCGTAAGGGCTTTGTTAATCGATGGTGAAAGTCGGGTAGTCGTGAAGGATAAGTCGGCCTCTCATGTCTTCACACATCCTTCCACGAACTCGCCGATCTTCTCTTCCTCGCCCGCAACATCCCGGGAGGCGTAGCGTGTGAGCTGGTTGAATCTCGCCGAGTACTCGCGATGCACATATGCCCTTGCTTGAGGGATCGAACTCGCTCTTCTTTAACCTCATCGCTCCAAATTGGACGAAATTGGTTCTGAAGCTTGATTGAATTCACTCCAAGAAAATGAATGCACGGCTGGTTCCTCTACTATGGCTATCTGAGCTTCGGTAAACTCTTCAGTGGCAGGGTCTTGTGGAGCTTCGGGTAATGTCGTCTCTCCTTGTGCCGCAGATTCCTCGTCGGCCATTGAGCTTTTCTTCTTGTGCAAAGATAATTATCCCACCAAGCAAAGAATTGCTCCCTTCGCTAGTGAGTGGCGAAATCCATTTTGTCCTCCTCCGAGCACCTAGTGAGGCGAAGCTTCTTTTAGGTATCCCTGAGCCAGTCCTCTGCTCCAGGGGTTCTGTGGCAGACGCGAAGGTGAGAGGTCATGTTCTGGGGAAATCTGTCAATTTAGAGTGGCTGGCAAGCAGGGCTTGAAGGATTTGTGTCTGCTGTAACATTACTTGCGCCATGGTTGGATTAGCTGGCGGTGGAGGAGGCATATCTGGAACTTGCCCACGGCCACGACCACGACCACGGCCGGCGGTAAAGGCACCACGGGGTGGGGTAGCGGCTCTTCGGGGCGGCATATGAGAGAACAACCTAGGTTAGGGCAAGAGGAGATATATGAGGGTTCACTAGCCCTCTAAGGCACACAAAAGAGCAAAGACCAAGCAGAGAAAACAGTCAATGCCACACAAGAGCTTTAACTGGCTACAACACATTAATATTATGGGGGTTAAGTGTTTACATGACTTATAAAACATAGCATATAGGCTTTGCTAAGCAACGACATCGATTACAACACAACGTCTACAAAGGGGAAAATAGAAAAAGAGTGCTTGCAACCCAAAATACTGCCTAGCAAGCACTACTAGCTACCCTGGTCTAGCCTTTCTACTCTTCCATCGGGAGCCGGCCACTACCGGTATTTGTTGCCGGGGAGCGGAGCGGCTCGGTGAGTCGGCGCGGAGTGGTCACCGCTAGAGGCCGGGCGACGGGAGCAAGATCGGGATACCGAGGCGGTGCCGTCACCACCGGTCCACCATGGTCGAGAGCAGGCAGCGGACTAGGGCGCTGCACGCTCTTGCGCGCGGTCATCCTCGTGCGGGCTCCTTTGGGGCGAAGTGGTCGAACGATCATCCTGTTCTTTGGAGGCGGCGCCGGTGAGGAGGAGGTCTTTGGGTGGTGATCTGGCGGCCGCGGTGAGTCGCGTCAGTTTGGCGATGGCGGCGTCCCTTTCACGCCTTGTCTCTCGGTAGGCTTCGCTCTCCTTGAGCAAGTTGTGGCGGAGGGTGTCGAAGTGCTCATAACTGGAGGTGAGGAGCATTCGTAGCTGGGCGACTTCATCCTCGGCGACATTGATGGTCGCCGCCATAGCTTGGGTCAGCTGGACTTGGTGCGTCCAGCGGGGGTCGTCGTCACTGGTGTCAGTGACCTCCGGGTAGCGCCCCTCGAGTAGGTACAGGAAGTGGCGGTAGGGCGAACACTGCAGGATACCCCTGTGCATGCCACATAGGTGAGCAGTGGCGAAGTGTGCAGCGTCTTGCACTTGCGTCACTTTGGCAACCGTCCGGGTGCCGGGCTTGGAAGGTGTGAGTAGTAAACTCTCCTTCTGGGCATAGAGGAAAACCTCCATGGTCCAAGATTCTCTGTCCAGGATATGGGTCGCCTGCCCACAAGATAGGCGCGGTAGTACCCCGATCTGACATAAGTCTGCCGGAGAATGGCCGCGTACAACCCGGCTTCCTCTCCGTTGGAGAAAAAGTCCCAAGGGTCCTTGGATGATGGAGCAGTCATCTACAATTTTGAAACAAGAGGAAGAGTTAGTAAAACATAATAAAAGTAAAGGTAAGTGTAGAACTAAGAATGGTGAGCAAAAGCAATAAGTACGCTATATATTTTGAAAGTTTTTTCTTAAGTTTTGAAAATAATACTCAAGTCCATAGGCTCGACCAGTCTAACAAAGGATCCTACTGTATATGCTCGATACCAAATTGCATCGGACCAATTTTCTTAATCCGTAATCATTTAGAGATCACTGCGCTACACCCTAGATCGAGAGGTAGCGCCACAAAACATATCATCGGATCATTTCATACATTGCGCACCATACCAAACATAATATTACAACTACAGAGTTAAATAGACCACGTCGGGTCGGGTTTACAAAAGAGGGCTGGTCAGGCCAAATAAGTTCATTACACAACTTAAAGAAGCATGCGCGAAAGCAAAAGGGGGCAGGGTGCAAATCCTCACAGGCGAGCGACTGCGGTGACTTATGTCCAACCGATATTAACCAAAGAATTGGTGAATATTGATTGTGCGCCGACACCGCGAGCCGCCTAGACTGTATGGCGAGCCCTAGACTACGGACTTCACTACTCCTCGCCCTGGTCTTGATCGTCGAATCCTTGGTCCTCGTAGTAAGCATAGTCGTTCGGATCGGCGGAATCTGGGGTTTGGGGAAAGAGTAAGTATGAGCACAACCACCATGCTCGCGAGTCAACACAATAGATGCAATAATATACATGCAAGGCTAATCAAGGATGGCTCGGGTTATTTTATTTGCACAAAGCAGCATTTGTAAATACACATAATAGAAAGTCCTATCACTTAGCATTTTGACTAAATCAAGTTTTCTTAAGAGAATAATTGTGCAATATTATATACAGCGGAGGCTACCTCTACCTCATGCTTATTTTTCATGGTGGTTACCCCCACCTATTAACAACACTGGGTAAGACTATCTAGGGAAATTCAATACAAGGCCTGATGTGCCCGTCACAATTTTCAACCCACCCACAAAGTTGTTTTGAAATAGAACTAACTCTTATAAGTTCCTATGCCCGCCCGTGACCGTGGGCACGGCTGTTCGAATAGTTTTTATTTCTCTGCAGAGAGTGTACACTTTACCCACAAGAGATAATCATCTTGATATATACACATGTTTTCTTAGACATATGAATCAATGGAGATTACCACAAGGCCTTTACAATACATCCCCCAGTTTCTGTTACAACCGCTAAGGTTTCGTCTGAGAGTGGTTACACTCTTGCACCCGCGTCAACCATGCACTCAAACCCCCTCTTGCGCCAAGAACTCCCCAACCCATAGGCTTGGAGGCCTATGGCATTGCGAGACATCTACCTGGTGTAACTAGTACTGATGGACACAAATTATTTAGCCAGGTCGACACCATTATAGACTTGTGGTTGTACTGTTTTGCAATAGGAGGTCATGACAGGATTAAGTCCTTAAAGTTATTTGGGTGGTTCTCACCACATGTCAACCACACGACAGCATGACTTGGGCTACATTAGTACCCATCCTTATATCCTCCAGCATACCATCCGCCCCAGATGGGGTATTAGCAAGTTTTTAGGGTTTTGGGAAGTAGAAAATAAATTATCTCAACCAATTCAGTCATTCTCCCCCAATAACTACCCAAAACAACTGTTATAATTTAAAGAATGATAATTTTGGGGTAGCACGGGGCTCGGGGCGGCGCTGTCACCTGGCGCTTGCGAAGCGCGACGGATCGTGGGGAGACCGGAGCGAAGCGAGCGAGCAGCTCGGAGAGCGGCGGCCAGAGGAAGTTTAATGAATGGGGCCCAAAGCCCAGGTAAAACTCAAATCCAACTTTGTATTTGATTTTTGAAATTGAGGTTTCAAATTTTTAGGAAGTTTTGAAATTGAAATCAATTTTTCTTGATTTTATAGGGAATGGATGTTACGGTATCTTGTCGTGTACAGATTGAAACTAAAATTAAGTTCACAATATCTTTATTAATGTCTACAAATCCTATTTGGCTACTTTGGATTTTTTATGGAATTTTTAGAGGCGACTTGCTATTTTCCTAGTTAGAAATGTATTTTTAGCATTAATAAAATATTTACCGTGTACAAATGGAAACCAAAATTAAGTTGAAAATATTTTAATTAAGGTCACATATCCTATTTAGCTACTTGGGAATTCTGATAGAATTTTTATAGGTACCTTGCTATTTTCCTTGGTTACAAATTATTTACTGTGTACAAATGGAAACCAATATTAAGTTGAGATTATTTTGATTAAGCTCTACATAGCCTATTGACCTACTCTGCACTTTTTTAGATTTTTCATAGGTGCCTTGCTATTTTCCTTGTATAAAAAGTATCTCTGGCATTTACAAAATATTTACCGTGTACAAATGGAAACATAAATTAAGTTGACAATATTTTAGTTCAACTCTACATACCCTATGAAGCGACTTTGGATTTTTAACTGAACTTTTAGAGATGTCTTGCTATTTTCCTAGCCTAAAAAGCATTTTCAGCATTAACAAAATATTTACCGTGAAAAAAGGAATCTACAAAGTTTTCTTAGTATTTTTGTGGATTATTATAAATCATTCGAGTACTACATCATAAATAATATCTATATGATAAACTAAACTATAGACAACTAAAATGATGTACTACATTAGGTTGCAAAAAAGCTAAAATTATCTAATACATTGAATTTGCTAACCTACAGATTTTGAATTTATGTACAAAGTTATAAGAATATTTACTCGCTAAATAGACGCACCAGATCTGCTTCTCCTCTCTTTCTCCTCCGCTACTGAACCAGTAAGACTTGGTATGTCACTTCTCCTCTCATCTCTCTTCTATCTCTCCTTCTCTTTTTCCAAAATTAAAACAAGTTTTCATCGATTTTTGATTTTATATAGTTGTCCTCGTCGCCAGCTTCAATGGTGGGTTCTCGTTGCCATTCAAATGGCGATTGCACACTCTTCAAAGCAAATCGCTAGCTCAAATGGCTCTAGGTAGTTGAACCGGTGACTGGCAGTAAATGGTGACTAGAGTCCGTCGCCATTTGAAATGGTGACAGTGGCTTGTTTTTGTAAAGAAAAAATTGACTATTTATTTTTAAAATTATATTGTAAATTAATATTTTTTTAAAAAAATCCCCAACAAACAACAATGCTGAAAATTGTTTGCGATGTACTTCGAGCTTTACAACTGTGGAATTGTCTATTGGAAATATGACTATCTCGGAGCATACAATGTCTCACATGCAAAGGACATGAATAAAAATAGGAGGTTTTTTGTGTGTAAATATTCCCAAATATAATAGTTTAAAGTTTTAGAAAATTAAGAACTGGAATTAATTATAATAGATTCAGAAACACCCCAGCCTAACACGGAGCTCACAATGCCACTATACAACACTAACTACTAATTCTAACAATATTTTACAATAAATTCCAGCAAGCAGTTAAATGATAAAATCCATCCGCGGAACACAATAAACATGAATAAAGACACACAAGTATAGATAACAAATCTATAGATAGCAACGTGAAATATTAATCTAAGATCTAAGCAAAACCAACCATAAAGAATCTATCAAAGAAATAAAATAGGTTCCAACCAAACAACTTGGATTATTCCAGGTTTATCCTGTCCTAAAGAATAAATTATCACTCAATAATAAAAGTTTGCATCGCCATATAATCAAGTGTTTGGACTATATTCAATAGTTCCATATGCGCTATCCCTCCTCATGCGAGATGTCATCATCAACCACCTAAAAAAGCATTAAGGCATGAGTGAGTGCATGACTGAACAAGTATAAAGTACAATGGTAATAACAAAAGTTTATTAAATATTTGATGCACAATCGTAAATATCATTCTCAAATTTCATCAATATCTTTCTCATGAATGCAAATGGCATGACGCACCTCTTTCAGCTGATACCGGTATAGCGAAGTGTTTACCCATCGATGACACACTTTTGTCCCCCACCTTCTTGAGGGTGGCGCCCTACCTTTGTAGAATTTTAATATGAGGCACGTCGGATTATCCATAATCATGGTAGTACTCACCTCCTCAGCCCTTATACAAGTGAATGATGCAATAATATATTTATCAATAATAATCTCATCATGTCATCCCCATGGTAGTTACATCATTATCACAATCTTACTCTTTTCATCAATAATACCATGGCAAGTAAATGACTTAACAAATCGTAATTAAATCTCACGGTAATAAATCAATAAGACAACAACCACCACCCATTGACCACCATTATACCAAGCACTTGCTCTTTAACTTCTAGGAGCTGGGTAGCGAGACGACGGCAAGGAACTAGAGGTCACACTCCCTGAACAAACCATTAACATACATTAGAAAATATGCCTTCACATGATGAAAACCTTACACAAATCACCCTTGCATGTTCTACACCATAACAACACAATTTACTCGATTCTACCGGACGCACCACCCATTGTTCCAGTAGTAAAAAGGCTCTCTCTCCCTCATCTGAATCTCAAATGTAGCAAACCAATACTTTCTGGAGCCCTCACAAAATTTACTTCCATGTTTTCTTCCCTGGAGACTGTCCTGGAAAATACTCGATTACTGCACACTATCAAGTGCTTAATTATTGTCTAGTTGGCTCATTCATCTATCAATTACAAGAACAAAGCTACGAGTTCATCTCATAATTGATATAAGAATTCATCTCATAATTGATATAAAGGCACACACATTCATTCAGTTAACTATATTCTAATGAGTTCATCGATTCATACATTGATCAACATGTTGGCAGCAAAAATATTTCACATCTAAGCAACAAAAAAAGAATCATTTCACAGTGGAGGGAGGAGGAGATCAGCTCAAGAAAGAAAACCACAACTAGGGACGGCGGCCGGTGAGCTCTAATCTTCACAGGTGGTGGCGACAGGATCTGTGGCCGATAGCAGAGACTGGATCTTGGGCGGAGGTGACTGGATCTAGGCATCCTTCCTAGTCCGCGTCAGAAAACACGCTAAGAAGCATAGAGCTTGATCTTCGAATGAACTGTGATATCCCGTTAATTGTCAAGTGTTAGAATTGGAAATTTAGTTTTAATTCAGAAATGGAATTTAGAGGGAGTAGTGGGCCGTCGGCCCATAGCCCAAGGGGGTCTGTGACCCATAAGAGGCAAGGGGGAGGGGGGCCGGCTGCCAAACCCTAGCCGCCACCCTTGACCACGCCACCGTGCTCCTACCGCAAGCTGTCCTTGTGCCTGTCGGGACCCAAAAATGTAATTTTGGACCCTCTTTGTATTCTGCACTAGTCCAGTATCAAGCTAGTGCACACAATATCCACATAGATGAATATCGATCCACACAAGACGATTAATAGAATAAACGACTAATTTGAATAACAAATAATATTTTTGACCTTATGGTCGAGTTTACATTTATTAAGCCTCGCGGTCGGCAATAAATAAAATAACAATGAGAACGAAATTAAACTCCAACTGAATCCCATCAATTCACCACAGGCATCCGACTGGGATCAAAACCCTAACGATCAGCACCTTTGTAGAACTCCTCAAATGCAAGTGAAGACTCCTCCACATCTGTTGATTGTTTGAAGCAAGCATGAGTACACAGCCGTACTCGCAAGTCATACAACAAAGTGCAATTTATAGATGATGGCTTATTCTAAAGGAATGACTTCAGTGGTTATTTTGCATAAAGCAACATTAGAAATTGAATATGAATAGTAGATTGAAAAACAATATTTAAAACAACTAAACAATAATACTTTGATATTTGTTTTCACAAAGGACACACAGTCTAAACAAGTTATTCACACAGCCATATGACTTAGATTATACAGCTCCCTTCTCAAATATTTTATGAAAATCTACCCCTCATGTGAAATCCCCGAGCATGTCCATAACCCCGGACGCGGCTATTCAAATAGATTAATTAACACTCTACAGAGATTGTAGACTTTACCCACACGATATAATCAGTGTAGCCAGCACAGACCACAACAAAAACTTTCAGAAACTTCATCTCAAGCATTGACACTCTCGATGTGCTTTACCGCCATCCAATCGATACACGCAACGCTTGGTCCGACATACACCGTTGGACAGGGAAGCGGCAAACCGTCCCGCGATGTGAGAATCACACCTTCAGCCCGGCCACACAGCCTAACCTATCAGCCTGAGTAATCAATGTCAAGACTCCATAACCTACTAAGTTAGGCACATCCCATACCAGATATGTGGTCGTACAGTAAGACTCAGTTCAATGGCGCACAAAGTTAAGTCCTTAATTGACTAAGGCAAGACTTCTAATTTCTAACTAAATATCACACAGACCAATATTCTCATTCACACAGTTTTCACCATATCACACAGTATCCACCACTTGCCTCAGTCTAAATCTTTTTCCACCCTTTTGGTTAAGTGCAACACATGCCCTCAACTAGTAATAGCACACAGCAAACACAGTTTTATCACATAGTTTCATAATCACTTAGTCAAATTCATATTTGCACCTGACATGAGATGATGACTCGTAGCATGACTAAGCAATCTACTCGTATCTAACCAACCCACGTTGGCGCTACGATGATACCAACTAATAATGAACCAACCAAGGGTGGCAAAAGATCATGGCATAACAATAGACAAGGTGGATATAACAATTTGAATTAATAACTAAACCCAAAAGCATTTAAATAAATACTTAAAATAGAATGTAGTACATTGATACAACGTAGTTTTGAAAACTAGGTTCAACATGATCAAATGTATAACTTGCCTTGGAATAGGTCTAGGTACTGGTCTTGATCTTGGTGCACTCCTCTTTCTTCAAAAGTCCCTGTAGAATTAACGTCTACTTGCAAACAAAATAAATAAATAAATAATAGAGATAAAACAAACTCAAAAAATTAAATAAAAATCTCAAATAAATAGAACTCAAATTTAGATGAATTTAGGAATTTGAATGAGCTCAATCGGAGTTCGGATGAAGAAGATATGCGCTTTGGTAGATCAAAACTCAAGAAAAGACCCTAAATTAGAATTTCTGGAATTTTTGAATTATTTTTCTAAAGAAAAATCTGGATTATGACATCAACTGATGTCAGCCCTGAGATTTTTGGAATTAAAATAAATCTCAAAAAAATGGCGGAGAGACTGACATGTGGGCCCCACGGTCTATAGACCGAGTCCATAGAAAGGCTTACTGGTCTGCGGGTTCACGGATTCATGGAACAGTGGATCTGACAATAGGACCCATATGGCATAGGCACGACTCACGGTAATCTAAGTCCACCGAGCGATTGGATGTAGGGTTTGGTGAACCCTAGACGCACGCGCGCATGTGGCCGCTGACTCGACGCCATGCAGGACAACACGCAGGCGCATACGCTAAGGTGGCGACACACTTGGACACAGCGAGGTGGCAGCGCTCAGGTTCCAATAGTCGACGGTGAATGGCGGTAGCTCGCTGGTGGTGAGTGGTGCCAGCGGATAGCCAAGGCTATTTCGAACCCAGTGGTGCACTTACGGGCGGCTGAGGTCAACGGTGATGGCCTGGCGAGGTTGGAGCGCGAGAGGTGCACTGTTGGCGGGTGGGAGTTCTGCCGACGCTCTTGCAATGCGAGTTAGGCGCGCCGAGGTAGCCCGGTCGGCGGTGGACTCGGCGGTGCAGTCGACGTCGACGAGGCGGCGGCGACGGCGGCACAATTCAAAAAACGAAAAGCTTCGGCCGAAAACCTAAAACTTCGATTGCGGCGGCGCTAGGGTTCTCGGGGCGATGAGGGTGTAGGCTTTGGCTTGTGGAGGCGCTAGCGAACCTCAGGAGCTATTTATAGGAGCAAGGACGCTCGGCATAAGGAATCCCCAAATCGAATCCGTTTGGAATACGAAAACGAAATCGGAAATCCCGGAGATAAAAACCGATTTGATGTTTGATTCGGCCAAATTTGGATGCAGGAAGATACGAGATAAGATTTCACGCGAAAATCCAGGGCGATTTAGTTGCAAAAACCGCATTGTCGGACGGAGCTTCGAGCTCGACAATGGCGGATGAACGTGAGGCTTCGTGTGGAGAAGACGGGCGCGAGGAGGACGATGCAATGGCGGGACCCACCTGCCAGCGAAACGGGAGCACGACGCGGAGAGAGGAAAAATGCAAAAATAGATCTTGTAGAAATGAGCTCTAAAAATTATAAAATATCTTGTGCAGCCTTTCAAAACATTTTTCTTGCTTGTGTAATTTTTTTTTCATAATTTTATCTATTCTAAACTGCAGTCTAAAATTTATTTAAATATACTGTTTGTAGAAATTCTGTAAATATATAAAATGAGGTCCACAAATTATGAAAAAAAATTGAACGCTCCTCACATAGTGTAATTAATTTTGTAATTTTTTAGAATTTTATATGTTCTAAAATTGTCTCAACAATTAAGGGTTTACATAATTAAGTACACTGTATCGGAAACCTAAATTCAGAATTTGCGAGATAATTTTTGAACATATAAATTTATGAAAAAATTACACAATTAACTACACTATGTGAGGAGCGTTCACAAAAAAATTTAGAGAACAATTCAGAATGGTTAAAATTATGAAAAATTACACAAGTAAGAACATTGTGTTAGGAGGCTACACAAAAAATTTCATAATTTTGTGAGTTAATTTTCTTTATTTAAAATTCGTAGGTTTTTGTCGTCAACTGAACAGACGGTAAGAACCTAGTCCCACTGTTCAGGGTCCCTGTTGCCAATTCAGAGCCTGTCACCAGATGAACTAGCGACAGAGACCTATTTTTATAAATTTTTAGAGTAATTACCTAGTTTTGTTAAAAAAAAATTAAAAAAATATTATTAAAAAAAACTCAGGTGTACACTCCCAACACCCATTCTCAAGTTGTCCATGACACAAATTTGGATGCCTATTTTCATGTCAACCAAGAAAATACCTAAGGTCTGTTTAGTTTGTTACCAACATGAACCGAACTAAATTTTTGTAACACTAATGAAAATTAATTATCGTTTGGTTTGATATCAATATTTAGTAATACCAACAAAAATTTGGTAATATCAACGAAATTTAATAGTGAAAAAAAATCAAAGGGTGAGAAAATAGCTTACCAGAATTTTGGTAACGACAAAGTTTGATTTGACCGCAATCCAAACAACATTCATTTTACCAGATTTTGATTTTGCCAAAGTTTTAACTATGCTAACCGAACAGCCCCCGTTCGTTATTCTCGTTTTTCATTCGTCAGAACTAAACCCTAGTAACCGAACGCGGAACGGGAGTGCCCAACCCAACTCCAAACCCCAAAATGGCGCCGCAGCCGCCCACCGCCGCCGCCCGCAAGCGGAAGAAGCCGCACAAGCCCTCCAAAACCCTCGCCCAGAAACCCACCAATCCCGTCTCGACGAAGACGAAGAAGCAGCGGCCACCCACCCCTCCCGCCAAGCAGGACCAAACCGCTGCCACAGATGAACGCACGAGGGGCGGCGTCCTTCTTTCGGCCGCGATGCCGCCGGTGCGGCAGCTCGAGTTTCTCCTCCGCAGCTTCGAGCGCGCCGCCAAGATGCGCCTCTCCCCCCTCGAGCTCGACGCCTACTCCGGTATGTGTACTACACGCGCACCATCATTCTTGGGTTCTGTTCAATTCAGCATGTTTCTGTGTTTGTTGCTCCGAAATGTTTGATGGGTTATAAAAGATTTTTGGATCCGCTGTGCTCTGTGCAGAGGGATGCATGGTGCAGCTCACGGAGGGGGCGAACCAGGACGTGGAGAGCCTCGGTGACCATGTGAAGGGGGTCTTCGGCGCGTCGTGGAAGGAGGAGCTCTGCGAGGGGAAGCTCGTTGAGGGGTCGGTTGATGCGGGCAGCCCAGCGCTCCTGGTTATCAGCTTGGCTGCGCTGAGGTCACTGGAGCTTCTGAGGTATAGCTATTGTTCTGAATGGATCGGGGTTATTAAGTTGTTAAGTCGACACATTGATCCTAGGGACCGACTAGGAGACAGGTACATATGCCTACATCAGTGCATAGAACATAGGCCTACATAAAACAGAGAGAGCTGGGGCGAGGGAACAGAGAGCTGGCCAACTGGGGCGAGGGAACAGAGAGGGAGGGAGGGAGGGAGCTGGAGATTACCTGGGGAGATTAAGGGCGAGCTGGGAGCTGCTGCCTAGGGTGACGAAGGGCAGCACCGGCTGGGAGATTAGTCTCCTTCGGCGGGATCTGGAGGGAGTTGAGGCGGGAGCTCGGGATTTGGAGGGAGATGAGGTGGGGAGATGAAGGAGGCGAAGGGCGGTGGCGAGCTGGGAGCTTCAGCTCCCGCCGAGGGCAACGAAGGGCGGCTGCGGGCTGGGAGCTGCGGCTGAGGGCGACGAAGGGCGGTGGCGACGAGGTGGGAGCTGAGGGCGACGAAGGACGCAATGGCAAGTCGAGTCGCCTTTGCTCCACCAACTAGTCGACGACTTAATAAGCATGGAATGGATCACAGCGTTGTGCATTGCATCCTTTGCGGAGCCTGTCAGTCGAGAAATAGCAAGAGCTGCTATCGTGCAAATCTCCAAATTCTGACTTTTGTAATGCAACTGTGGTCCCGTTTTGTTAATACCAGCTTTGGTTTGTAGGGGCTTAAATATGTTTACTAAAGAATGCCGTCCAGTAAAGCTCTTCGCTAAACACTTGAAAGTGGAGGAGCAGGTACGCATTGTCTCACAGTGGAAATTTTGTGGAGCATCCAGCTATCACATTTTCTAGTCATGACACACCCCAAATTTTGGTGCAGCCTCTGTACTGTCTGCAGTTGCTGAATTACTAATGTTGCTTCCTTATTGTCTTACCAATTACCATACAAATGTCCTGTTTGCTTGGAATGTCCACTTATAATGTAGTCTCTGCATTCTGCAAATACTACTAGAATAATCTAGTCTGTGCATTCTGCGATACTACTAGAAGCACTCGGTCTAGTTTTATAACTCCCCATGTTGGTTAAAACAATAACATAGCCAAATCTTTTTTGTTTGAGTACTATCTGCACGTCATTTCTTCACGAATTCACTATATTAAGAAAACAGAAACTTCAATCATAGCCCACATTTTGGTACAAATGAATCAATTTTCTTGTATTAATTCAGACTTCATTAAATTTTCTGGAGTTGACGATGCTTGGTCTGATTAGCATTCCTGTGAGAGTGCCTTTTTCATGCAAAATAACAAATAAGATTACTGTATACAACAATATAGTTATTCTTTTAGCTTCCTACTGCTTTTCTATACAGTTTTCTCAATTCTAAATTTGCCATGTAGGCGGAGTTGCTTAAGGTACGAGTTAATATTGCTTGTGGTACACCAAACAGGTACGCAATTTTGAGGTTTTGATTGTTCAATTGTTCATCTAGCTTATTTTAGCTTTTATGTTTGATCCACATAGAAAGGGTACTAACTAATTTGGTGGATTCAGGACCAATTTTTTGCTCATAATTCTAGAGTTAGACGTTTTAGTAAGTCAGGTTTATTGTATCCTGTTCACATATGAAGGGTATTTTTCAGTTTGTTAGTTTTACTGCCTGTACTGTAATCTCAAAACAATTTTGCAATGTATGCTGTGGTGAACTTTTGTTCGTTCATTTTATTATTTAGCTCAACTATATGAAACTAAGAGATTCAAAATGTTTTAAAAGCAATGATAATCTTTCATCATGCGCTGGTTTAATCATTATGTGTGAAGCTGGATTAACCTGCCTTTTTGGAGCTCAGATAGCAAACAAGTAAACCAAATCGGATTAATTTTTGCCCAACTTCCAACAGAAACAATAAAAAAATGCTGGTTGACAAAGCAATCATCATCTGGCACTACCAAACCTGATTTCAAATGTTCTTATCTACCTATCCTTTTGCCTGCACTCTACTGTGCACAGGAGCGTGCACTAATCTCTCTTGCATGACATTTAGTCATGGTTGACAGCAAGCGTGAAATCTGGGGCCTGTGTAAACTTTTTTAGTAAGGATGGCTATTGGATGATAAGCTTGGATAACTGGATTAACCCATTGTCTGTTTTCTAGAGCCAAGCCATGAGATTGACATGCCATTTTACCCATTTCTTCTTTTGTCATGTTTTGTCTGAAGAAAGTTACTGATCACTGGTCAGTACCTTCCAACTTCTTGAACATGTCTTTTGCTGTCTTAGACTTTTAGTGTCTTTTAGGAGAGTTCTACTGGTCTCGTGCTGCTTTACTATGATTCGCATTGAACAAAAGAAACCGCAAAGCTCAGACAACAGTGTCAGCTTAGCCATTGGCACTCTTTCATTTTGCAGAGCTTTCGCATATGGGCAGGAAGCTTTAACTTTCTGTTGATTATTGTCTTGGTGACAAATGTTGGCTTTTTCCTTATGAAAACATGGAATATTAGGCCTTTTCTTTTCAAGTTAGATATGTAGGATGTACCTAGAGACCGTAAACATAGAGATATGGTAAATATTACTTCTGTTTGTGTTAAAGAGATTTTAGAGTTTTTTGACGTTCATTATACTGAACTCTTCCATAATAAGATTAACGTAATTCTTATCATAAAGCCTAGTGAGAAAAGGTCGTCAGCTGTTCAAGACATAGCAAAACATGATTTATCCTTCATTGTTTGTTTCATTTCATAGCATCCAAAGTGATGTGCTTCATATAGTAATTTTGCATTTTTATGTTGTGTATGACAGCCTGTTTTCTGTGCAGGATCAAGAAATTAATTGACATGGAAGCTTTATCGTTGTCACGCTTGAAACTAGTGGTAATTGACATGCAGAGAGATGCAAAGTCGTTTACCTTGTTTACCCTGCCACAAGTCAGGTACTAGTCTCGACAAAAACATTCAACACCCAAAAAGTTATTACCATCTCTTGTCATCTCTATCTAGTTAATTGTGTTCTACTCATCATGCAGCAATGAGTTCTGGGACTTGTACAAAGGCTATCTGGATCAGAAGGTTCGAGGAGGGGATACAAGGATATGTTTTTATGGTGCTGTGTCTGAGAAAGACGTGAACAAAGTCCTTCCATCCGTATGAAATTGTCCCGAGTACACCGAGTCCATTGTGGTCAATGAGCTAGATATGTCTTTTCTACAGACTAAAAACCTGAGGGAAATAAGAAATTCAAAGAGGGCAAGTAATCATGAATTTTGGCTTGTTAAGAATTTGTTGGAAGGGTGGTTTGGCTTGCCATGCATTTTGGTGGCTCTGTTTGGCTTGTCATGATGTGCTTTACTGGTGTCAACGTTACAGCAAAGTTGCTGGTCATGTTATTTCACCTTGGCCATTTTACAATTTACTGCTCGGTTGACTCAGGTTCTGGCGTTTTTTGATTGGTGTGAATGTGATGCTTTCTATTATCTTTATTGCACCTTTGAACTTTAGCTATGTATACTAAAAAAAGATAGGGGATTTCAATTCCATGGACGTTGAATAACAGGATTTCGCTTCTAGCCTAATTCTGGAACTCCTATTATTGGGTTTAACACATTTTTATCACTTCTCTGGAATTCATATCCACAAGTAAATCTCATTGCGAGGACTCACAAGTTATTTTCAGTAAACCGAGGTCTTTCCGGTCTTATAGAAATAATTAAAGGTCTTAAGTGAATAAATTTTATCTTAACTCTATGCAAGTGAGAGGGTCCGATCGAAACTAGAGCCTCGGTAATTATGCGTACTACTCCTTTGCGAGCATTACATGATGATCGGTTCTCCAAGCGGTTGAAGTCCGCACTTGGACAAGTTAGAAGGGAATTCACAACAGCGAGTATGAGGCCGTGTTGACTCCTATGATCAGTGATCAACATGCTCGTACTCTTATTCAACATTGATTACAGAAATACAACATTCATACATCGATAATCCAAAAGGCATACAACATAATAGTTAAGTCTATAATTATTACAAGACGGTCGACAGGCCAAATTCAAATAAGAGTACTAAGAAGCAGCGGAAGCAAGGTAAATAAACCAAAAGGTCCAACATGGTGTGCCCAAACCCAATGCAATCGACTGGTAGTTAAATAATAGCACTATTCGTTAGCGTCGCCTAAATCGGCGCTAACGAACTCGTTAGGCAAATTATCTTCCTCACTTGAAACTAGTAGAAAATTGGCTGAGTACAAAGGTACTCGCAAGTCTTATACAAAGGAAAAATTAGTTATACATATTGGGCAATCAAAGGATAGCATTAATAGATCTAGTTTTGCGAAAAACACAACAATTTTCAACCTACACATACTAGTTTTTCAATTGTAATTTGAAAATTAGATTTAAAGTAGTAGTAAAGCATGTGAAAAAGTGATATATTTGTAAACAATTAAACAACAAACACCAAAGTGGCAGCCCACTTTGATAAACTAAAATACATGAACACCTATTCATGCCGAATACCAAGTTATAACTATCAATTTTAATTCAAAATCTAACAATAGTATTCAGAACTCAAGCGATTGCCCATAACCGTGGACATGGCTATTCGAATAGATTTATCTCTGCAGAGGTGTATTACTTTACCCACACGACTCAAGTAGCCCATAAGCCACCGGAATTAACACACTTCCTTTGATGTGTCGGTCGGGGAAATCGAGATTCGGTATTTTTCGGCAAGAAAGTGGTATTGAACGAGGCCCCCCTTGCGAGATGAACCCCTAACTTAGTATAAACGACTGATAGAATTTGCTAAGCGGGCTCGCAAGTTATGTTGGATATACCGATGCAATATAAATAGTATGAATTATACTTGAATCAACGACATCACCAAACTTCAGTCCTTGTTGGTCCAGACAAGTCAACTACATACCAAATCTCGTGCACGAAGGCACCCTCACTAGCAACCACTTGTCCAGACCCCACAACTCTTTTGAAATAACAAGATTTAACTTAAGAAACAGATACGAAGATCTGAAATAAAAAGAAGGTATGAAATCGTATCTCCCATAATTGTCGGGTTATTCCCGACAATCAATCTACCGTATCTAGACTTGCATGGCTAAGCAAACCCATACAATATATTTCACACAACCTACTTAAGCATGTAGGTACTGGAATAATTCAAGGATAACCTCATGAATGTGATATAACTAACTACACATCACAAAAATAGTGACATAACAAAATAAGCATGCAAACAATTATCATTGCACTAACTTATCAAAAACTGGGATCAAACATGATGCAAAAGAAAATTCAAATAATGCTTGCCTTACTGGAAGTCGAGCTGTTTGCTCTCGGTGGCGTACGAGTCAATAAAAATCGCTTCAAAATCTTTATAAAACAATACCAAATAAACATTGAGAAAAGGAACGAATTGCAAATTCTTAAAAAATGTATGAAATTTCTACAGTATCTAGATTATGATTTTAGATGAATTTAGGTGAAAGAATTATTCAATTTGGATTTAAGATGAGGGAGTTATAGCCATTTTAGACTTCCAGAAAATGCAATTTGTTACTCTTCACTCAGTTTAATTATTTGGTTAAAATTTGCAGAGCAGTGGGGAGATAAAGGATTACATAGGTAAATAGACAATCATATTATGAGCTCAATTTAACTTGGTTCACCTCAAAAGGAGTTTTTATGAATTAGTTATGAATTTTTAAAGTTATCATCCTTTTTCTATTGTAAAAAAATTAGAGTTATAGAGCATTTTCCAAAACTATATTTTCTACTAAGGCGACATGCTTGAAACCTACTTTCAAATAAACTTTACCTAAAATGAAAATTATCAAAATTGGTTTAATTGTTTTTGGAGTTAAAATGAATTAGTTATGCATTTTTGAAGTTAATAGAATTTTCAGTGTGCAAATAATTCATTTCAAAAATTAAAAATGCATTAAAAACTTTTCTTACGGAGTTCTCTGCTAGCCGTAGTCGCTGACTGGTGGGGCCCAGTGAATAGTTCATTTTTCAATTTAAATTTGAATTTTAACCGCGCTTAACAAAGGGGCCCATTAAATCGCTGATACGGCCCATAGCACGGTCGTGAGCAGTGAGTCCACGGGCAGTCCATCGGTCCACGATCGTGCACTTAAGTCCTTGGGACCCACATGTCATTCTCTCATTCAAACCATTATTTAACCTTGATTTATATTCACTCGTCCCACATGTAAGCGACATGTTACTTTCTTAAGACATCATTACTATCCGTAAGCAATCATTAGCAATTAAATGATAGATTAGCGCCTTAAGTACTTTGCTACAGTGTTATCCACGTCCGACAAAACTGAGCTACGCTCGCCGGCGATTCTGGCCACAGTGGCGCGAACTAAGGGCATGGACGGGTGCACAATAGTATTACGCACCTAACATTGGTACTCGACTACCGAACCGAGCGGGCACCGATGGCGGTGGAGAGGAGTGACGCTAGCTCATACGGCAAACTAACGGTTGGTGTTTGGAATTTTGACTTTTTGATTTGATTTTTCCCACCGGTTTTGACCGAGCGGTTTGAAATAGTAAATAAATTCCAAAAATTCTAAAAAATTTTGTGAGTACTCTCAGATTCAAGTAAAACTTAGGAAAATTCATTTTAGGTACTGATAATGCGGGCCACACCATGCATTTGGAGGTGACATTAGGTGGGGCATTACTTATGGCCCTTGTTGACTCGGGGTCGACACATAATTTTGCGGTAGAAGAGGTGCGTGATCAGCTTGGTTGGCCCATACACGCACGGTGCCATGGGCTCAAGGTGGCGGTGGACAATTGGGACCAATTGGCGAGCGAAGGCATATGCTGTGACCGGAAGATCAACATACACGGCGAAGAGTTCCACGTGGACTGCTACTCACTTCCTTTGAGCGGATTTGATTTGGTGCTAGGCATCCAATGGCTGGAGACTTTGGGGCCAATCGTGTGGGATTTCAGGTGGCTGATCATGTCTTTTTGGCGCACGGACCGCGTAGTTCACAGGCAAGGGTGCACACCAAGCAAGAGGGTGATACATGCACTCATCGGCGAGGAAAATGACTTGATGCCGATCTTACTTGAAGAATTCGCAGAACTGTTCATCAAGCCGTGTGGTGTACCACTAACGTGCGGCTGTGATCACCACATTCACTTGGAGAGTAGCACCAATGCTGTAGCAGTTCGGCCATACCGTTATCCACAATTGCAAAAAGATGAGTTGGAGTGACAATGCAAAGAAATGATGGCATAAGGAATAATTCGCGTGAGTACATCAAAATTTTCATCGCCCGTACTATTGGTCAAGAAATAGGATAATTCGTGGAGATTCTGTGTGGATTACCAGGCGTTTAATGAAAAGACCATGAAAGATAAGTTCCCAATTCCAGTGGTGGAAAAGCTGCTGGATGAACTCAGGAGAGCACATTTTTTTTACTAAGCTAGACCTCCGTTCCGGTTATCATCAAGTTCGCACGCATCCTGATGATGTGAAGAAGACAGCTTTTCGTACACACCAAGGCCAATACGAGTTCCTGGTAATGCCATTCGGCCTGACTAATGCCCCGACGACGTTCCAAGCATGGATGAATGAAATCCTTGGTCCCTATCTTCGGAGGTTTGTGCTTGTGTTTTTTGATGATATTTTGATTTACTACTTATCGTGGTCCGAGCACTTGCGCCATGTGCGTATGGTTTTCGAAGCGTTCCAACATCACCACCTTGTCCTCAAAAGAACCATGTGTATATTTGGATCCAAGACCGTGTCTTATCTTGGGCACGTCATCTCGGCAGACGGTGTTGAGATGGATCGACAAAAGGTGGTGGCAGTTGAAGATTGGCTAACACCTAAGTCCGTACAGGCGGTTCGTGCTTTCTTTTGGGCTGGCAGTGTATTATCGCCTCTTCATCAAGGATTATGGAGCAATAGATACTCCGTTAACCTGACTCCTGAAGAAGGATGCTTTGAGATGGTTCGATGAGACTAGCCTCGCTTTTCAAGCTCTCAAGCAAGCTTTGGCTACCGCTTATGTGTTGCAACCTTTTGATTTCACTAAACCGTTTATTGTAGAGTGCGATGCATTTGGATCGGGGTTTGGTGCTGTACTTCATGAAGGAGGCAGATCGATAGTTTTTTTTTCAGCCGCACCATCGTGCCTTGGCATGCTAAATTAGAGGCCTATGAGCGCGAGCTAATTAGGCTAGTTCAGCGGTTCAACATTGGCGTCCGTACTTATGGGGCGTTCTTTTCTTATCCGTCTGATTATTACTCTCTCAATTTCCTATTAGATCGCGTCATCAACTATACCGCAAAGATCGCAAGGTGAGCAAATTAATAGGTTATGATTTTTCGGTGGAGTATCGGTAGGACGACTTATCTGTGCCGATGCCCGTCACGTCGGGATACTTGGCGTAGGGCCTTAAATGCTTTGACTTCGC
This sequence comes from Hsuehochloa calcarea, assembly GCA_036346395.1. NCBI lineage: Eukaryota > Viridiplantae > Streptophyta > Magnoliopsida > Poales > Poaceae > Hsuehochloa > Hsuehochloa calcarea. Next base: position 30,965,326 of record CM070600.1, read on the forward strand.
CACAGTTTTCATTTTTTTGATGACATCCCAGCGGCCACGGAATCAGATCCGACCATCGTGGCCCTCCAGGATGAAGTGCTTGCTGAGCAACGGGGACCACCATGGACTATTACTGATGGGTTGCTGTTATTCAACAACAAAATTTACATTCCAAATACTTGCCCGATTTTGCCATCTATCTTATTGTTCGCTCATGAGAAAGGACTTGAGGGAGTTTAGAAGACTTTGCACTGCTTGTAGGCTTATTTTCACATTCCCCATGCTCGCCAGCTCATACAAGAATTTATACGTGATTGTCAGGTGTGTCGACATAACAAAACCGAACATCTCCACTCGATCGGCTTATTGGAAACATTGGAGGTGCCCACGGTTATTTGGGAAGATATTTCCATAGATTTCGTGGAAAGCTTACCACGTGTTTAGGGCAAGTTAGTTATTCTCTTGGTCATGGATCGGTTTTCTAAATATGTGCATTTTATCCCTCTTGCGCATCCTTACACGGTGGTTACAGTCAGTCATGCCTTCTTTAGGGAGATTGTGCGCCTTCATGGTATCCCTAGTTCTATTGTCAGCGATCGCGACGTGGTGTTCACAAGTACTTTTTGGAAGGAGTTATTTTCCTTAGCCGGCGTGCGCTTGAATTTGAGCACATATTCATAATGTGTTTCATGTTGGTCTCCTCAAGCCTTTCCATGGTGTGCCAACGGTAGCTCCACCTTCACTGCCAGCGTTGGATCATGGCCATGCACTTCCTACACCAATAAAGCTATTCGAGGACGTCTTCATCGGGGTATTTTCCAGGTGCTTATCGTCTGGCAAGGGTTACCCGGCTCTGAAGCTACATGGGAAGAGGCCAACGAAGTGCGTCATTTGTTTCCCAACTTTCAGCTCGAGGACGAGCTGTTTCTGAAGGATGGGAGAGATGTTATGGTGGGGATTAACTATAATCACCAGCCCAGGCCGCGACACGTCCACACACAAAGAGATGGAGCGGCGCAAAAGGAAAATGCGATAGTATAACTGTTGGCCCTTCCAAGTTAGTTGGTTTAGGTGGCAACATAGCTACTGACTTCCCCTTCAGGGTTAGTTGGCTTGCCCATTAGATTAGGATTCTTCAATTAGGATATTGTGAAGAGATTGAATCAATCTCTTAGTTTCTTTCTAAACCTATCTTTCCTTAGATAAGTTTCTATCTTTAAGATGTAATCCCTATTAAAGGGAAAGTATATTGAATAGAAGGGTAAACAAAGATTAAACATAAAATTACCTTGCTTCTTCTTGCGCCTGCTGGCGCCATGAGAGCTCACGACGGCGCCTCCTTGCCGTCGTCATCTTCTTCCTATCCGACCACCCGTTTCCCATCGCTACTTCCTTCGCAGCCGCGCTGCCCTGCACGACTACAACATTCGGCCAAGACCTGGTCGTGGACCTGGTCGTAGATCTGGTTGTGAGAACGGATCTAGTCGTGAACTTGGTCGTGACAGGTTCCAAATACACAGGGACTATAACAAACAAATTCAACCAGTAAGAGTGACTTTAGGTAGGGTGCTAGCTGCAATTGAACGGGAGGATCATTTCCCTTAATGTACTTTAAGGGCTTCAACAAGAATCAGTCAGATCACAATATATCCTTTGATTTTGGATACTGGAGAGAATAACAGACAAAGGAGTAAAAATTTCGTCTTTGAAAGATAGTGGTTACTGGCTTACTCAAAGAGGGTTTCAGGGAGCTTATATGTAAGAAATGGATATTCTTCAGTCAAACCATCAGTTAGGAGAAATGTGATAGCTCTTGATCTCTGGCAACATTGTATTAGAAGTATGGGACAATTCTTCAGGGGTTGGGGGACAAATTTGGGAAGTGATTTGAAGAAAAAGAAACAAATCATTTTAGCTCAGATTGAAGCGATTGATGACAAGGCCGATAAAGATGGTTTTGATAGTGGCTAAATGCGAGCAAAGATATCATATAATGTAGAGGAAGAAATGATCAAGATTTATAAGAATGAAGAAATATATTGGTAGCAAAGGGGAGGGGTTCAGTGGATTCTATAGGGAGATGCTTGTTGGGATACGGATAGGCTGCAATGGCGCGCAATTAAAAATTTCTACCTCGTAAAAAGGAAGTCATGTGAGTAAAAAATCATAGATCGTTACCACTAGATGCGCGTGCAACCGAAGAAGAGTTGAAGCAGCCCGGTCCAATATCATGCGCGTGAATGTATTGGAAGTTGTACCACATGTCCAGTTGTGGAACACCATGCGCTGGTGTGCTAACACCAACGTGCACAACATGACATTCGGGGAGGTGGCGGCTAGGGTTTCAGTAGGTGGTGCAACGACCTCCCAAAAGGCCGCACATCCCTCCTCCTGATAAAGAGCCCCAAACGGATCCCTATGTTAGAAACCCTTTAGGACTTTTAACCACGTACAGGTTATAATCCGATTTAAGAGCCTCTAACGGATCCAATCCTAACTAGTTTGTTCTAACCCATTATGTGTGTGACCCTGTAGGTTCATGTGTAATCGACCGTGACCCAGAAACTCCTTTCTAATCCACAAGTCGGTAGCGGTTCCTAACAGGACATAGCGACCCCGAATAGATATAAAGATCCTATCAGACGAACCTTTATAAAACTCATGTGTTGATCCTTTTGTCTCACGATACCAAATCGAACTCAAGGCGAGATCGCCCTATCTGTGATCTTCTAATGGATTACTTAGTTGTAGCTGACTCTTCACAAGCCCCTGAAAATTTGCAAAATCACAATCAAATTTGCTCACCGTTGGATTTGATGTGGAGATTCGTGCTCCGGCTATCCGTCGTCCTCTTCTCTGAAGCCGTCATCTCCTGCCGCCGCTGGGGTTCACCTATTTAGGGTTTGGATTCACCTGTGTCCCCTAGGCTTCGAGGGAGGCTGGGGCGGCGTAGGCATGTTGGTGGGTGGCGGCAGTGCGGTGAGGCGGCGATGGCTCCACCGGCGCCTTGGGACAGAGGAGGGTGCTAGATTGAAGCAGTTAGTGGGGGCGATAAGAAACACATAGGTCCCACGGGCATACCCGCGAAGGACGATGGGCAAAAAACCTCGCCTATACCCGTTGCCCGCGGGCATACCCGTTTACCCGCGAATAATGCATCGCCGCCCGCGGACATGCTTGTTACCCGCGAGCAATGCATGCATCAAGTTCATCATAATTCGCACATCAATGGTGCATCACACATTCAACAACTAATAAAGTTCATCACAATTCATATATCATGTTCAACAAGACAACTAATCAAGTTCAACAAATAAAATAAAAATATAAATTGACATAGTTCCTTACACATACGGGTAGGTTACGGGTAATCGGGCGAAGCGGGTACGGGTGGAGCTTACCCATGCCCACGCCCGTTTACCCGATGGGCAAGGAATTGTGCCCGTTTTTATGCCTGTGGGCAAAGAAAGATGCCCATACCCGCCTCCATTAGGGTATTCGCCCACGGGTACGCGGGTAATTGGACACAATTGCCATCCCTATAGAGGAGGAAGAACAGCGGCGAAGGAGGTGGTTGGGGCGGAGGGAGGGAGGCGGGAGCAACGACACGGGGAGGAGCTAGCCGGCAGGCGTCGCCGGTGAGGCGGTGGGAGGTGGCGTGCGGAGAGGAGGTGGCGGCGGCGGCTGAGGAAGAAGGGGATGAGGGTTTCGGTTAGGGGGTGGAGGGTAGTATATAAGGAAGAGTGTGGGGAGAGATCTGAACGATTGGATCAAAATTTAACTGTCCAAAAAATCAATGAATTTTTTTCTAAAAAAAAACAGGCGACCGCGTGATGGGATTTGCAGTAGAGCACTTAGGTAACAGACACGGGAAACGATCTCAGTTCTCTGATCATCTAGAGAACCATGAAGTTTATAGCTTTCGCAGTTTGCTAACACAAATTATAAATCCAGCAACTTACACAACCAAAACGAAGACAAGCCCATGTGCAGATATTACACCGTGAATGGTTTTGGCAACGAGAGTTGCCAAACTTACAAACAGGGGGAAAACTTATAAACTAGATCACCGATCGACGTATTTGAGACTTTAGACGTTGCATGCGTTCGGCCTACTTACGCTTGAGGGAATTGGTGAGCGCCATTCCGATGATTGCGACGAGGAGGCTGAGCAGCGGCGCGGCGGCCAAGATGATCGACCTGTTCCTGTAGTAGACGGCGTGGAGGTTGCTCCTGGTGCTCCTCTTGGTCCGGAGCTCAACAATGCTCTCCAGCGTCCGGAGGTAGAGCTCCTGCCGCGGCAGCGGGTCGAGCAGGCCCTGGAAGAACTCGACAGTCCTGCGGTCGCTCATGGTGCTGAACAGTATCCTCCTGGACCGGAGCTCCTTCACGTCCCTCTCGGCGCTGATGAGCGAGCCGAGGATGGCGAGGTAGGAGCTCACGCCGCTGTGGTCCGACCGGTCCGTCACGCACTCCAGCGCCACCATGTTGATGAGCCAGCAGCGCGGCAGCCAGCTGAGCGCCAGCTGCGGGAGCGCGAGCCGGCCGAGCGGGAACCCCATCGCGGCCGGCTCCACCCGGACGTCGCTCACGCGGCAAGTGCTGCTCCTGTGGATCCGGATGCCGGCCTCGGCGAGCTCCACGGCAGACGTGAAATGCGCGAACGGCCGGGTGTAGTCGCAGTACCGGATGCCGCCATCGGCCGTCGGCGGCGGCCCGCCCAGGTGCCGCTTGTGGATGAGGTCCAAGAGGTGGACCGGATTCAGATCACCGTACGGCGTGTCGAAGTGCGGCTCGCGCTGGTGGACGTCCAAGTAGGCGAGGATCTTGGCGACGAACACGTCCATGCGGACCCGCTGCGGCGCCACTGCCATGAGCGCGTCGACGACGACCCAGGGGATCTGGTTCTCGAACAGCATGATGTCCTTCATGATCCGGAGCATGCGTCCGTGGGTCCACGATGTGTGCTCGTGAGGGAAGTCCATGGTGAGGATCGCGACCACTGCCAGGAGGAAGCAGCCGTCGACGACCATCATGTTGGTGAAGTCGTTGTCGCTGAAGACGCTGTCGAAGCGGTCGGCGTCCGCGTAGCACTGCCGCGCCTCCCGCACGACCGGCCGGACCGCGTGCAGGAACCGCTCCACGGCAGGAACGGCCTGCTGCTGGCCTTGGTCCCCCACCGCGGCGTACCGGTTGCTGCCGCAGCAGAAGTCGTGCACCACGGCCTCCTTGATGGCCTCCATCTCGATGAGGTGCTGCCCGGCGCGGTGGTGGTACGGCCCGATGGAGACGACCTCCGGTACGAAGTAGAGCTCGTCGAGCCCCCGCACGCTCTGCGGCACCCTCTGGATGATGAGCGGCCTGTTTTCCCGCTGCCGCGCCAGCGTGCGGAACGCCGAGTGGCTGGACGAGAGGCGGGAGGCCAGGTCCCTCTGGCGAGGAGGGAGCAGGCGAGCTTCCGGGTCATGGACAGCCATGACCGGCCAGCTTGCTTGGCCAACATCTCTATCTATCTATCTATCTATCTTGTTTTATATGTTTAGTTTAAGTGAAGCAATTACAGAGGAACACGAAGGCAAATGCATCCGTAAATTATACTAACAATCTATGACCGTGCCTGGTTCGGGATTAGTTGTCGCCGCGCTCTTCCATAGTTTTATGTCGATAAAGGTCTCGCCGGCGCGACATGTACTTTGCTGGAACACAATTTGATTTTCATAACCCGGTTCGAACCAAGTCGGTAGATACAAATATCAAATATGTAGACGCGTCTTTGCCGACAACGTAACACATGTGCCAACCGGAAAAAGGTTTCTACCTCTTAAGCGTCTTATTCACCGTGTCATTTTGTTTTTAAGTGTATTCTATATTCTTCAAAATATACATGTCCGGATCTCGAGATTAAAGAGGACAAATTAGATGGCGCGTGAGAGAGGAGATAGCACCTTACAAAAAAGGGTAAAAATCCACTTCCGTCGTGTGCCAATTACATATAAAACCCAGCATTAAGCACACATCAAACACAGAGAACTGGGGATCAAACTCACAAGCAACTGCGGCTTCCTTTTGTGTGGGCGCATTCATTAATAATTCCTTTTGCACTGTGCTGCCAATCTCCACGAGGCTGTTTTTATCGTTTTTTAGCCAAGTCAACCGAGTTTACGCGATGCACGTTCTCGTTGTTTCACAGAAACATAAATTTTCCTGGGATGGTGAGAGAGGAGACGGAGACGGGGAGTGGGTGGAGCGGTGACAACGGAACCTAAGACGAGGGAGGGAGACAAGGAATACGACGTTGGGGACTTGGGCGCGTCGGCGGCGGTGGCGAGGTGGTTTTGGCGACAACGAGGTCAATGGGGCGCGAATCAATGGTGGTGGCGCCAACGTGGGTGTGATGCAGGGTAGGGGGATGCATCGAAGGAAGAAGAGCGTAGTGGCGATGGCGCAGATGCGAGGAGCGGTCACGTTAAGGACCTATTGTAGCTGAGACGGTGATCCAAGTGCACGTCGGGGTTTCGTTGATTTTTTTTCACGTATGTAAGGTGGGATAATTCTGTCACTGCGTGGGATAAACCCCTTTTATTAGTTAAGATATTGGACCACCTCTGAGGGGTGAAATGCGTCAGGCAACACGCTGAATGCTGCACGCGCAGAGCCTCTTGTTATTTAACAGCGAATGACCAATTCTTACTCGATATGATGGAGAAACTTTGATTACCTTATTTTGCCAGCTAGTTGCATGTGACGAAGCGACGGCTTATCTTACCGGTGCAGTTCCATGCAACATCAATTACAACAGCTTTATATATTCTATGGGCAGTTGGCGTGGGCGGCCTGCGCTCAACGCCCAAGTCAGTTGCTGATTTCATTAATTGAAATCCGAGCAGTTAAGCACCCCTTTAATAAAAAAAAAAACCTGGTTAGACAGCTCGTCTCAGGAAAAAAAGAAGAAGGCTAGATGTCACTGATCGCAAGCTGGATTCAGGTTGCGACAGGGTAGTTTTCAAGGATGAGTGGAATGTGGTATTATACCACCATTCAGCCAAAGCCAACCAGAAGTACCATCTCAGGAAAAAAAGAAGAAGGCTAGATGACATCTAGAATTTGTTAAAGCTTGTACCGAAATCTGCAATAACTCTCCTTCTACTGATGCCTCATCACTCTTCTCCTGGATTTCCTCTTTTTCATTCTCCTGGGAATTTGTTAATCCACTTTCTTCTATTCCTTCAGGGTCCATAACCATGATATTAAGTACCTTGGATTGCTTACAAGCGTGTCCCGGAGCCCATTTATCGGCACAGTACCAGCATTTGCCCGGTTCCCTTGTGATTACCACAGGATAGACCGGCCTATTCGGTTTCCTCCCCGAGTCAGAAGTATCCCTGAAATTCCCAGGCTTGTTAGCTGTCACAGCCCTGAAGAATGGTCTTTGGAATCCCCCTTTCTCCATTCCAACTCTCGGAAACCCAGATCCTGATCCTGCTCCAGATTTTTTTGCATTAGCATTGGCACCCTTCTCCAAATCCTTAGATATCCAATAAGCCTCACAGAGATTCTGAGGTCTATGAGGTTTGACAAAATGCTTGATATCTTCTCTCAATCCTTTAACAAAACTTTTAACAAAATAGTTCTCACCCAACATGGGATTCTCACTTCTCATTATAGCCATGAGTTCCTCGAATTTGTCAATGTACTGAGCTACTGTAGATTGATGTTGTTGCACTGCATGAAATTCTTCAATGATGTCATAGATGCTGTGGGCAGCAAATCTATCGCATATTTTCAACTTCAGAAGAGACCAAGTGATTTGCTCAAGGTGCAAGCCTGAACCTCTCAGCCAATTATCAGCTCTTCCTATCATATATGATGTGGCCAACTCACTGCGATTTTCTTCTGGAACTTGGGCTAGTTCGAAATATTTTTCACATTGTCTAATCCAACCTAGGGGATTGTCACCATCAAACACAGGAAAGTCCAATCTAGGTCCCTTAGCGATGGATTTCAGGAATTCATTACTCCTCTCTTCAGAATTCATAATATTATGCACTGGCTCTCTGACCTCTCTTCTACCCATCGATCCACTCAGTAAATTCAAGGTAGGAGCGTCAGGAGTATGAACTTGATGATTACCTCTGATTTTTGGTGCGACCGAATACCCCAGAATTGAATTGCTTGCATGAAAGCCCCCTTGTTGTGACTTGGTTGGGAGTTCCTCACCGATCAGATCCAAATCAGCCATTGCTCGAACTCTCCTTCTCATTTCCTCCTCTACTTCAGCTTCATGTTGCGCCTCTGCGTTAAGAACCCGGGAATTAGAATCTCCTCCCGATGGCCTTACCAAAGAACGAAGGAGTTCTTTGATCTCTCCCAGTTCTCCTCTTAGTCCGTTAACATCTCCTTGAAGAGATCCTAGTTGTGACTCCATCTGAGATTTCATCTCCACCATCTCTAACCTCACAGCAGCCGCCTCTGTACCTTCAGCGCTGTCACCGTTTCCTTCCTTCTTACCTCCTCTGGTCATGGTGTGTGGAACCTGGCCGCCACTTCGATCTAGACGAGAAGAACCGGGTCTTCACAGTTTTTCCTCTACAAATCGACTCGCTTCCGATGGATCTCAATGCTCTGATACCATTTTGTCACAACCTGAATCCAGAACGTCTCGGAAAGACAGAGAAACTAGAGTTCTGGAAAGAAAGGTGTAAACTAAGAAAGATTACCAACAACTACGCTAGCTATGGAAAGATATTTTGGCATCATGCTCCTTCTCTTCACAGCTTCACACCGTTTAATACAGACTTCAATTCCGAAAGTAAAACTGGAATGAGATTACAGAGTAACAGTAAAATCAGAAATATCCGATACAGTAATTATAACTAACTAAGATTCTTTTAATCTCCGTCGTCCACGCTCCTTATCTCCTCAGGAACTGATCTTGGCCGCTCCGGGTAACTTGACACGCTACAGGAACAGATTGACAAAACAGACTTCAAGCTTCAGTTGTGACACTAGAGTAGACAAGTAAATCGTGTAGCGTACATAAGTTGCCAAAGGATCTCCAAAAACTGTTGGTAAGGCATCCAGACTCTAGAGAATGTTTGAAATGCGGCTAAGTTGGGGATATCTCTCTCCGCCGACGACGCGGCTATTTTGTTATCCCCTACCTCGGAGGAGTTTGAGAAATCCGAAATCCACCCGATCCAATGTGACGGAGTTGATACTTGGGATTGCCGTGCAATCTTGCGATGAGACGGACAAGCATCTGTTTAGTAGCCTCTACTAAGGTGCTCGTTGGCGGCGGCAAGAAAGCCAAGTTCCTAGCACTCTCGCTGGTTCAATGGGCTAGCTCCGATGATCAGGTCCTCCTTCTCGTGTAACAGGAGGTGCTGCATACCTTGGGGGCGCTAAGTGTGTTTTAGCCCCTGTAATCTCATTTTGAGGTTGGTTTGTTGGTTGGCCTAGGCTGATAGTGAATTAACAATACCCTGTTCTATTCTATGCGGCGTTGATCCGGCCATGTGTTTAGGGGCCGGTTTTTTTTTTATTTTAATAGAATTAATCTTCTATTAATGATTGGCAGAGCTCATGTCCGGGATTAAAAAAAAATGTTGCAAAAGGACCTGCTCTCCTTAACAAATAGGAACTTTTTGAAAAGGGATAAGAAAATATGAAAATATTCACTACTACAAAAAAGACTAATACTAGACGTCTCATCACAGACGGTTGATCAAAACCGTCTGTATTACATGCAATCACAGACGGTTTTGGTTTAAAGACCGTCTGTATTACATGCAATCACAGACGGTTTTGGTTTAGAGACTGTCTGTGTTACTGGCTGCGCTAAAAACGATCTGTGAAGATGTAATATCACAGACGATTTATGTTGAAAACCATTTTAGAACCGTCCGTTATACTTCATAAATGGTTTTCAACATGAATCGTCTGTGACTTTCCGTCCTCATCACATACAGTTTGTATTAAAAAACTGTCTGTGATAATCTCATTTATTGTAGACCCGACCCTCACAGATTTATTTTAAATTCCAGCTCTGTTCTCGTTGCTGCTGCTGGAGGTGGGGTTTTGAGGCGTTTTGGTGTAAGGAGAGTACGGATTTGGGAAAAGAGTGATTGTAGATCTAGCTTGATTATTTGATCTTGACTATCAATAGTTAGTAATTTGTTTCTTGTATTATATTCTAGATCTAGCTTGGTAAAAAGAGAATTGAACATGGTTTATATCTAGCTTTTTGTGTTGTTTGCAAGTGTTGGCTTCTTGCCATCCGAAGTTGGGTGGGTTGTCTATAATGTGTTTGTGATAAACAACCTGATCCTAGGGTGCATGGCGAAGTTTGGATTTTTATTGGTGTTGTTGCCATTGATTACATACATATTACTACACTCCTATTGTAATGCATTGCTATTTATTCAGTTCATTAGAAATACATATTTCAAATGATATATCAAAAGTTATATCTATAGTATACTAATTAATTAATTCAATATTTAACACCAAATTATTTTATGCGTCGCGTAGATGAACCGAAGCTGGATGTACACTTGCAACCGTGTGAGTGAAGAGTACATTAATGGTCTGTCTGCTTTTACAAGAGCTGCCGAGGAGGATATGTTGAATAAGGGGGTGGATTATATGTACTGTCCATACATTGACTGTGAGAATCTAAAGATATTTTAAGAATCGAGCGCAGATCGAAACACACTTGATTCAAAGGGGTTTCAAAAAATGGTATACACGTTGGATTAGTCACGGTGAAGATCATATTATACAGGAAGGCGTTTTTAACGACATCTCTGACGAAATCAACGATATACCACCAGATGATGTTGATTGTGGTTTCGATTCAGATAGGCTACACGATGACAATCTGGATCAAATGCTTCGCGAAGCAGAAGGGAACTGTGGTGAGAGGGGGTATGCTAAATTCTGGGGCTTGATAGGGGACTTGGATAAACCTTTGTCCCCGGGTTGCAAGCCAGAATACACAAGGTTGTCATCCGTGCTTGAACTGCTAAAATTGAAGGCAAGCAACGGTTGGTCCGACAAGAGTTTCACGACACTGTTATGTCTCTTAGTAGACATACTTCTGGAGGGAAACGAGTTGCCCAAAACCAGCTACAAAACTAAGAAGGTTCTTTGTCCATTGGGAATGAAAGTAGAAAGAATGCATGCATGTCCGAACGACGGTATCCTCTACCATAACGAGTATGCAAACATGCATGTATGTCTAGTGTGCAACATATCTCGATACAAGCGTAAGAATCAATTAGATGACAGCGAGGGAATTGAGGTGAAGATAGAACCTCCTGCTAAGGTGGCGTGGTATTTTTCAATAATTCCCCATTTGAAGTGGTTTTTTTGCGAACCCAAAGGATGCAAAACTGCTACACTGGCACTCGGAGGAGCGTAAGAATGACGAAAAGCTAAGACACCCTGCTGATTCTACCCAGTGGAGAAACATCGATAGGATGTTTGCAGATTTGGTCTTGAATGAGGAATATAAGGTTTGGATTGAGTATAGATGGAATAAATCCTTTCGGTAACATGAGCAGCCGACATGGCACTTGGCCCGTAATTCTCTGTATCTACAACTTTCCTCCTTAGTTGTGTATGAAGCAAAAGTGTATTTTGCTGTCAATACTTATCCAAGGGTCGAAGCAATCTGGGAATGATATTGATGTGTACCTATCACCATTGATGAAAGATCTAAAAATATTGTGGATTGAAGGGGTACAGGTATGGGATGCGTACAAACAAGAGAACTTCAATTTACGCTCCTTGTTGTTCTACACCATAAATGATTATCCTTCCCTTGCTAACCCGTTGGGCCAGAGTACAAAAGGGGTTAAAACCTATACTCACTGCTTAGATGATACCGAGAGTGTGTGGCTGAAGCACTAGCGTAAAACCGTGTACATGCATCACTATAGGTTTCTTCGGAGGGCTCACCCGTACCGCAAGATGAAGAAATAATTCGACGGAGAGAAGGAGGTCAGTTGAGCTCTAAGGTATTTAAGCGGAAAAGATGTCTATGATATAGTTAAGGATTTAGATGTTGTGATTGGAAAGTGACGTAAATTGAGGACCCGTGAGAAGAACATCTGAAAGAAGAGATCAACATTTTGGGACTTTCCTTATTGGGAGCATCTAGAAGTTCACCACTGCATCGACGTCATGCACGTAGAGAAGAATATGTGTGATAGCTTGATTGATCTCTTACGGAACATTCATGATAAAACAAAGGATGGTGTCAACGCATGACTTGACTTGGTTGATATGGATATCAGACCTGAGTTGGCACCGACAAAGACTGATAAATGATGAATGTACCTTCTCCCTGCTTGTTACACTCTGTCCAAGACCGAGAGAACTGAAGTGTGCCAGTGCTTGCATGGTGTGAAAGTTCCGTCTGGTTACTCTGCCAACATGAAGAAACTTGTTTCGATGGAAGATTTGAAGTTAATTGGCATGAAGTCAATATGATCAGATTCATTATAACTGTAAATCAAGATATCAGCAAAGTACACGACCACAAATTTCCCAATGAAATGCCTCAAAACATGATTCATCAATCTCATGAATGCACTAGGTGCATTAGTTAAGCCAAATGGCATGACTAACCACTCATACAAACCAAATTTTGTTTTAAAACCAGTTTTCCACTCATCCCCTACTTTCATCCTAATTTGATGATACCCACTATGCAAATCAATTTTAGAGAAAATAACAGCACCACTCAATTCGTCTAACATATCATCTAAGCGAGGTATAGGATGACGATATCGAATAGTGATATTATTAATCACTCTACAATCTATGCACATGCGCCAAGTACCATCTTTCTTATGAACTAAAATAACAGGAACAACACAAGGGCTTAAGCTTTCGCGTACGTACCCTTTGTCGAGAAGCTCTTGTACTTGTTTCTGAATTTTCTTTGTTTCCTCGGGGTTGGTGCGGTATGGTGGTCAGTTTAGTAGCGTCACTCCCGGAATAAAATCAATTTGATGCTCTATCTCGTGGATTGGTGGTAAACCAGTGGGCACCTCCTCCAGAAAAATGTCGCTGAATTCCCGCAAAACATGAGAGACACCACTAGGAAGAGACGTTAAGTCGTCAGTAGAAAGCAAAACATCTTTGTACAGGAGTACAAAGTGCACCAAATTGAGATTCTCACAAAAAGCTCTCATATCTGATTTGGTGGCTAACATTACTAAGCCTTTCTCTCCCTCACTTTTCTTTTTACCGCTCAATTTTGGCTTGTGGCTCTCACTCACCGAAGGTAGAATCTTGCTATTTGGTGTACTCTCAATTTTTACCTCAACTTTCTTCTTATCAGCATTGACTATCTCTGTGTAAGTGGATACAAAATCACATCTTTGCCGCTCCACTTAAACTTGTAGTCATTTGTATGCCCATCATGATAAACATGGTGATCAAATTGCCATGGGCGCCCCAACAGCAAGTGACAAACTGACATGGGCACCACATCGCATACAATGGTATCCTCATACTTGCCAATCTTGAAGTGCACCTTCACCATATGACTGACTTTCACCTCGCCCACATCGCTTAACCACTGCACATGATAAGGATGAGGATGCGGTAAATATTTTAAGCCCAATTTTGTGCACATCTCCTTGCTGGCCAGATTATGATAACTTCCTCCATCAATTATAACTTTGCACACTTTACCACCCACTGTCGCCCATGACTGAAACAAATTGCATCGTTGTGCGGTAGACTGGCTTTGTGACACGCTAAGTACACGTGGTGTGCACACTAGCAAATGCTCTCCATCTGGCGACCCCAACCTATAGTCCAATATCTCATCCTCTATGGGATCTTCTGTAAAATCAGCGAACGGAGTGGTATCGTTCTCATCACTAGTTGAAATATACCCATCATCAGTAAGTATCATAACTTTATTATTTGGGTAATCTTTCTGAAAATGACCGACTCCCTTGCACTTGTAGCATGTCAGGTCACGTGATCGGCCTGTAGAACCCATTGAGGATGCCACGCTAGCAACGAGCGCCGGTGGAAGGCGTGCCGATGGCAACGTACTATCTGTCTTCTTTTGTGCTGAACTACGAGTCACAGAATTGCCCCCAGATGGGGCAGACTTGCCTAGCTGTCCTATGTTGTACGGTGGTGTTGTGCTCGCTGAATAACGTTGTCGTGCAGCATACTTAGCATCTTCAATTACCTGCTTCTCAGCCTCACGTGCCTGATGCATCAACTCAACCATGTTGTTGTATTGATGATGATTAACGATCCGCCGAATAGCATAATTCATCTCAGCAAGAAAGCGAGCAATCACTTGTTCCTCATTTTCACGCACATCAGCATGTATGATGATTTGCTTCATCTCTTTATAATACTCATCAACTAATTTCAACCCTTGTCGCAACCCAATCAGCTTCTCGTGCAGCGAGCGCTTGTAATGGGTAGGTACAAAGCGCGCGCGCATCTGTCGCTTCAGCTCGTCCCATGTAACAACACGCGGCTCATGTCGCTCCATACGTTGTTGCACACAGCGCTCCATCCATATAGCAGCATATCCGTCCAAAGCCGCAACGACAAGATCCAACTTGCGCTGATCATTATAGCGATTCATGCGGAACAGCTTATCAACTTTCAGCTCCCATCCAAGATAAACCTCTACCCCTGCTGTACCCTCAAAGGATGGCATGGTGAACTTGGATTTTGCAACCAGATCATCGGCGTCCTCATCGCGCTGACGATTGCGTGCATACTGATTATCTGGATAGCGCGGCAAATAGTCATCGAACACGGACTCATCGCCGTCATCATCAGCGTGGCGGTTGCCACAGCCTCCTCCATGGGTGCCATAGTAGGCACCCCATAGGTGCCAACATGCGTGCCTCCATAGGCGCCATCGTGAACGCCATAGTTGGCGCCCGGGTGGGCGCCTCCTCCTCCTGTACCGTTGCCACGGCCGCGCCCTTGTGCAGGGGGACGCGCCACGACCTCGGCAATAGCACGACGCTGTTGTGCCGCCTCGCGAACACACACATGTTCGTCGAGTTGTGCTAGGCGTGGATCATCCTCGGGCTGCCGTCTAGAGGCAGCCTCCATATCTATCTCGTCGCACGGCTCGTATGGGAGGTGTACACACCCCTCCTCGCCACGTGTACCCAGCTGTATCGAAGCGATGAGCTTGGTAGTAGCATCGAGTAGTACCTTGTGATTGTCGTCGACAGTCACGGACAACTTCTGGAAATCTGTCCCTAAGCCGTCTAAGTTGTTTTGGACACGCCCAAGGTTGCCGCGCACCTGGTCAACCTCAGCCCGGAACTCGTCCCGAAGCGTGGCACGAAGTGTATGGTAGTGCATCTTGGTGACCGGATCAGTAAGGTTGCCGTCAAGTTCCTTGTCCCACTCGCTTCCTGACATGGTTACAATAGCACAAATACCAAGTGAAAATATATGTAGAAAATATATGGTAATCCCTCAACTACTGTTTTGAAACAAAGCAAGTTGTACCGTTTCGAAGTAAATTAAGAGTGGCAAAAACTTACACTCGTAGCAACAACTGACCAACCAAGATTGTGCGAGCGAATACCATGAACGACAGTCAATACATGACATGGATGTTTTTGGTGAAGCTAGGCGAGAAACAACCTAACAAATTCAGAATTTAAAGATCGTCGAGTTATGTAGCAATCCAAGCGAGATTCACAATGCCTAATTGCCGATCGATAAATATAAGTGAAGGGTAGACAACACACACGCACAATGATAATGGGAATATTGCAATCAAAGGAATGAGCGATACAAAGAACAATTTTGTATGGAGGTGAACGCTCGTATTACCTTGATTATAGGAGAGACGCTAGCTAATGCTCAAAAGTTGTATATTCGGGCACAAGATTGCTCAAAATTATGGTACGCGAACAGCAGCGGATACAAGTATATAGAACTGGCTCCAAGAAAAAGATTGAAACTATAGCCGAATTTTTTTTCTCTGTTTTTTTTATCTTTTTTCACTCTTTTTGTTTTGCTATCGCGGCCGACTAAAGAGAACCATTGTGTTCTCTGTTTCTTTTTTTTTTTTGGTTTTTTTCAAGGGCAGCTACTACTAATCATGGCCAACACCACTAAGCAGCAAGGATGATTTGTGTTGGAAACTCACGGCCAGCACCTTGGAAAGTCACAGCCAGCACGACAAGACTCACGGCCAAGTACTAACAGCAAGTTTTGTCTTACGGTTAAACAAACTGATTGATTTTTGTCTGAACGCACAGCCAAGCGAAAAGCTACCGATGTGAACAGTATCAAACGCGAAAACTTGGCGTCTCAAAATCCTAGGAGTAGTCCCTCGAGCACAACAACAAACTAGTCTCAATAGGTACGAAAGGTTTGCGAACGGATCGAAGGGTTCATGATGAAAACAACGGGCAATCCACTAGATATAAGTGATGTTTAGTTACACAAAACAGGAATCAAGTACGAACACAAAAATTTGTAGAAAGGGAAAACAAAAAGAAATGCGAACGGAACACGACCAGCAACTAAACACGATGAACGAGTGGATTAAGAACTAACAAAATGCACTACAAATACTGAATCAAACTACAGCGAAAGACGATAATTTTTTTTGTGGCTTTTTCGGTGTATAGGATTAAAAAATAAGCTACTAAAATATGGGTAAAAAAAAGATTCTACCAAGTGGCCTAGAATATGATACCACGATGATATGGGGTGGCCCGATCTTCTCGAGTAGAACCGTGGATAAATAGCGCTTGATGACGAATAACGCTCAGATGTACACCACGCGCCAGTGCACAGACTTGCAGCTCTATGGATATTCGCCAATATGCACCTGGATGATCGCCGCTAGACCACGAGCGGAGATCGCCAAGCCCTCAATTCCCAGCGGAAAAGTAAACTTGACCTTAAAATGCAGAACGAACAATTGATCGCCTAATTCTCTCTCGGAAGTCCTCGCATGAACTCTGTTATGAAAGAACAAGCAATAACTTGTGTTCTATTCTTTTGCATAAACGTGGTGATACGAGGTGTCCGATCTTCTCTACGTAAAACCTCTCGATAACTTGTGTATCCTAACGAACCACCAGCTGATCCCCCGCGCCAATGCACAGACTTGCAACTCTATGGAAAATTCGCCCAAATACACACTTGATTGGATCCTCGCTGACCACAAGTGAAGATCGTCAAACCCTCAATTCTCAGCGGAAAAACAAGAACGACCCCTTGTTCTCAACGTCTAATTCCCTTTGTTTTGGCTATAAGTACAACAGGAGAATCAAGCAAAAGCTTTGAAAATGTATTAAACATGGTCTGAGGTTACAATGGGGGTCTAACCCTCAATATATAGTGCCCCTTCTCCTCCTCATGGCTGGCCAAGAGGCCCTACTCCTACTCTAATTCGGAATTAGAACTCCTACTCCAATTCCGACTAAACCTAAAACAAAAAGGAAACTCTAATTTTACAACTGTGATATTGTTTCGGTCATATCTTTTGATACAGGATGAATTTCGGAGTGAGGGAGGGTCCATTCGATAGGGCTTGAAGTTATCTTTCCAACAAGCCTAAGAAAACCCTAATCGGACTCCGTTTGTGAAAGTTATGACTATTTTGCTCTGGACTGTCCTGCTTATTCCGAATCCGAATTTGATGTTGATTCCGAATCCGAATTGAATAGAAACCTTCATATCTTCAATTTCATTAATTGAAATGATTTGAATTCGTGTGAAACTTGAGAAAGAAACTCTTGTGAACCTTTAAAAAGTCATGGCATACCTTGATATCCTCCCAAGATGTTGTACAAGCAACGGAATCATAAACTTTGTCAACTCTCGCGCGTTGGTCAGTCTGAATGTGCAGCATGTACTCGAATAGCCATAACTTGTGGTAGAAAGATCCAAATCACATGCCGTTTGATCCATTGGAAAGTAGACTTGATAAGCTTTCCAAATATATATATATATATATATATATATATATATATATATATATATATATATATATATATATATATATATATGTGTATGCTAGATCCTTCCGAGTTTCTGCGAAGATCATCTTGAACTTGAGAAGTATCGTGTTCTTTGTCTTCCAATAAAACTTCTTATTTAAACCTGAAAACAAGCGATGACCCGCTATTAGGTAGTATAATTTTCTCAACTAATTTAAAAGGAAATTCAGGGAACAGATTCACCTATTGGATAATCTTCTCTTGTTTTTCAACTCTCTTAGTAAGCTCATGTTGTTCTGAGGTATTTAATGAATTGAAAACACTATATGAAACAACATAGATAAGGATGTCCGCATCACGTGGTCTCATTTACAATGGGGGTTTACCACTCAATATATAGTCTCGGCCTAAGAACTATTCAGTACTAAATTTTTCATGTGGTAGTATTCATGCGCACATTCTTCGTTCACACAGTCTTGTCTGTGACGCGGTCGCAGATCAGTAGCGTTCTTTGTTAACGACTGCATCTTGTAGCGTGCTTACTTGCTCATAGTTATTCTTCGCTCATGCACATCACTATTCATGGGTCAGTCACTGTTCATGCCATGGACTTGTGCTTCCTTCCTGGTTCCTCCACACGGGCTTTGTGTTTGGCCGTTTGGGCCTTGATCCCTCGCTTGGCCACATGGACGTTGGCCCTCTCCACTTTGACCGAATGGGCCATAGGCCAGCGCCTTGACCTCCTCAATTGATGGTCTTCCTTGGATGACGGCATGTAACATCCCAAATGTGGATTTGTGTTTCAAATATAAGAAAATGAGAAGAAATTAAAACTTTTCTTACATCTTGAAGTCCTTGATCATTTCTGTAATTCTTGTAAAGGAATTATGGAAATCAAAAATTAAAATCCTCAATTGACTCCAATCAAAAACCTCCTTGGCAAAGATCTTGTGCCAAACCCATGTAAATATTTTCCTGAGCTCTAGGGATGACTTGTGACACCTCTGAATTATTTCATGATTTTTAGAAATTATTTGATAATTTTGGGAGGCAAGTCAAACCCAGTCAAAGCTTGGTCAAACCCTAACTCCAACCTTCTGGAATTTCTGGAGAAAAATGCAGTGCATAAAAGTCTCTGGAAATTTTATGTAAGGTTTATCCTGCAGTCAGCAGTATCCTGTTAAAATTTCATGATTTTTGGTGCTGGTTTGCTACCTTAAACAAATTCCCAAAAAAACAGTTTTTTAATTCAAACCCTTGCTGGTTTTCACTATTCCTTTGGCGCGAGTCAGACTCGGGCTCGAGCCATGTGACTTGGTTCAGTCAACTAACTGCACCCAGCACAGTCGCTCGGGCGCGAGTATCGTGGATCGTTGGATCTGAGATCAACGACTCATATGCGTGTGATCGTTCGGACCATCCGAACGTTTCGAACAACGAGAGTCGTTGGATTTTAGATCAACGGCCTGGATTGAAGTGAATGTTCGGACCAGCCGATCGTCCCGTTCATTTGAGCCGTTCGATTTGGAGATAACGGTCTGGATTGAAGTGAACGTTCGGACCGTTCCAATCGTCCCGTTCATTGGAACCGTCCGATTTCAATCCAACGGTGGCCGCGTCGTCTCCTTCCTCGAGTCTGAGCCAGCGTGCGGTTGGGTCAAAGCCATGGCGTGCGCAGAACTGGAGCATCGTAGTGTCACCTCGGTGACCACCTTTAAACAGCTCTCTCTGCTCGCATTAAATGCCCGTCGTGCACCGCCCTCAACTGCTCCCATCGCTCTCAAGTGCTCCCATGGCAGGTTTGACCCGAGAGGGTTTATTATCGTTGCTCTTTGCCATGTACTCTATTTAAGCTCCATTGCTTCCCCTTTGGCTTCCTTTAGCATCTCCGCATCTCTAGCTAGCACTTCGGTGGTTGTTTGAGCTGCATTCGTCCGAAACCATTTCGGCCGCCATTGTCGAGCTTCAAGCTTTCGGTGAAGGCAGTACAACAGTGGCTCTCTCTCTCTCCACTTCTCACTCCCTCTGCTCCTTCTTGTTTCTCTTAAGCTTAACCCTCGCTCAATTTCATTTATCTTCCTCAGGGCTTGGCTGAATTGGAGAATCCCTATTTTCGGCCGAAAGCACCCTTTTTCTTTACCGGAGCAGATCCAACCTCCTCTGTGTTTTTCCCGTGCTCAGGTAACTCCACATTAGTCCCTAGTTGCTTGGCACTAGCTTACTTGGACCGCAGCGGAGCTTCTTTGCATTTTTTGTTTTTCGCCATTTTGTCACGCTCAGTAACTCCGCTTGCGGCGATCTAGACCATCTGCAGCCGCAATTTTTGGTCCCATTGTGTGCGCAGCTATTATGGACCCATTTTGGGCCATTGCTCGCACCGCCAGTGACTGTAGTCGCCACGGTGAGCCTCCTTTCGCCGTCGAGTTTTGTCGGTTGAACTGGGCGCGAGCTCTTTGAGCGTGGTTCGCTGTGGACCGTCGATCCTTAGATCAACGGTCCACAATCGCGTGAACGTTCGGACAATCCGAACGTGGTGATCCATGTGCACCGTAGAATTTTAGATCAATGGTTCAGATTCGAGTGAACGTTCGGACCATCCGAACGTCTCGATCCACATGAACCGTTGGATCTAAATCCAACGGTGAACGTATGAGCCGCGCGCGCGCTGTGCTCTGCGCGCGTGGGCCATTGGATTTTGGATCTACAGCCCAGGTTCACGTGAACGTTCGGACCGATCGAAGGTTCTTTCGTTGTGAACCGTCCATCTCTAGATCAACGGCCCACATCTATTTGAACGTTCAGACCGTGCAAACGTCTCCATCCACGTGGACCATTGGATCTAAATCCAACGATGGGGGTTGTGAGCCGCTTGAGCGCGCGCTGTCCCGTGGAGTTGGACCGTTGGATCCAAGATCAACAGTTCAAGTTCGTCCACGTCGATTTAATCTCAGATTTTCCCGAGAGGATTATTTGTCAACTGAAAAATAAAATTAAATTGTAAAATGCATAACTTTTTCAGTTTAATTCCTTTTCGGTTGATTCAAAATTTGCTAGTTATGTTTTTAACTAAAATTTAATCTAAAAATGATTCTAACCTCAATTTAGCTCCAGAAATTTTTGCGAAGATTTTAGTTGCAATGAATAGTAGCATTTGGGATTTATGAGGCTGAGCAGATTTGTTTTGCTCATATCTTTTGCATTAAGAATCCAAATCAATTGGTTCTTGTTGCTAAATTCCTTATAAATCATGCCCTTGCTACTGTAAAAGTTTCAAAGCATTCGGCGAAAGTTTGCTGTTGGGTTTTTGTGTTTTCTTTGTTCTTATCGGTTTTTTTGCGCTTTCTCGCTAGGTTCTGAAGAGCACATTGATAACCTAAGTGATCCTCCGTAACATCTTGAACAGCAGCAACTAGGCAAGTAGTTTGATCATAAATTTCCCATTACTTGCAAGTATAATATCTTTTTTACAAATCATATGTATGCATGCTTTTGTGTCAAATTAATTTTCCCGATTAGAGGTAGTTACTCATATTGCATTGTTGCCCTAAAATTGTTATCCCCTGCCACAAAAATAAGTTACTAATATCGCTGGTGAATTAGAGGCCGGTGATTTAATTATGCTCTTTTATTGTCTTTTCGATATCATACTTAGCAATGCTTAGCTACCGGTAGAATTGGGCGGTTATCGACTTAGTCGATAAGTTTGATCACGCAAATCATGTTATTACTCTTTGTTCAGTACCTTGTGCTAATTTTTTTTGAAAACAAAAAGTGCAAATAAAATGATTTAGACTTGGGCAAGTGGTTGGACGGTGGGTTATTGGGTTGTGGATGTCTTGCCCGGGTCAACAAGGACCGAACATCTTGTTACACTAAACCAAGTATTTTTGCGTGCTAACCACGCGAGAGGGATATGAGACCTCTCTTGACTGAGTACTTTGGCATGTGTTATCTCCGAGTCGCAGGAGGGGGTTGTGTATGGGGTGTGAAAAATGACATGTGTTGTTGTGTTGGGTGTGCGGTGGTGGAGAGTCCGGGTAGGTTCTCCACCTCGGGGGGCGTCGTAGTTGTCCAAGGCTTTACCCGTAAGGGGTAGTTGACTGAGGCTTTACGATGACTCCGACACAACGTATGGGTTTCTATCCATACGGGCGACTCGCAGTTAATGCACAATATCTGAAATGTCTCGTAGGACTTAGCCATGCCGGCATACCTAAGGAAATGTGCTTAATAGCTTGGCAAAAAGACGGTCTGGCGTGTGGGTACATTGGTACACCCCTGCAGGGATAAAACTATTCGAATAGCCTCGTCCTAGGTTATGGACACGCTTGGGGAGGTCTTCCAAGAGTTAGACTACAACCTTTTAATTAAAATTTGACATGGTTGGCATGAATGGGTAATTCGTGCTATTGTTGTGGGGACTATGGGTTTAGTCACTTCCAGGATTGTTGTTGTCATCTATCTATTGTTATTACTGTTGTCGTCTGTTATTTGAACATTAAAAATAGATTTGCCAACTTGCTTTTAAATGTACTACAATATTGCAAATAAAAACTTGCTTTATGCTGAAAATGAAACATCCAACCTCCACTTAAAGAAGCTTGCATGTAGCATATGTATAGGTCAGTTATTCTACACGTAAGTCTTGCGGAGTACATTTTTTGTACTCATTTGCTTTGCTTAACTATTTGTTGCAGAGGAGCAAGGTGAGCCCCTAGGGCCTCACTTCTGTGAAATGTGCTACGGGTTCGACGACTAGCTTGGCGGCCCGGTCGGTTGCCTTGTGGGTTATAGGCACAGTGATTGGCTCAGAGGTGAGCCCCTAGGGCCTTGTAACATCCCAAATATGGATTTGTGTTTAAAATGTAAGAAAATACAAATAAATTAAAATTCTTCTTGCATCTTGAAGCCCTTGGTCATTTTTGTAATTCTTTTAAAAAGAATTATGGAAAATCAAATTCAAATCCTCATTTGACTCTAATCAAAAACCTCCTTGTCATAGATCTTGTGCCAAACCCTGGGTAATACCCTGAGTTCTAGGGAGGCTTGGCAACACCTTTGAATTATCTCATGATTTTTAGAAATGATTTGATAATTTTTGGAGGCAAGTCAAAATTGGTCAAACCCTATTTCCCTCTTACGGAATTTACGGAGAAAATTCGGTGCACGAAAATCTCTGAAAATTTATGGGAGGTTCCTCCTGCTGTCAGAAAGCTCCAGTTAAAATTTCATAAATTTTGGAGTTTGTTTGCTACCTCAAATAATTCCTCAAAAATCAGATGTTTAGGATTCAAATCCTAATTGGTTCGCACTGTTCCTCGGGTTCGAACCGGACTCGGGCTCGAGCCACTGGACTCGGTCCAGTCAACTAATCGCACCGACGCGGTCGATCGGGTGTGCAGGTCGTGAGCCGTTGGATCGGCATCGAACGGTCTTCGACCAGCCGAACGATGGAATCGTTCTAATCCACTCGATCTAACTCAGCCTTTCGATTTCAATCCGACGGTCGACGAGTCGTCTCCTTCCTCCGTCGGTAGCGTGAGCCCTGGTCATGGCGTGAGCGAGAGGAGAAAAAGCGACTGCGATCCACTCTGTGGTCACCTTTAAACGGCTAGCTCTGCGCGCATTAAATGCCTGTCGCGCTCCTTCCTCAGAAGGCCATGATTCGACTGCTCCCATCGCTCTCAAGTGCTCTCATGGCAGTGTTGACCTGACTGGAAAACCCGGCCGTTGCTCTCTGCCATTGCTTCACCCTTAGTTTCCTTTAGCACCTCGCCAACTCCATTAGCACTCACCCGACTTCTTTGGAGCCGCGAGCCTCGCAATCCCCTCGATCGCCATTGTTGAGTGTGGAGCTTCGGTGGAGGCGGTGCAGCAGGGGTTTTCTTCTTCAAGTCTTTGCCCCCTCTGCTCCCCCTTTACTCTCTAGAACTTAACCCTCACTCGGTTGGGTTCTCTCTTTGCTCAGGTCGCTGTGCCCTAGTGAGGACCTTCTGGCTGTTCGGTCACTGTCATGGAGCCACTCCGTGGGTCTCTAGTCGTTCTTCAGCTTAGGTAGTTTCGCATTGCCCTATAGGAGTTTAGGTGTGTTTTCGTTGTTCTTTTGGTATTGTCCGTTTGGGAGCTCTCCCGAGCCATACCTACTCAGCCGCACTCCGTGGTCGCATCACTGCTTAGTTTAAGCCATACTCAAGACCGATCTTGGCCGGATCGGGCCCCATTAAACTTTTAGACCCTCATCCACGCCTTTGGTGGCGCCATCAGGGTCGGAGACGCCGCCAACGCCAGCAAAAGCGTCGGCGAGGCGCCTGCGTGGTCGGATTTCGACCATCACGTAGCTTAGTCGTAAGTTCTACTACGACTTGTAACTAGTCGTAAGTCTTACTACGACTATGTCAGGGTCATAAGTCCTTCTACGACCACTACCTGGTCGTAAGTCCTTCTACGACTATTACCCAGTCGTAAGTTCTTCTACGACTTGTACCTAGTCGTAAGACTTACTACGACTATGTCATGGTCGTAAGTTCTTCTACGACCACTACTTGGTCGTAAGTCCTTCTTTTGGTCATATCTTTGGCATTAAGAATCCAAATCAATTGGTTCTTGTTGCTAAATTCTTTATAAACTATGCTCTTGCTACTGTAAAATTTTCAGAATTTTTGGAGAAAGTTTGCTGTTGAGTCTTTGTGTTTTCTTCGTTCTTATCGGTTCTTTTTCGCCTTCTCGTTAGGATCCGAAGAACACATTGACAACATAATTGATCCTCAGCAACATCTTGACCCACGACAAGCGTGCAAAGCGTTTGATCATGTTAATCCTATTATTTTTCAAGTCTACTATATTGATTTCAACTTGTATCTATGCATTGCTATTTTGTTGTTAGTTATGGTTAGTATCCTATAGTTGCATAATCTGTAGGACTTATTTATCCTCTACTACCATGAGCTTAGGTTATTTGCTGTGGTCGGAGTTCGATGGATGGACTCTTGTCACTTAGTAGCTTTCGACTTGAAATTGCTTAGAAATGCTTAGTTTCGGTAGTAATGGGCGATCATCGATTGTAGTCGATGATCTGGATCACACATCTAAATATTATTCCATTATGTCTAGCACTTGTGCTTTGTTATTTTGTAAGTCAAAATCTGAAAATGGAAAATTGATTTGGACTTGGGCAAGTGGTCGGATGGTGCGTTATTGGGTTTGTGGATGTCTTGCCGAAGTCAATAAGGACCGAACATCTTGTGTCACACTCTCCAAGCATTTTTACGTGCTAACCACGCGAGAGGGATATGAGACCTCTCTTGACTTAGTACTTTGGCGGGTGTTATCTCCAAGTCGCAGGAGGGGGTTGTGTGTGTTGTGTGAAACATGATATGTTGTGGATTTCATGGGGATATGCTCCAGATCTTAGGATGATGTGACAATTGGCAATGGCGTTTACGGTTTGTCGTTTCACGCATTTTCGACAAAGTTCTGAGCTTCTTGCTCGCTCGGCGGTCCGACCGGTCCTTGCACGGCGGTCCGACCGGTCCCAAATCGGTCGGGCCAGGCCAGTGAAATGGCGATCGGACCGGCAATGACCAAAGTGTTCAAATCGAGTGGGCCAAAAATAAGTGTTGTAGACAAGTAAGGGGATCCCAATGCACTTGGTCTCATGATTTTTGGAGTCTCGGTGAAAAGTTCTATTGGTTTAAAGTTTCGGAAGGTTTGAATTTGGGAGCTTGAATTTCGCTAAGTCCTAAGGCGGTCCGACCGGCTCACGAGGAGCGGTCCGGCCGCCATGAAGCGTCCGGCCGCCATGGGCGGTCGGACCGCTCACCCGAAGCGGTCGGACCAGAATTACTTGAATGTCCGCCAACCGTGGCGATGTTGATTTGTTAGGTCAAAGTCATTGATATCGTGGCATATGATTTGCATGATGCATGTTTTGACTAACATGGGTCAAGTTGTGAAGAACTTGTTCCCGAATCGTGTTTTCTTATGCGTGGTTGTGCGGGTTGCTTGGTGGTCAACGACGGTCAGCGGCGAGAAGGATCGGGACTAGACTCGGAGAGTTGAGGTCGAGCGATTGGCGATGCGGGTGAGGTCAACGACTCAAGCGTGACACAAGATGGACAAGGGTGACCTATTGGCGAATCCATGGCGCATGGTGAAGCGGTTTAGGTCAAAGGTTAAAGACGGCGCCATCGCGGCGTGCGTGTGTGACCCGTTTGTTAGTGGGCCTTAACGGAGCCCAATTAAGTCAAACCCTAAGAGTTTTAGGCCTCCACTATAAATAGGAGGAGATGGTGGCTGCACCTCTCTCTCTCGCCTTTGATGTTTCAAAACCTAATTGTCTTTAGGGAGTTGAGGTGGAGGCTAGGGCTCTTGATGGTTTGTGGTGAATTTCGTGATCCTTGATTGTTTCTTGATCCATGATGGTGTGGATGTAATCCAACTTCAATCACGAAATCAATCTATGCAAGGTTTGCTTGAGATAAGTCTCTTTTCGTTCTTGCTTTCAATTTGGTGATTTTAGGGCTTTCTTTGATCCACGAGTTTGTGATTGATTCTTTCACGTGAATTAGCTTGCTGTGATATGTGTGAATCTATCTAGCATCATCTTGATCATCAATCTCTCACGAACAAGCTTTAGGATCAAGTTTTCGTTCTTGCGGTTTTAGACCTTCATTAATCAATTGACAATTGCTCAAGATCGTTCCAAGAATTATCATAATATTCGATTGGAATAGGTCCTCAATAGCATATAGAAGGTGTGTGCAAAGTTTCATAAAGATTGGAGTTGAGAATCAAAAGTTTCACCTAATTGCAACCGTCATCGGTGATTTCTTGTTGTAGATCGGTTACGAGTCGGCCGGTCGGATCGTCCGTCATCACCGGCCGACCGATTTTGGAGCGGTCCGACCGCCAAGACTGCGCCGGTCGATCCGCTTGACAATCGGTCCGACCGGTTGAGTATAACGGTCGAGACGCTTTGTCTTTGAGTCTTGGTAATCTTAGTTGATTTTGTTATATTGCTTAGGGGTTTAATTGGATTCAATACTAGTCTTCCATTTGTCTTGGTATATTGATCTTCATAGCTTCCTAATAGCTCTTGGAGTTAATTTGTATTGAGTTCATAATTTGTGAAAAAGTGAGCGTGCTCTATTCACCCCCTCTAGTCGCCTTTTTACGGTCCAACAAGTGGTATCGAGCCGGTTAGTTCAATCTTGATCTTAACCGGTCACTTGAACTTTGGCGATGGATAAGTTTTCTACTAAACCGCATATCTTCGATGGGCACGACTATGCCTATTGGAAGAATCGTATGCGCGTCTTTCTTGAGAGCGAGGACAAGCTATTTGGGATGTTGTTAGAGCCTCACTTGGTTATTCTGAAATTGCTACACCCGCTACGCAATTCTTTTGGCTAACAACAATAAGGCTAAGAATCTTTTATATGGTGCACTTGGTAGACAAGAATATGATAGAATTTGCAATCTTTCAATCACAGATGAAATTTGGAACACTCTCGAAACATATCATGAGGTTCGTCCCAAATCAAAAAGGCGCGTAAGCTGTTTACAAGCGTGAGTACAATAAATTCGAGATGCGTCTGAGAGAGCATCGATGACATTTTCAGATCGCTTTAATAAAGTAATTAATCAAATGAAAGTCGTTGATATTGAATATTCTCAATCAAAATGCCACCCATCTCTTGGTGCAATCAACACCAAGGAGTGGGAGATGAAAGCTCTTGCTATAGAAGAAAATGTTGATCTTTCAAGTCTTACTTTAGAATTGCTTTATAGTAAACTCAAGACTCATGAAATTAAAAGAGTTGATCATCCTAAGAAAGATAATTTAGCTTTGGTAGCGATCCTCTCAAAAGGCTTTTGATGACTCTTGTGAATCTTCTTGGATTTTCATTTGCTTGTTTATCTGCTATTCATGAAGAGGAGCTTGAAAGTATTCTGAAATGAGTTAGCTCTTCTAGCTAAGAAATTCACACGGGCCTACAATAATGTGAGAAATAAAAGAGAGGTGGTCCCAGTAACATGCTATGAATGTGGTGAGCTCAATCATATCCGCAAATTGCCCCAAGCCAAAGGTAAGAGCAATCATAAGGAAGGAAAGCCAGCTTGGAAGAAGCCTCCTTTCAACAAATCAAGGTATGAGGCAAATAAGCTTGTGAAGGCTGCTCACCGGGTCCTTGCCGCTTTTGAGGATCAATCCTTGAGCGATGTGGATACCGGGAGTGAGGAGGACAAGGAGGAGGAGATCCTCAAGGTAAAAAGAAAGGAAGGCCAAAGACTTCAGCGGCATGTGCTTCATGGCTGACACGGAGGACATTGATGATAATGAGGTATCTTTTACTTATGATGAGCTTTCTGCTAAATATGATTCTATAGTTGAGCAATTGCTTAGTCAAGATGAAGCGCTTGAATTTGTTATGACAAAAAATAAGAAATTAGAGTCAAAGATTAGCAAACTGAAAGTAGAGCTTAAAACTGCTAAGACTCTTGAACCTGATGAATGTTTATCTTGTCATGCTATGCATTCTGAAATTACCAAGTTACAATCTGCTCACAATATTTGTGTACAACAACTTGAGAATGCTAAATCTGAACTAAATGAAATTAAAAGTGCTCCTTGTGAAAAATGTTTAGAATCTAGTAAATTGATTGCTTTTGATGTTTTGATTCTAGCCCTTGCACTTCATGCTTAGAAAAGAACGTGAAATCAAAGATATCTTAGAAGTCGCTAGAGTCAAATATGCTAAGCTTAAGGACAATATTGAAAATACTACTTGTGCTTCATGTTCCACTCTTAAGCTTGAAATTGCTTTGTATAAGGAAAAATCTATGGATAAAACTTGTGATTCTTGTGTCAACTTGAGAAAAGAAAATGCTTACCTTCATGATACATTAGAGAAATTTTCTAAAGGTAAGAAACAATTAAACATGATTCTTGACAAGTCTAAAACTCCTTATAAGAAGCAAGGTTTAGGATTCAATTCTTTTCAAGACAATTCGAACCCAAAAGTCATTCAAGTCTTGGAAAAGGGTTTAATTGAATTCAAAACCCAACCTGCAAAAACATCTTTTAAATCTGCAGGTTTTGCCCAACCTTGTATTAATTCAAATGGTGCTTCTTCTAGTGGTACCAAGTACCATTGCACTTATTGCAAAAAAGGTGGACATTTGATTGAATACTGTTGGCGTAGGTTGAAAAATGATAGGAAAAATTTTGATAGAATTTCATTCATGCAACCTAGAGCTTCTATGAGACATGGTAACACTGAAAAGAATAAACCTGGATTAGGATTTTTATCTCATGCAAATCATTATGTTTCTAGACATCCTAATTCTAATGTGTATCGATCAAGTCGTCCGATTGGTGCTCACCGGTCTGACCGTTTTGGTCACCGGTCTGACCGCCAGCACAAAGCCGGTCAGACCGCCCATGGACAGTTCAAGTCTCATTTTAATTTGAACATTGCTCATAACCAAATGTTAAATGAAATCAAGGATAGTACTTCTGGTTTGTATACTCCTTGCAGACGTGTGTCTCAGTACTGGATTCCTAAATCTTGTTTATCTAATCCCGATGTTGAGACACATCGTTCTTTTGCTCCTTGATTTTAGGATTACCGCGGAAAGGGAAGAACACGTGGTTCGTTGACTCCGGATGTTCACGCCACATGACCGGGAACTCAAAATGGTTCACCTCTTTCACGCGAGCAACAGGTGATGACTTCATCACCTTTGGAGATGATACACAAGGGCGAATTGAAGGAACAGGATCAATTAGGGTAAACAACAAATTCATTCTAAAGGATGTCGCTCTTGTGGACAAGCTTAGGTATAATCTCCTTTGCTTCTCGACTTCTTGATGATGGGTATGAGACTGCTTTTAAGAAAAATGCTTGTCGTGTGCTTGATTCTCTTGGTGAGCTTGTGTTTGGAATCTCTAGAGTTGGTAGAATTTTTGGGTGACTTTTGAGAATCTCTTCTTTGGATCTCTTAAATGTTTGCTTACATCTTCTTGATTTTTGGCTTTGGCATCGACGTTTGGGGCACATTGGTTTTGATCATTTGACGCGAGTTAGCAACCTTGATCTCATGAGAGGTTTGCCTAAGCTCAAAGTCATCAAAGATCTTTGTATGTGCGCTTGTAGGCATGGCAAACAAGTTCTTTGCCTCACACCCTTCTCGTGACTATGGTTATGACTAGACGGACCGGGACAGCTTGCTTCATATGGATCTTTGTTGGTCTGCTAGAGTCCGATCGGTTGGTGGAAAATGGTATATTCTAGTCATAGTCGATGATCTTTCAAGATATACTTGGGTGTTCTTTCTTACTTCAAAGGATGAAGCTTTTGGTTATTTTCATGATCTTGTTCTTCGTTTGGCTTCGAGCTTCACGGTGCTTTGAGAGCGATTCGCAGTGATAATGGCACGGAGTTCAAAATGCTTCTTTGCTTCTTTTGTGCCGAGCGTGGTATTGAGCATCGCTTCTCCTCTCCACACGTCCCTCAACAAAATGGCGTGGTGGAAAGGAAGAATAGGACCTTAGTCGAAATGGCTGGGACGATGCTAGATGAGTATAGCACACCTAGGAGATTTTGGGCCGAAGCTATTGCTACTGCTTGCCATATTGCCAATCGTGTCTTTTTGAGACCTTCTTTAGGCAAGACTCCTTATGAGCTTCGTTTTGGTAGAAAACCCTCTTTCGCATTTTGAGTTTTTGGATCAAAATGTTTTATTCTTAAGACAGCAATTTAGATAAATTTGAATCAAGAACTTTTGATGGGGTATTTTGGGTTATCTGCTCATTCGAGGGTTTTCGAGTTTTAATCTCGAGACTAACATTATTCAGGAGACTTGTAATGTCACTTTTGATGAGACTAGCCCTGGAGCTAGATCAATTGCTACAGATGATTTACAGGTGACAGAGAGTATTTTTGTGGAGGAAGATGAGGACGAAGCTAATGTCATTCCCTCATCTGCTGCTGCTGCTGGCGCCCATATTGATACAAGAACCTCTACGTCTACTTCACCTTGAGCTTGAGGCTCTGCTGCATCATCATCATCAGTGATACTGCGGAGGTCGAAGAAACGACACCTCACCCGGCGCTCCACTTCGCATTCGAGAGGCAAAGATCCTCCGGAATGATAATAGCTTTTCGACACTATGTCCAGGAATTTGAGATGAGTATGATGGGAGAGCTTAATTACTTTTTTGGGACTTCAAATCAAGCAATGCAAGGAAGGAACTTTCATCCATCGACGAAGTACACTAAAGATCTACTTAAACGCTTCAACATGGGTGATTTGCAAGCCAATTTCCACTCCCATGGCAACTTCGATTGCTTTGGATCCGGATGAGGAAGGAGAAGTCGTGGATCAACGCGAGTACCGCAAACATGATCGGCTCTCTTCATGTTGTGACGGCCTCGAGACCGGACATTCACTTCACGGTATGCCTTTGTGCAAGATTTGAGCGTCTCCGAACTTCCCATCGCCAAGCCGTTAAGCGCATATTCGTATTATTTACACTCTACCCTCTTATATGGCATTTGGTATTCTGCTCTTGACTTTGTCCATTAGAGGTTTTTCAGATTATGATTTTGCGGGCTGTCGGTTAGATAGGAAGAGTACCTCAGGCACCTGTCACTTTCTAGGCACGTCTCTTGTATCTTGGTCTTCTAAGCGGTCTTACATTGCACAATCCACCGCTTTGAGGCGGAGTATGTTCTCTTTGCTAGTTCTTTGAGCTTGATTTTGTGGATGACGTCCACTTTGAAAGATTATGGGTTAAACTTTGCTAGTGTTCCTCTTTTCTGTGATAACACTTCTGCTATTAATATTGCTAAAAACCCAGTGCAACATTCTAGGACTAAGCACATAGACATTCGCTTTCACTTCCTTAAAGATCATGTTGAAAAAGGTGATATTGTGATGCACTTTGTAGAGTCCGAAGCTCAATTGGCAGATATTCTTACCAAGCCTTTAGATCAAACAGATTTTCCTCCTTAAGAAGTGAGTTAGGGTAATTTATCCTTATGGGTTGGTTTGAGGGGAGTTTGATCTTTTCTTATCTTTCCTTGTTCTTTTGATCTTTTATTGTTCTTTTCTCAACTTAGTGATCTTTTGAACTTTTTAGATTTTAGGCCTTTTAATTGCATCTCATTGTGTCATATTGCATTCATATGAAAAATACAACAAGTGGTATGAAAAATTCAAAAAAAAAATGCATTGTAATATAAGATTTTCTGCTTATCTTTTAAAATTGATGAAGCTTTGCCTATTACCCTTTAGAGCTTTTGTATTTCAATTCTTGCTCAATGTCATGTCTAGTTCTTTGACTTGCTAGAATTATCATGCTTTTACATGTGTAGCTAAGTCTTTGCTATATGAGCTAGAACCTTTTAAACAACTCAAACTAAGAAATTGCAATTTGTGGATGTTTTAGCGAGTTGCGTAATTAGTGCTCCTCTTGTGACATTGGCCTGTCGCTGTAATTGCTTTGTTAGCTCTTTGATCTAAAATTGACCATTACTTGAGCTTTTGTGTTCTTGAGATTCTAAAAACTGCTCTTGTGAAAAATGAAAATCAAGATTGTCTTATGCTTAAATTGTGCCAAACTATTCTTACGAGACTGCTTGTCAAATGACATGAACTTGGAGATAGTTTGATGAACTGACGATCTCATGGGGATGCTTGTCGAAATGACATGAACCTCAAGATTTGTCGCCTTGTAGAAGCTTAGAAAGAGTTTGTGGATGGCTCCTAGTCCAGATCTTCTTTACTAAGATATACCTTTAATCAACTTTTGGTGAAGCTTAGGATGAGTTTGTGGATGGCTCCTAGTCCAGATCTTGTCACTAAGTTAGATCATTAGTCAACTTCAATATTCAATGCAAATGAGAAAATGTTGACAAATGGGCGTTTACAAAATATTGAGCAAAATGATTCAATACGGGACTTGATTGACTCTTAATGTGGTCTTTGTTAGATTTTTGATCTCACTTTGACATTTGACATGGCCAATTTCACTTTAGGATCCTGTTGATGAACTTCTTTGAATTTGAAGCGTTGCTTAAATTGATAAAATCTAATGCTTTACTTTTGAGCCTTTGTGCTTAGCTTTGATATATATGTCTTACCATGATCTTGCTAGCGTTGTCGGGCTTGATATCTTTGTTTGTGCAATATTAGAGAAACTACATTGTTCTTTTGGGTAATCTCCAAAGCTTCTTATCAAAAATTGAAAAATACAAAAATTGAAGCCACTCCATTGCACTTCATGCATATTCCTCTTTATGCTTCTTTTGTTTCTGCTTCTTTCTTTATTCTCTATTTGTTATTCTGGATGAGAGGAAGGCGTGATTCCTTGATGAATCCATTGTCAAAGGGGAGAAGATGTGTTAAATGAAAAGATATTTCTTTGGGAGAAGATGTAATATTTCTTTGCTACTCTTATTTGGAGAAGATTGTGTTAATGAGAAGATTGGGGGAGAAGTTTATACAAAGGGAGAAACTGAAAATTTGAAATTTGATGATCATAGTGAGGGGGAGTTCTTGAGTTGCATTCTTATTGTCTTATTGAATATTCTGAACTTGAATTGCATTCTTTTATACTCACAATGATCATAGGTCAATTGAACAATTGTTCTTTCATATGGACCTTATGTGAGAATTTTGACCCTTTCTCGAAATCAAAGTTTTATGCTTACTTTTGCCTTGTCTCACATGCCTATACTATTCCTGATGCCAGCTTGGTCATTTACATTGCTTTTTCTTGCTTATGGACCAAGTTGTGCCTTTGTGCAAAAACTGCGAGTAAACTCGTTTTCAAACCTCTTACTTACATTTTCTGGATAATTGCCAATGTGTTCATCAAGGGGGAGATTGTGGATTTCATGGGGATATGCTCGGATCTTAGGATGATGTGACAATTGGCAATGGCGTTTACGGTTTGTCGTTTCACGCGTTTTCGACAAAGTTCTGAGCTTCGCTCGGGGCGGTCCGACGGTCCTTGCACGGCGGTCGGCCGGTCCCAAATCGGTCGGACCGGCCATGTGGAAGGATCGGACCGCAATGACCAAAGTGTTCAAATCGAGTGGGCCAAAAATAGGTGTTGTAGACAAGTAAGGGGATCCCAATGCACTTGGTCTCATGATTTTGGAGTCTCGGTGAAAAGTTCTATTGGTTTAAAGTTTCGGAAGGTTTGAATTTGGGAGCTTGAATTTCGGCTAAGTCTAAGGGCGGTCCGACCGGCTCACAGGAGCGGTCCGACCGCCATGGGCGGTCCGATCGGCCACCTCACTGGAGCGGTCGGACCGGAATTACTTGAATGTCCGCCAACCGTGGCGATGTTGATTTGTTAGGTCAAAGTCATTGGTATCATGGCATATGATTTGCATGATGCATGTTTTGACTAACATGGGTCAAGTTGTGAAGAACTTGTTCCCGAATCGTGTTTTCTTATGCGTGGTTGTGCGGGTTGCTTGGTGGTCAACGACGGTCAGCGGCGAGAAGGATCGGGACTAGACTTGGAGAGTTGAGGTCGAGCGATCGGCGATGCGGGTGAGTCAACGACTCAAGCGTGACACAAGATGGACAAGGGTGACCTATTGGCGAATCCATGGCGCATGGTGAAGCGGTTTAGGTCAAAGGTTAAAGACGGCGCTTGCGAAGCGCATGTGTGTGACCCGTTTGTTAGTGGGCCTTAACGGGCCCAATTAAGTCAAACCCTAAGAGTTTTAGGCCTCCACTATAAATAGGAGGAGATGGTGGTGCACCTCTCTCTCTCGCCTTTTATGTTTCAAAACCCTAATTGTCTTTAGGGAGTTGAGGTGGAGGCTAGGGCTCTTGATGGTTTGTGGTGAATTTCGTGATCCTTGATTGTTCTTGATCCATGATGGTGTGGATGTAATCCGGCTTCAATCACGAAATCAATCTATGCAAGGTTTGCTTGAGATAAGTCTCTTTTCGTTCTTGCTTTCAATTTGGTGATTTTAGGGCTTTCTTTGATCCACGAGTTTGTGATTGATTCTTTCCGTGAATTAGCTTGTTTGTGATATGTGTGAATCTATCTAGCATCATCTTGATCATCAATCTCTCACGAACAAGCTTTAGGATCAAGTTTTCGTTCTTGCGGTTTTAGACCTTCGTTAATCAATTGACAATTGCTCAAGATCGTTCCAAGAATTATCATAATATTCGATTGGAATAGGTCCTCAATAGCATATAGAAGGTGTGTGCAAAGTTTCATAAAGATTGGAGTTGAGAATCAAAAGTTTCACCTAATTGCAACCGTCATCGGGCTGATTTTCTTGTTGTAGATCGGTTACGAGTCGGCCGGTCCGACCGTCCGTCATCACCGGTCGACCGATTTTGGAGCGGTCCGACCGCCAAGACTGCTAACGCCGTCGGACCGCTGACAATCGGTCCGACCGGCTTGAGTATAACAGTCGAGACCGCCTTTGTCTTTGTGAGTCTTGGTAATCTTAGTTGATTTTGTTATATTGCTTAGGGGTTTAATTGGATTCAATACTAGTCTTCCATTTGTCTTGGTATATTGATCTTCATAGCTTCCTAATAGCTCTTGGAGTTAATTTGTATTGAGTTCATAATTTGTGAAAAAGTGAGCGTGCTCCTATTCACCCCCCCCCCTCTAGTCGCCTTTACGGTCCAACATATGTGTTCTTGTGTTGGGTGTGCGGTGGTGGAGATTAGGGCAGGCTCTCCACCTCGAGGAGTGTTGTAGTTGTCCAAGGCTTTACAGAGACGGGTAGTTGACCGAGGCTTTACAATGACTCCGACACAACGTATGGGTTTCTATCCATACGGGCGGCTCGTAGTTAATACACAATATTGGAAATGTCTCGTAGGACTTAGCCGTGCCGGCATACCTAAGGGAGTGTGCTTAATAGCTTGGCAAAAGGCGATGCAAGCGTGTGGGTACATTGGTACACCCTGCAGGTATAAAACTATTCGAATAGCCTCGTTCTAGGTTATGGACACGCTTGGTTAGGTTTTGCAAGAGTTAGACTACAACCTTTTAAATTAAAATTTTGACATGGTTGGTATGAATGGGTGATTCATGCTATTGTTGTGGTGAGTAAGGGTTTAGTCACTTCCAGGATTGTTGTTGTCTTCTATCTATTGTTATATTGTTGTCATTTACGATTATTTGAACATTAAAAACAGATTTGTTAACTTGCTTTTAAATGTACTACATTATTGCAAATGAAAACTTGTTTTATGCTAAAAGTAAAACATACAGCCTCCACTCAAAAAGCTTGCATGTAGTTATGTACAGTGCATTTTTTCTACGTAAGTCTTGCAGTACATTCCAAGTACTCACCCGGCTTTCTTTGGGCTCTTTGTTGTGGAGGAGGAAGGTGAGCCCCAAGGGCCTCACTTTTGTGAAATGTGCTGTGGATTCGACGACTAGCTTGGCGGTCCGGTCGGTTGCCTTGTGGGTTAAAGGCACACTGATTGGCTCTTTTGGTTTATGGCCATCTTGTGGCACTTTTGCTTCCGCTGTTCGATTTCTATATGTATATATCATTTGGCCGGTTGACCTCTCTTTTGTAATAACTATCCTTTATTTATGTTATCTACTTGTTTGTTGTTTTGCTTCGGTTCTAGGTGAATGAATGGAATTGATGCATGAATTTTGTAAAGAGGTGTGTATACTTCATTTCTGGGAAGTATACATGTCTCGAAGACACGGGTTATTTCGTTTGTGATGCTAGGGTCAATTGGTGACTAAGCATTACAAGCCCAATAATCCGGGGTCCTCACAAAGTTTTGGTATCAGAGCCATACTGACCGTAGTAACCCAAGCTTGGTCGTCTTTATGATATTTTGGAAAATATTATTTTAAAAGTATCAAATGGTTTATGAAATCTTAAGGAATTCTCAGATTTTATTGCTTACCTATCTTAGCTTTCTCCTCTCATCTTACTCTAATTTGAGTTTTGAAAATTGATTTCCTCTCCTTTCTTCAAAGATAGTCGTTATCGTTTAATTGGGTTTTGGGAACTAATGAGTTTGGCAAATTGAAGTGGTGGTTGCCCTCTACAAGGTTTTGAAGTTTCTGGAATGGCTAAATTTCGACCAGAAGCTTGGATGCAAAACCTGGACAGCGATCTTTCAATTTCCGGACAGCATGCTCAAAGGTTCTAAATGGGGTAGAAAATGAGAGGTTAATCAACTAAAAGCCTGTGGGAATAGAAGGGTAAGATGTGATACTAGTTAGCTATGTATCTAACCCTATTTTCGCTGATTTAGCCATGCTCTTTAGTGGTACTAGATCTTACGTTATATTCTGATTTTTTTATCTTCTCAATCGATTACTCGTTCATTCAATACGGGCTAGTTGTGTGGGAATTTGAGCTTTGGTTTGGCAATTTATTGCTGACTTGTTTGGAGTATTTTTATAAGCCTGTCTAAAGTTTATACAATTGCTGTTTTCGGCTTTCGATTAGGGTGATATTCCATTCCCCTCGTCGTTAGCTTTTTGCTTCCTTTCGGCTTTGATTTTCGGGTCTAGTTTTTAACCCAAGTTTCTTGTAACAGGATGGCGGGACCTTTTCGTAGCGGCCAAGGCGATCGGCCACCGTCGGGCGAGGATCTTCCTCCTCCTCAGACCATGGCCGAGGTCCTTCTTGAATCGAGCGCAATCGTGCGAGAGGACGGAGGGTTCTTACGGGCGTTATCCGCCATAACACTTCCGCCACCGCGGTGCTTGAGATCCGGGCAAGGGAGTGGACACCACCGCGTGGGGACTTGCGGAGTTTCTTCGCACTCCACCCCCCACGTTCTCAGTGCGAGACCGCTGACGCATGACGGTCGCCGTCGGTTGGCGAAAGCCGCATAGCCTTGATGCGGGAGGCGAGAAGGCGCTATTCGCATCGCACCACCGGAGGTGCGGCTTTGTCTTGGTGGGAGAGCTTTCGCCATGCGGCTGGCGGTCACACCGTCACACGGGAGGAGTTCCGTCTGACCTTCCTCGAGTCACATTCCTTCCGGCTGATGAGGTTTGAAGGAGTTCTTGTCGCTCGACAAGGGCGTTTCGCGATTCTGAGTACTGCATGCGAGTTCAACCATTTGGCTCGTTATGCTCGGAAGAGGTGGCCACCGATGAGGCCAAGCAAGAGAAGTTCAAGGATGGTTTGTCAGGAGCTGCGGGACAAGCTATCGTCGTCGACTTCCACGATTTCGGTGCCTTGGTGGACAAGGCCATGTCGCCGAGCACTCGGGAGGCGCTTGTGGATTCCATAGCGTAAGTGGGAAACCCACAAGTCCTCTAGGGCCGGCTATCCCGCTTGGTCGGTCTCGAAGTCGCGTCGTGACCCGGCACCCAGGGCCGTCGGCTTTGTTCTTCGTCGCAGCGGTAGTGTCCCAATCACGTGCACTTGCGAGTCGGCAGGTGGCCCCACAACCCGGCCGGAGTCACTTGTTTCGCATGCAACGGAAGGGCATTATGCGAACCAATGCCCTAAAAAGGCAGAGCGACCCCTCGTCCTAATGGTGGGCGCGGGCAAGGAGGTGGTTCTTCTCGGGACACGAAGATAGTCCACTGCTACCCAAGGCGTGGGTAGTGGTCACGTCAACCTCATCTCGGCGGAGGAGGCACGGGAGGCACCGGCGTCGTCTTTGGGTACACTTCTGTTAACTCGATTTACACTCTTTACATTTGATTCGAGAGCATCTCATTCTTTTGTTTACGAGTCTTTTGCTGCTATTAGTGAGCTCCTTTTTACTCCATTGTTGGTCCGTTGCTCATTCGCTCTCACGGTTCGAGTTGAGAGCTGAATCTGAGTGTAGGGATGTCCCAATTGAAATTGAGGGAGTAGGATTCTTAGCAAATCTCATCCTCCTCCATTCAGCAAGTTTAGATGTAATTCTTGGTATGGATTGGTTGTCTCAGCATAAGGGACAAATCGATTGCGCCAAGAAGTGTGTCTCTCTATCTAGTCTTTGGCGGCGGGTTAAGCTTTTCGCGGCGCTAGGTCCGCATCTTTTCGCGCTTGAGCGAAGCCGCTCTAGGTATTAGTGAAGTCCCACGATTCGTGACTTCATTGATGTCTTTCTGAAGATCTCCCGGGATGCCACCAGGTTCGAGACCTCGAGTTTGTCATTGAGTTGGTTCCGTGCACCGCCCCGATTTCAAAGAGGCATTATCGGATGCCACCGAACGAGTTGGTGGAATTGAAGAAGCAACTTAGTGAGCTGCAAGAAAAAGGTTTCATCCGCCCTAGCTCATCTCCGTGGGGTTGTCCTGCTATCTTCGTAAAGAAGAAGGACAATACTTTGCGCATGTGCGTTGATTACCGTCCGCTTAATGAGGTAACGGTAAAGAACAAGTATCCATTGCCCGCATTGATGATCTCTTTGATCAATTAAGCTGGAGCTCGAGTATTCTCAAGATTGATTTGAGAGTGGGATATCATCAAGTTTGGATCGACTTGAAGATATTCAAAGGCGGCTTTCTCTACTCGCTACGGCTTGTATGAGTACACTGTCATGTCATTTGGCTTAACCAATGCTCCTGCCTTGTTCATGAACCTCATGAATTCGGTATTCATAGAGTATTTGGATAAGTTTGTCGTGGTCTTCATTGACGATATTCTTATCTATTCTAAGAACGATGAGGAACATGATGAGCATCCGAGGCTTGTGTTAGGCAAGCCGTGAGCACCACCACCATCACGAAGTTGACAAGTGCGCGATACAGTTGAAGGAAGTGGCCTTCTTGGGTCATGTTCTTTCGGCGGAGGCGTAGCCGTTGATCCTAACAAGGTCGGCGATGTTCTTTCATGGGTTGACCTACTTGATGGCAAAGTGTGGAGTTTTCTTGGTTTAGCGGGATATTATCGCCGTTTCATCGAGAATTTCTCCAAGATCGCGAAGCCGATGATGGAGTTGCTCAAGAAGGACAAGAAGTTCATGTGGTCTGATGCTTGTGAGGAAAGCTTCCAAGTACTTAAGAAGCGTTTGACCACCGCTCCCGTCCTCGTTCTTCCCGATATTCACCGAAGCTTCGACATCTTTTGCGATGCTTCTCGTCGAGGGCTCGGTTGTGTCCTTATGCAAGAAGGCAAGGTAGTGGCCTATGCATCAAGGCAATTGAGACCTCATGAACTCAACTATCCTACCCATGACTTGGAATTAGCTGCTGTGGTGCATGCACTTAAGGTTTGGCGACACTACCTAATCGGTAATCGTTGCGAAGTCTATTCGGATCACAAGAGCCTAAAGTATTTGTTCACCCAACCAGATCTGAACCTCAGGCAAAAGAGATGGTTGGAGTTGATTAAGGACTATGATATGGGTATTCACTACCATCCGGGCAAGGCTAATGTCGTTGCCGATGCGCTCAGTCGCAAATCGCATTGCAATGCCTTGTTGCTCCAGGAGTTTCAACCCACTCTTTTGGAGGAATTTCAGCGTCTCAACTTGGGATTAGTTGAGCATGGTTCCCTCGCTGCCTTGGTTGTGCAACCCACCTTGGTGGATCGGATTAAGATCGCTCAACCATCAGATGCTGGAGTGAGCTGCATCAAGGAAAATGTCAAAACGGACGACCAAGTGCTTCTCGAGGATGAGCATGGTGTTGTAAGGTTCGACAACACCTTGTGGTTCCAAAGGACATGGAATTGCGGAATTTGATCCTCCACGAAGCCCATGATTCGCCTTTGTCTATTCATCCCAGGGCTACAAAGATGTATCAAGATCTCCGTCAGGGATTTTGGTGGACCGAATGAAGAGGGAGATTGCGAGTTCGTTGCGAGTCGCGACATGTGTCGTCGTGTCAAGGCCGAGCATCGGCGTCGGCGGGGCTGCCCGACCTTTGCCTATTCTGAATGGAAGTGGGATTCGATCGGGATGGATTTTATCACGATGCGCCTCGAACATCCAAGGGCAAGGATTCCATCAGGTTGTCATCGATCGATTGACGAAAGTAGCCCATTTTCTGCGATGCGGACAAACCTTAGTGTGAGTCTACTCGCGGACCTCTATATTTCCGTATAAATGCCTTGCATGGTGTACAGAAGGCGATCGTTTGAGATCATGATGCACTTTTCACCGCCGAGTTTTGAAGTGTTTGCAGAGGCTATGGGAACCGTCTCACCTTTAGCACAACATATCACCCCCAAGCGATGGTCGGACCGAAAGGGTCAACCAAGCGTTGGAAGACATGCTTCGTGCTTGTGTCCTCTCCTATGGGAAGAATTGGGAGAAATGCTTGCCATTTGCCGAGTTTTCCTACAACAACGACTTCGGGCCGGTCTCAACATGTCACCTTTCGAGGCCTTATACGGGAGAAAGTGCAGAACCCCGTTAAATTGGTCTGAGACCGGCGAAAGACCTTTCTTTGGTCCGGACTCGATCAATGAGGCCGAGAGTCAAGTCCAGCTTATTCGGGATCGTTTACGCACATCTCAATCCAGGCAAAAGAGCTATGCGGATCGCCGTCGTCGTGAATTGAGCTTTGAGCCTAATGACTTTATTTATCTCAAAGTCTCTCCTTTGAAGGGCCATCATCGTTTCGGAGTCAAGGGCAAGTTAGCTCCTCGATATGTCAGTCCTTATCGTGTTATTGAGAAGAAAGGAGCTGTTGCCTATAAGTTGGAATTGCCAGCTGCACTTGAAGGGGTACATGATGTGTTCCATGTGTCCCAACTAAAGAAGTGCCTCCGTGTTCCAACTGAGGAAGCTCCGTTGGAAACCCTCGATGTCCAAGAGGATTTGACCTATCGCGAGCATCCTGTTCGCATACTCGATGAGGCTGAACGGAGAACAAGGAATAAAACCATCAGATTCCTTAAAGTTCAGTGG
Source organism: Hsuehochloa calcarea (assembly GCA_036346395.1). Taxonomy (NCBI): domain Eukaryota; kingdom Viridiplantae; phylum Streptophyta; class Magnoliopsida; order Poales; family Poaceae; genus Hsuehochloa; species Hsuehochloa calcarea. The sequence goes on from CM070600.1 coordinate 31,007,124, forward strand.
TTGAACCATTCTGAGGATGAGGCTACTTGGGAAAGAGAAGATTGTCTCCGTGCAGGCTATCCATCTTTCTTTACCGAGTGAGCCAAATCTCGGGACGAGATTTTTGTAAGGGGGGGAGGTTTTGTAACATCCAAAATATGGATTTGTGTTTCAAATGTAAGAAAATACAAAGAAATTAAAATTCTTCTTGCATCTTGAAGCCCTTGGTCATTTTTGTAATTCTTTTAAAAAGAATTATGGAAAATCAAATTCAAATCCTCATTTGACTCTAATCAAAAACCACCTTGTCATAGATCTTGTGCCAAACCCTGGGTAATTCCCTGAGTTCTAGGGAGGCTTGGCAACACCTTTGAATTATCTCATGATTTTTAGAAATTATTTGATAATTTTTGGAGGCAAGTCAAAATTGGTCAAACCCTATTTCCCCTCTTACGGAATTTAGGAGAAAAATTCAGTGCACGAAAATCTCTGAAAATTTATGGGAGGTTCCTCCTGCTGTCACAAGCTCGATTAAAATTTCATAAATTTTGGAGTTTGTTTGCTACCTCAAATAATTCCTCAAAAATTAGATGTTTAGGATTCAAATCCTAATTGGTTCGCACTTGTTCCTCGGGTTCGAACGGACTCGAAGCTCGAGCCGGACTCGGTCGATCAACTAATCGCCGTAGCGATCGATCGGTGTGCGCGGTCGTGAGCCGTTGGATCGGCATCGAGCGGTCTTGACCGGTAGAGCGATGGAATCGTTCTAATCCGCCGATCTAACTTCGGCCTTCGATTTCAATCCGACGATCGGCGTGTCGTCTCCTTCCTCTGTCGGTCTGCGCGCATGAGGCGGTCATGGCGTGGCGGAAGGAGAAAAGAGCAGCGTGCGATCCACTCGTGGTCACCCTTAAGCGGCTAGCCTGCGCGCATTAAATGCTGTCGCGCTCCTCCTCGAGAAGGCCATGATTCGATGCTCCCATCGCTCTCATGGCGGTGTTGACCCGCCCGGAAAACCGGTCGTTGCTCTGCCATTGCTCTATTTAAACTCCATTGCTTCACCCTTAGTTTCCTTTAGCACCTCGCAACTCCGGCTAGCACTCACCGGCTTGCTTGAGCTGCAGTTCCTCATAATCCCCTCGTAGCCATTGTTGAGTGTGGAGCTTGGTGGAGGCGGTGCGGCGGGGTTTTCTTCTTCAAGTCTTTGCCCCTCTCTGCTCCCCTTTACTCTGGAACTTAACCCTCACTCGGTTGGGTTCTCTCTTTGCTCAGTCATTGTGCCCTAGTGAGGACCTTCTGCGCCGCGTTCGGTCACTCGTCGTGGAGCCACTCAGTGGGTCTCTGGTCGTTCTTCACTCGAGTAGTTTCGCATTGCCTATAGGAGCTTAGGTGTGTTTCGTTGTTCTTTTGGTATTGTCCGTTCGGGAGCTCTCGAGCCATACCTCTCGGTAGCACTCAGTGGTCGTCTGCCGTTTGACCATACTCAGGCGATCTTGGCGCGGTCGGACTTTTAAACTTTAGACCCTCATCCACGCCTTTGGTTTGGCGCCGCCGTGGTCGGAGGCGCCGCCACCCTTGGCAAAGCGTGCGGGGCGCGCCTCGTGGTCGGATTCAGGCCGATCACCGTAACAGTCGTAAGTTCTACTACGACTTGTAACTAGTCGTAAGTCTAACTACGACTATGTTAGGTCATAAGTCCTTCTCGACCACTACAGTCGTAAGTCCTTCTCGACTATTACCCGATCGTAAGTTCTTCTCGACTTGTACCTAGTCGTAAGACTTACTACGACTATGTCATGGTCGTAAGTTCTTCTACGACCACTACTTGGTCGTAAGTACTTCTTTTGGTCATATCTTTGGCATTAAGAATCCAAATCAATTGGTTCTTGTTGCTAAATTCTTTATAAACTATGCTCTTGCTACTGTAAAATTTTCAGAATTTTTGGAGAAAGTTTCTTTGTTGAGTCTTTGTGTTTTCTTCGTTCTTATCGGTTCTTTTCACCTTCTCGTTAGGATCCGAAGAGCACATTGACAACATAATTGATCCTCGGCAACATCTTGACCCGACAAGCGAGCAAGCAGTTTGATCATGTTAATCCTATTATTTTTCAAGTCTACTATATTGATTTCAACTTGTATGTATGCATTGCTATTTTGTTGTTAAGTTATGGTTAGTATCCTATAGTTGCATAATCTGTAGGACTTATTTATCCTCTACTACCATGAGCTTAGGTTATTTGCTGTGGTCGGAATTCGATGGATGGACTCTTGTCACTTAGTAGCTTTCTACTTGAAATTGCTTAGAAATGCTTAGTTTCGGTAGTAATGGGCGATCATCGATTGTAGTCGATGATCTGGATCACACATCTAAATATTATTCCATTATGTCTAGCACTTGTGCTTTGTTATTTTGTAAGTCAAAATCTGAAAATGAAAAATTGATTTGGACTTGGGCAAGTGGTCGGATGGTGGGTTATTGGGTTTGTGGATGTCTTGCCTAAGTCAACAAGGACCGAACATCTTGTGTCACACTCTCCAAGCATTTTTGCGTGCTAACCACGCAAGAGGGATATGGGACCTCTCTTGACTTAGTACTTTGGCGGGTGTTATCTCCAGTCGCGGGAGGGGTTGTGTGTGTGTGTGAAACATGATATGTGTTCTTGTGTTGGGTGTGCGGTGGTGGAGATTAGGGTAGGCTCTCCACCTCGAGGAGCATTGTAGTTGTCAAGGCTTTACTTGAGGCGGGTAGTTGACCGAGGCTTTACAATGACTCCGACACAGCGTATGGGTTTCTATCCATGCAGTGGCTCGTAGTTAATACACAAAATTGAAAATGTCTCGTAGGACTTAGCCGTGTAGGCATACCTAAGGAGTGTGCTTAATAGCTTGGCAAAAGGCGGTGCAGCGTGTGGGTACATTGGTACACCTGCGAGGTATAAAACTATTCGAATAGCCTCGTCCTAGGTTATGGACACGCTTGGTTAGGTTTTGCAAGAGTTAGACTACAACCTTTTAAATTAAAATTTTGACATGGTTGGTATGAATGTGTGATTCATGCTATTGTTGTGGTGACTAAGGGTTTAGTCACTTCGGGATTGTTGTTGTCTTCTATCTATTGTTATATTGTTGTCATTTACGATTATTTGAACATTAAAACAGATTTGTTAACTTGCTTTTAAATGTACTACATTATTGCAAATGAAAACTTGCTTTATGCTAAAAGTAAAACATCTGATCTCCACTCAAAAAGCTTGCATGTAGTTATGTGCAGTGCATTACTCTACGTAAGTCTTGCAGTACATTCAAGTACTCACCCGCTTTCTTTGGGCTCTTTGTTGTGGGGAGGAAGGTGAGCCCCATGGGCCTCACTTTTGTGAAATGTCTTTGTGGATTCGATGACTAGCTTGGCGGTCCGGTCGGTTGCCTTGTGGGTTAAAGGCACAGCGATTGGCTCTTTTGGTTTATGGCCATCTTATGGCACTTTTGCTTCACTTCTTCGATATCTATATGTATATGTCATTTGGCCGGTCGGCCTCTCTTTTGTAATAACTATCCTTTATTTATGTTATCTGCTGGTTTGTTGTTTTGCTTCGGTTCTAGGTGAATGAATGGAATTGATGCATGAATTTTGTAAAGAGGTGTGTATACTGCATTTCTGGGAAGTATACATGTCTCGAAGACACGGGTTATTTCGTTTGTGATGCTAGGGTCAATTGGTGACTAAGCATTACAAGCCCAATAATCCGGGGTCCTCACAGGCCTCACTTCTGTGAAATATGCTGCAGGTTCGACGACTAGCTTGGCGGCCTGGTCGGTTGCTTTGTGGGTTAAAGGCACAGTGATTGGCTCTTTTGTTTATGGCCATTTTATGGCACTATTGCTTCCGCTGTTTATTTTTTTGTATTTGTATGTATTTGGCCAGCTGTCCTCTCTTTTGTAATAACTATCCTTTAATTAGCTTATTTTCTGGTTTATTGCTTTGCTTCGGTTCTATGTGAATGAATGGAATTGATGCATGACTTTTTGTAAAGAGGTGTGTATACTGCATTCTGGGAAGTATACATGTCTCGAGTCTCAGTCTATTTGATTTGTGATGCTAGGACCGAATGGATGGTTAAGCATTACAAGGCTGATGGCAAGGGGTCTCACACGCGCAGCATATCCTTGATCTCCATCCATCGCTGAATCTTCAAACCTGAGCACAAGCAAAACATTATTTTTAGGTAGTATAAATTTCTCATTAAAATCAATAACATATTCATTAAGGCATGCACATCACTATTCATGGACCGATCACGGTTCATGCCGTGAACTTGTGCTTCCTTCCTGATTCCTCCACATGGGCTTTGTGTTTAACCGTTTGGGCCTTGAGCCCTCGCTTGGCCGCATAGACGTTGGCCCTCTCCTCTTAGCTCAAATGGGCCATAGGCCAGCGCCTTGACCTCCTCAATTGATGGTCTTCTTTGGATGACGGCCGCATATCCTTGATCTCTATACATCGCTGAATCTTCAAACCTGAGCACAAGAAAAATATTGTTTTTAGGTAGTATAAAATTCTCATTAAAATCAATAACATATTCATTAAAGAGCAAATTCACCTAAGATTGTAGTTTCTTGGCACATGCTCTTGTTATTGGTCATGTCGGCAACTCGAGGCGTATATCATGAGCATTAGGTGGCGGAGAAGAAGGTGTTGTAGGGATGCCCTTATCACTTTCCCGACTTACCCTTCTTCTTGAAGCTAGTAGTCTTTTGAACCATCATCACATGATTGTAACTTTTCTTGATGCTCTCCTGAGCACCTTTAAGCATGTCATACAACTCGGTCATTGACTTCTCTATGTCATTCATATGAAAATTCAATACGACTAGCTCAAAGCTCGCATGGAGCGATTGGAGAATCACATCAGTAGCCAACTCTTCACTATGGGAAAACTAAACATTTTCAAGATCTCAATGTGAGCAATCATCTTGATCACATGAGGACTGATCGGGTTGCCTTCCAACAGCCTACAAGAAAACAATACCTTGGAGGTATCGTACCACTCTACCCTTGCTTGATGCTGAAACATACCTTTCATACCCACAATCATATTGTAAATGTCCCCGGTCTCAGATTGCTTCTGAAGCTCAGAGTTCATGGTTGTAAGAATTTGATAGTGCACATCGACTACGTCATTGCAATACTTCTCATAAGAATTCTTTTCAATTCAAGTAGCATCAGTATTCAGTTCCTTAGGATAGAGACTCTCTAGAACATATTCCTTCTTCTCGTGTTTGAAAACAATTCTCAGATTAAGAAACCAGTCAATGAAATTTGTTCCATTCAACTTTTCTTTCTCAAGAATAGATTGTAAATTAAAGGTAGGCACAGAATAAGTAGTAGGTGTCATGATCTACAACAGAAATATATGCAAAAGTTCAGCGCTATGTTTAAGAAAGATGTTCTATTAGACACTCATATTGGTGGTCGTATTCGACTAGTCTACGATCAGTTCGTATCTCCATACGACTAGTTTGGACCCGGTCGTATCACCATACGACTATTCTGGATCTGGTCATATTACTATATGACCAGTCCATACCTGGTCGAACTGAATTATCAATAGTCAATAAAAGATACTCCCACTATATGTTCTAAACCATATTTCCCTCAAACATCATATAGTGAGTTCAGTATCCAAAAAATCATTATGTCCTAGTGAGCTTTGGCATCACCGCTAGAATCCTAGTGATTTTAGGTAGGCAACCTCTTACCAATCATATCACATATGACTCTTATATGTTGGGCGGTATCTATATACCCCAGCAACTAACACTATGCCCAAGGCCCAAAACTGTTTTGATAGTCTTGTCAAGTTAAACCAACACTATGCATGTGGGTGTCCTACACGCATCACCATCTTATTAAGATAGTTAATGGCGCCCTACTGTGGTAGACCTACCAATTAATGATCAAAATCGTAACAGTCGCAGGAATTGGAAAGGCATCAAATTTACTTAATTTTTCTTGAGTGATACTATTCTACTATGTTAAAACATCTTGTTGGACCGAAAAGCGACTAGAGGGGGTGAATAGAGCACGCTCACTTTTTCACAAAATATGAATTCAACACAATTTCACTCCAATAGCTATGATGAAGCTATGAAGATCAATATACCGATCTGTGAAGACTAGTATTGAATCAATTAAACCCCAAAGCAATGCGACAAAAATCGTAAGAATCAAAACTAATAGAGGCCGCCGATCGTGCATTTGTTATCTTGGCGGTCGGCCGAGGTCTCCAAATCGGTCGACCTCGGTGTGGGGCGGTCGGACCGGCACCAAATCGGTCGACCTCGGTGTGGGGCGATCGGCCGCGATCTCGAGCGATAAAACGGCCGATGACGAAGTTGCAATTAGGTCTAACTTTTGATTCTCAACTCCAAACTTCACAAAACTTTGCACACACCTTCTCTATGATATTAAGGACCTATTCAATCAACAATAATGATAATTCTTGGGCGAACAAAGATGTTTCTGATCTGATTGAAGAAGGGTGCAAAAGCGGGCAAAAGTGAAAACTAGATCAATCGCTTGCTCGTGGTGATTGATGATCAAATTGACCCTAGATGGGTTCCCACATCACAACAAGCTAATCCACGTGAAAGAATCAATCACAAACTCGCAGATCAAAGAAAGCCCTAAAATCATGAAATTGAAAGCAAGAACGAAAAGAGACTTATCTCAAGCAAACCTTGCATAGATTAAGAACGTGATCGTTGCTGGATTACACCCACACCATCATGGATCAGTGGTCAATCCAAGATCACGAAATTCACCTCAAACCATGAAAAGCCCTAGTCTCCACCTCAACTCTCCCTAAGCCAATTAGGGTTTGAAAACAACAAAAGAGGTGAAAAACAGCGAGAGAGGGGGTGCAGCCCCCACCTCCTCCTATTTATAGTGGAGGCCTAGAACTCTCTAGGGTTTGACTCAATTGGGCTCCCGGTAAGGCCCACTAACAAACGGGTCACACACGCACGCTTCGCAAAGCGCCGTCTTTAACCTTTTGACCTAAACCGCTTCACCATGCGTCATGGATTTGCCAATAGGTCACCCTTGTCCATCTTGTGTCACGCTTGAGTCGTTGACCTCACCCGGCATCGTCGATCGTTCTGGACCTCAACTCTCCAAGTCTAGTCCCGATCCTCCACGCCGTTGACCGTCGTTGACCACCAAGCAACCTGCACAACCATAGACAAGCAAACACGAATTCGGGAACAAGTTCTTCACAACTTGACCCATGTTAGTCAAAACATGCATCATGCAAAATATATGACATGAAACCAATGACTTTGACCTAACAAAACAACATCGCCACGAAGTTGGCCGACGTTCAAGTCAATACGGTCGACCGCTCCATGTGAGCGGTCGGACCGCCTAACGGTCGGACGCTCCTCGTGAGCGGTCGGACCGCCCTAAAGACTTAGCGAAATTCATGCCCTGAAATTCCGAAACCTTCTGGAAATTAAAAACGCATAGAACTTCTTACTGGAGACTCCAAAAATCATGAGACCAAGTGCATTGGGATCCCCTCACTTGCCTACAACACCTATTTTTGGCCCAGCTCGTTTTGACCACTTTTAGGTCACAGTAGGTCCGACCAGCCGCACATGGCGGTCCGACCGATTTGGGACCGTCGGACCGCCGATGCTAGGACCGGTCGGACCGCTTCGACCAGAATGCCTGTAGCTTTGTCGAAAACTCGTGAAACGACAAACCGTAAACACCATTGCCAATTGTCACATCATCCTAAGATCTGGAGCATATTCCCATGATATCCACACATCTAATGATAAAATATGATTAATAGCAACACATGAATAAACATTCACAGATAATCAAATTAAACTATGAAATAGTATGACCCTTATCATGATGATCTCTATCACCATGCTTCATGTCCTTCGACTATCATGCTTGAAATCTCCGACCGCAATCATCTACTAAGCAATTACTCCTAAAAGCTAGTAATGAATTACATACGAGAATATCAAGAATCACATGTCGATGCATGAGACCGTTATTCAATACTATATAGCTCGATGGCTATCTCACGGCATGACATGGAGGTCATTAGAAATCCATACATGCATCACATACACAATGAGTCATACTATTCACATCATTCTCTGCAAAAATGAGTTATGCATAGTATCTTATTATATCGGATGTATAGGATCTAATCAACGCCTTGATACGACCACACCTTGTGACATACTCCGATGGTGGAATTCGACCCGATGGGAGTATCATGCAAGGCGATCGTAAACAAGTGGAGTAAATTATCTGTCCTTTTAGCTCATACCTCCTCATAACCACATCTACTATCGCGAACACCGTCGATCTTATCGACCAAAGTGTCTAAGGTATTCCATCCACATGAACCTATCCCAATTACGAGACACAACCAATAATAGATTTGTTGGACCGAAAAGGCGACTAGAGGAAGGGTGAATAGGAGCACGCTCACTTTTCAACCAAGATCGATTCAATACAAATTTCACTCCAATAGCTATGGAAGCTATGAAGATCAATATACGATCAGATGGAAGACTAGTATTGAATCAATCTAAACTCCAAACAAAACAATCAAAATCAACACGGGCTAAAATTCTAAGTGTTGGGCGGTTCGACCTCTGTGTTAGTGGCGGTCGGACCGGTTGTCGGACCCGGAGTAACACCCGAAATCCTCTGTGCATTTACGAACTAGTCCCATGATCGTGTAGCTAGTTCACCAAGATGTGAATATGGTAACATCCATAAATCGCACAACTTTATTAATAAATACCAGAGTTGATTACAAGAAAGGCTTACAAGCCAACATTAAACAAACACAGCGGAAGACGAAGAAATAGTGGAGTCGGTGATCGCCACGAGCAATCGGTAGAGTAGCGGCCTAGTCGTCGAGATCCAAGTCCTTCTCCTCTGAAATTTATTTGCATGAAGCAAGGGTGAGCACAACTCTCTGTGCTCATAAGTTACACCAATAACGAGTTAATGCATGTATGGATATATCAAAGGAAGGCTTATTGGTTGATTTTGCATAAAGCAATATTTTCTTTAAATATTTGTACTAAGTTCCAAAGCAGATATTTTCTAACTAAAATTAATTTTACAAGTTCTCAAGTTTTATAGTAGGATAACCTCCATATGAAACATGGTGATGGATACCCTCCTATCACATGGCTAACCGCCCAATTTTACTGCAAGGATTAACCATCCTCAAATCATTTGCAAAAATCATTTTAAAACAAAATCAAAGTCTAACTTTGAGTGGCTTTGCTCGGCATGTCCATGACCGTGGACACGGCTATTGAATAGTTTTACACTCTGCGGAGGTTGTACAACTTTACCCACAAGAGATAATCAACTTTTAATGTCCGTCGACACACTTGGTAGGTGTGCGACTAAGTGATTATCACGAGACCTTTACAATCGTCATTCCAAAGTAGTCATGCGCTAAGGTTTCACTTCCTTTGGATTAACCATCCGCTAGAAGCCCCTCTTGCGCGCTAAGGTTTCACTTCCATTGGGTTAACCACCCGTGAAACCCCTCTTGCACCAAGTGGGAATCTTGTCTAACCGACACCCACACACCAAAATGGCACAACTAACAATGGAGCGTTGCAAATTATTGACCAAGCTGTCCCATTCCGGACTTGTGGTAGTGCGGTGGAGCTTTGCAAGATGCGGCTCGAAGACCGGTCCTTAAGCGACTTAGGCGACTTTCAAAATAACCCCAGGCCTCAATCCTACCAGTTGAGCGGGTGCATAAACTCTGCACCCACCAAGCATCCATTCGCCCAAGTACAAACCAACTTTTCATTTTGCTTTTCAAAGACATTTGCAAAATCTTCCATGACAAACCAATGTCATAGGGTTTTAAACAATAGTTGATTATTTGGCTAAAATTTCCCAATCTAAATATTTTTGGTCTAAACATGTCTTTGCATAATTTTTCTCAAAATGTTCTAGTCATACTATTGCATAAACTAGATTTTCATCTAAGGTGTTAAGGTATGTTTGATTCAATAACAAAGTGGGCTATACAATGGTAATGGGGATAACTATAATTGAAAAACAGGTAATTAAATTACTTGAATATAAATAAGCATGCAATAATAGTTTAAAACAGAATTTAAATAAATTTTAAATAATGGGATCAAATATGATCAAAGGTATAACTTGCCTTGCTTGGTTATATGTTGTTCTCAAGCAATGTCAAATCGACTCTACGAAGTCGTCAAATCTATCTGCATACATAAGACAAATTCAAACAAAATTCAAATAAAATCCAAAAATTATAAAATAAATACTATAAGGAAGATATCTACTTTATATGAATATAGGAATTTGAATCGATGGAATCAGAGTTCGTATGAAGAAGAACAAATTTTCGGAAGGTTGAAAGTCACATGAAAAGATTAAATTCCGAATTTCAGAATTTAAGATATTGATTTTTCCAAAGATAAAGAGGAAATATACACATGGTATGATGTGGCTATTGATTTGGAGGGAGAAAGTGAGGTGGCGTTTGGGTGGCAGCCATGTAGACTATGTGGTGATGTGGCGGTGACATGGCAATGATTTGGCGCCACATGGTACGACATAGCGGTGCTGAATTATTGCGAAATTCAAAATTTTGTTTGAATAGAAAGGTAGATAATATTGAAAGGAACATGTAGGTAAAAGGGCTCACGCAATTACCCAACAGATGAAGAGATCGGGCTCGACGGATTTCTCGCCGGACTTGGGGAAGAAGATGTGACCGGTGGTGAAAAAGTTAGTGAATCAAAATTCCACTTGAATAGAAATATGGAGAATCTCAATAGGAACTCACCAATAAATTTTGGTACATAGTAGATCAACGGATGAGGAGATCGGGCTCATGGAGTTCTCATGGAGTTGGAGAAGAAGACCGTCGGTGCTTTTGTGGCCGAGGTGAAACAATATGTATATCAAAATTTGGCTTGAATAGAAATGTAGAGAATCTATATAGGAACGCACCGGTAAAATTTGGTGCACAACGGAGCTACAGATGGAGAGATCGGGCTCGCCGGAGTTGTCACCGGAGTTGGAGAAGAAGACCGTCGGTACTTTTGTGGCTGAGGTGAAACATTAGGTAAATCAAAATTCGGTTTGAATAGAAATGTAGAGAATCTCGAGATGAACTCACTTGTAAAATTTGGCGCTGTGAACGAGCACGGATGGGGAGATCGGGCTCATTGGAGTTGTCATGGAGTTGGAGAAGAAGAGCTAGCAGAGAGGAGGCTCAGGAGGCTTTCGCGAATCTGAGCGAGTGGGATGTGGGGAATGAGGAGGAGAGGCTACGGTTCAATTTATAAGCACAAAGAATAGCGGTTTGGCGGGAATTGCTCATGGAGTTATGACCAGGATTTTAGGCTGAATTTTTGGGCGTGTCTGTATAGCGTAGGAATATTCTTTTTTTTCAAAATTCGAAAAGCTTTAATTAATTCTGGAAAAATAGCAAATAAATTCCGAAAAATCCGAAACAAATCACAGGTATTAAACACCAGATTCTGAACGTAAATAAAATAATAAAAGTACAAACAGTAATTTTCTTATTATACAGTAATTATTTTTATATTGCTGAAAATTATTTTTAAACTTGAAAAATAGTAATATTGGTCTAAAAATTCTATAACTTTTTAGAGTAGTTCAATAGGGTATTTTTATCTTAAATAAAATATTTTTAACAAAAATTTATCTTTTACTTGCGAACGGCAATTCATTTTTAACTGCTAGATATTACAAAAATCAAATAAGGATTTTTAGAAAATAACAGATAGTGTTAAAAAATTCTAGAAAAATTTAGAGAAATTACTCTATTTATTTTTAACTTAATAAAAATAATTAAAAAATAAATTTCTATATTATTTTTGTACAGTAATTAAACTTATTTTCTAAAATATAGGAAAAACATTTTTAAATACCAGAAAATTCCAGAAATTAATTAAAATTTTATTTTTCAATTTAAATCCAGTAAAATTCCAGAAATTTAATAAAACTCAATAAAATTTCTTTTTGACTTTAAAACCAATAAATTAAATAATTAATTTTTCTTCTTCCTTTTAAATAGCGAAAACTCTTTTTAGGTTACAGAAAATCAAGAAAATTCTTTGGCAACCAGAAAGTCCAATAAAATAATAAATTTATTTATTTATATTTTGGTAACATAACTTTGGGATGTTACAAACTACCCCCCTTAAAAGGAATCTCGTCCCCGAGATTCGGAGAAACTAGAAAGAAAGAAGATGGACATAGGTTAAATAAATTGAGATAGAGAGTCTATCTTCAGGTTGGCTTCAAGTCAAGGGTGTTGAGTTGTTCGATGTTTTGAAGCATCAATTCGTCATTCCGGTGCATCGATAGGTCAGAAGTCCAATGGTTTGTTAGAGAAGAGAGAATAACAAGGGATGAGAAAGAAAGCTACGAGATGAGAAGAATACCCATTTAAAGCAAACGTTGTACACAAGATCAAAAGATCTATGTACGACGTACCAAAAGAAAACATACGATACAAGTTAATAAACAATACAACGTTCTACTCGATCGATACTCGTAAGCTGGTGAAAGGACTCAATACACAGAATGAGTCTTGGCAAACTTAGACTATATGGCATGGCTAACATCGCAATCTTCGGTAAATCTTGCATGCTGTCCTTGAATGACTTGACGATCTTACGATGTTTTCTTGATAGTTCCAGGTCTTGTGGTCTTGAACGTAATGGTAAGAACGTGTTGACCATCTATAGAAGCTTTTCGATGGAAAGAGGATCCAATTAACATTACAAAACGGTGAAGAGAGAATTAGGTAAGAAAGAATACCATAAAGGAACTAAAGATAGACAGATGACCAAGATGAGGAGAGAACAATTTATTTTTCTTGTTATATAAAATAAGTTTTGAAGTATTCAACTAACGTCCATTCTAACTAGGTCACGGCCTACAGTCGACATGGCTCGATACCATTTACATCGGACGGGAGTAACACCCTAGAATCCTCTGTGCATTTCTGAACTAGTCCCATGATCAGTAGCTAGTTCACACAGTAAACAGATATGGTAACATCCATAAATCGCACAACTTTATTAATAAATACCAGAGTTGATTACAAGAAAGGCTTACAAGCCAACATTAAACAAACACAATGAAGGCGAAGAAATAGTGGAGTCGGTGATGCGCCACGAGCAATCGGTAGGAGTAGCGGCCTAGTCGTCGAGATCAGAAGTCCTTCTCCTCTGAAATTTATTTGCATGAAGCAAGGGTGAGCACAACTACTGTGCTCAAGTTACACCAATAACAGAGTTAATGCATGTATGGATATATCAAAGGAAGGCTTATTGGTTGATTTTGCATAAAGCAATATTTTCTTTAAATATTTGTAATAAGTTCCAAAGCAGATATTTTCTAACTAAAATTAATTTTACAAGTTCTCAAGTTTTATAGTAGGATAACCTCCATATGAAACATGGTGATGGATACCCTCCTATCACATGGCTAACCGCCCAATTTTACTGCAAGGATTAACCATCCTCAAATCATTTGCAAAAATCATTTTAAAACAAAATTAAAGTCTAACTTTGAGTGGCTTTGCTCAGCATGTCCATGACCGTGGACACGGCTATTCGAATAGTTTTACACTCTGCAGAGGTTGTACAACTTTACCCACAAGAGATAATCAACTTTTAATGTCCGTCGACACACTTAGTAGGTGTGCGACTAAGTGATTATCACGAGACCTTTACAATCGTCATTCCAAAGTAGTCATGCCGCTAAGGTTTCACTTCCTTTGGATTAACCATCCGCTAGAAGCCCCTCTTGCCGCTAAGGTTTCACTTCCATTGGGTTAACCACCATGGAAACCCCTCTTGCACCAAGTGGGAATCTTGTCTAGCAAACACCCACACACCAAAATGGCACAACTAACAATGGAGCGTTGCAAATTATTCAATAAGCTGTCCCATTCCGGACTTGTGGTAGTACGGTGGAGCTTTGCAAGATCGGCTCGAAGACCGGTCCTTAAGCGACTTGGCGACTTTCAAAATAACCTGGGCCTCAATCCTACCAGTTGAGCAGTGCATAAACCTGCACCCACCAAGCATCCATTCCGCCCAAGTACAAACCAACTTTTCATTTTTGCTTTTCAAAGACATTTGCAAAATCTTCCATGACAAACCAATGTCATAGGGTTTTAAACAATAGTTGATTATTTGGCTAAAATTTCCCAATCTAAATATTTTTGGTCTAAGCATGTCTTTGCATAATTTTTCTCAAAATGTTCTAGTCATACTATTGCATAAACTAGATTTTCATCTAAGGTGTCAAGGTATGTTTGATTCAATAACAAAGTGGGCTATACAGTGGTAATGTGAATAACAATAATTGAAAAACAGGTAATTAAATTACTTGAATATAAATAAGCATGCAATAATAGTTTAAAATAGAATTTAAATAAATTTTAAATAATGGGATCAAATATGATCAAAGGTATAACTTGCCTTGCTTGGTTATATGTTGTTCTCAAACGGCGTCGAAATCTGACTCTCTGAAGTCGTCGAAATCTATACGCGTACATAAGACAAATTCAAACAAAATTCAAATAAAATCCAAAAATTATAAAATAAATACTATAAGGAAGATATCTACTTTATATGAATATAGGAATTTGAATCGATGGAATCGGAGTTCGTATGAAGAAGAACGAATTTTCGGAAGGTTGAGAGTCACATGAAAAGATTAAATTCCGAATTTCAGAATTTAAGATATTGATTTTTCCAAAGATAAAGAGGAAATATACACATGGTATGATGTGGCTATTGATTTGGAGAGAGAAAGTGAGGTGGCGTTTGGGTGGCAGCATTGTAGACTATGTGGTGATGTGGCGGTGACATGGTAATGATTTGGCGCCACATGGTACGACATAGCGGTGCTGAATTATTGCGAAATTCAAAATTTTGTTTGAATAGAAAGGTAGATAATATTAAAAGGAACATGTAGGTAAAATGGCTCACGCAATTACCCAACAGATGAAGAGATCGGGCTCGACGGATTTCTCGCCGGACTTGGGGAAGAAGATGTGACCGGTGGTGAAAAAGTTAGTGAATCAAAATTCCACTTGAATAGAAATATGGAGAATCTCAATAGGAACTCACCAATAAATTTTGGTACATAGTAGATCAACGGATGAGAGATCGGGCTCATGGAGTTCTCATGGAGTTGGAGAAAGAAGGCCGTCGGTGCTTTTGTGGCGAGGTGAAACAATATGTATATCAAAATTTGGCTTGAATAGAAATGTAGAGAATCTATATAGAACGCACCGGTAAAATTTGGTGCTGCAACTCTGAGATGGAGAGATCGGGCTCGCGGAGTTGTCACCGGAGTTGGAGAAGAAGGCCAGTCATCTTTTGTGGTGAGGTGAAACATTAGGTAAATCAAAATTCGGTTTGAATAGAAATGTAGAGAATCTCGGATGAACTCACTGGTAAAATTTGACGACAACGGAGCACGGATGGAGAGATCGGGCTCATGGAGTTGTCGCGGAGTTGGAGAAGAAGAATAGCAGAGGAGCTCAGGAGGCTTTTCGCGAATCTGGCGAGTGGGATATGGGAATGAGGAGGAGAAATACGGTTCAATTTATAAGCACAAAGAATAGCAGTTTGGCGGGAATTGCTCATGGAGTTATGGCCGGATTTTGAAATTGAATTTTGGGCGTGTACTGTAGCAGCCGGAATATTCCGAGGAATATTCTTTTTTTTCAAAATTCGAAAAGCTTTAATTAATTCCGGAAAAATAGCAAATAAATTCCGAAAAATCCGAAACAAATCACAGGTATTAAACACCAGATTCTGAACGTAAATAAAATAATAAAAGTAAAAACAGTAATTTTCTTATTATACAGTAATTATTTTTATATTGCTGAAAATTATTTTTAAACTTGAAAAATAGTAATATTGGTCTAAAAATTCTATTACTTTTTAGAGTAGTTCAATAGGGTATTTTTATCTTAAATAAAATATTTTTAACAAAAATTTATCTTTTACTTGCGAACGGCAATTCATTTTTAACTGCTAGATATTACAAAAATCAAATAAGAATTTTTAGAAAATAACAGATAGTGTTAAAAAATTCTAGAAAAATTTAGAGAAATTACTCTATTTATTTTTAACTTAATAAAAATAATTAAAAAATAAATTTCTATATTATTTTTGTACAGTAATTAAACTTATTTTCTAAAATATAGGAAAAGCATTTTTAAATACCAGAAAATTCCAGAAATTAATTAAAACTTTATTTTTCAATTTAAATCCAGTAAAATTCCAGAAATTTAATAAAACTCAATAAAATTTCTTTTTGACTTTAAAACCAATAAATTAAATAATTAATTTTTCTTCTTCCTTTTAAATAGCGAAAACTCTTTTTAGGTTACAGAAAATCAAGAAAATTCTTTGGCAACCAGAAAGTCCAATAAAATAATAAATTTATTTATTTATATTTTGGTAACATAACTTTGGGATGTTACACCGGTCACCTTGGGCAGTCTGACCTCCAGTCTGATGAACAGTAAAAACAGTCCAAAAAATGAAGTTGCAAATAAATGTAACTTTTGATCTACAACTCCGAACTTGATGAAACTTGGAACACACTTTCTCTAGGATGTCAGGAACCTATTCCAATCGAAGATCGTGAAGATTCTGGGAAAATTTACAACCTTTTTCCGTTTGAGAGGAGGATGGTTCAAAACCGAGTCAAAATGAAAACTATATCCAAAAACTTGCTCGTGGGTGATTGATGATCAAGATGATCCTAGATGTGTTCCCACATGTCACAGCAAGCTGGATCACATGAAGAAATCAATCAAAAACTCCCGAATCAAACAAAGACTCAAAATCACCAAATAGAGAGAAGGAAGGCAAAGAGACACATCTTTGAGCAAACTTTCCTTGGATTGATTTGATAGGGTTTGGGTTTACAGCCACTCCATCAGTGGAGGACAAAGTTCAATCCAAGGGCACGAAATCAAATCAAAAACTCTCTAGAACCCTAACCTCCACTAATCCTCTCCCTAAGCAAAACTACGGTTTCAACAATAATGAAAGGGTTGAAGGGGGTGCAGCCACCTCCCTCCTCTATTTATAGTGGAGGCTTAGACCTTCTAGCAGATTTAACTTAAATGGGCTCCCGTTAAGGCCCAACACAAACGGGTCACACACGCACACATTTTAAAGCGTCGTCTTCAACACCTCTTGACCTAAACCGCTTCTCTTTGCGTCGTCTTGCGCCGCGGGTTGGCAAAAGGTCACCAAGGTGGTATTTGGTAAGATTTCCAAAATACCCCTTCTCGTTCCTTCCCCGAAGAACGAGTCCATCTGCGCGAAGCACTTGGACTGCTCCGCCACGTGTAGGTTGATCAACGGCTCTCTCCATTTCGGCAAGTCTCTCCCATCCGGCTCCCACCGAAACCACCATGGCACTTGCACCGACTCCCGCGCCGCTTGACCATACCAGTCGCACCAAACTGTCCGTTCGGTCATCCTTTTCTATTCCGCACCACACTTGAGTTCATTGACCTCACCCGGCATCGTCGATCGTTCTGAACCTCAGCTCTCCAAGCCTAGTCCTGATCATCCTCGCCGTTGACCGTCGTTGACCACCAAGCAACCTGCACAGCAATAGACAAGTAAATAAAAATCTGGGAACAAGTTCTTCACAACTTGACCCACGTTAGTCAAAACATGCATCATGCAACACATATGCACCGAAACTCATGACTTTAACCTAATAACCGAACAACGCCGCCACGAAGACCGACGTTCAAGTGACAATCGGTCCGACCGCCCCTCAGGGCCGGTCGAACCGCCAGCCTTGCCAGTCGGACCGCCGACTATAGGCGGTCAGACCGCCAAAAGGACTTAACCGTTTTTCAACCCCTGAAAATCCGAAACCTACTGGAAACTTTTAACCAATAGAACTTTTGACTGGAGACTCCAAAAATTATGGGACCAATAGTAATAGAATCCCCTCTCTTGCCTACACCATCTATTTTTGGCCCAGCTCATTTTGACACATTTGGTCATTCTTGTCCGAACGCCGCTCATGGCGGTCCGTGATTGGGGATCGTCGGACCGCCATGCTATGGCCGGTCAGATCGCCTGTCACCTGACATTTCTGAAATTTTGTCGAAAATACGTGAAACGACAAACCATTAACGCCATTGCCAATTGTCACATCATCCTAAGATCTGGAGCATATCCCCATGATATCCACAATCTCCCCCTTGATGAACACATTGGCAATAATCCAGAAAATGTAATTTGGAGGTTTGAAAAGTAAAATATTTTCGTTTTCACACAAAGGCACAACTTGGTCCATAAGCAAGAGAAAGCAATGGAACTGACCAAGCTAGCATCAGAATAGCATAGGCATGTGAGATAAGGCAAAAGAAGGCATAAAAACTCTAAATTCGAGAAAAGAGTCAAAAATCTCACTTAAAGTCCATATGAAAGAATAATTGTTCAATTGACCTTTGATCATTGTGAGGAGTGATAAATGCAATTCAAGTTCAGAAAATTCAATAAGACAATAAGAGTGAAATTTAAAAGCTCCCCTTCACTATGATCCTCAGATTTCAGAAAATTTCAAATTCTCCCACTTTCTCCCCCTTTGTATAATATTCTCCCCAACATTTAAATAACTTCTCCCCCTTTGACAATGGAGTCATAAAGGAATGACGTCTTCCTCTCATCCAGAGATAACAAATGCAGAATGAAGAAAGAAACAAAAAGAAGAAGTATGCATGAAGTGCAATGGAGTGGCTTTATTTTTGTATTTTTTAATTTTTGATTACAAGAAGCTTTGGATATTACCCAAAAGAGCAAGCCAGCATTTCTAACATTGCACAAACAACATATCAAGCCTGACAGCGCAAGCAAGATCATGATAAGACATATATAACAAAGCTAAGAACGAAGGCTCAAAAGTAAAGCAATAGATTTGATCAATTTAAGCAAAGCTTCAAATTCAGCAAGTTCATCAACAGGGATCTAAAAGTGAAACTGGACATCTCAAAATGTCAAAGTGAGATAAAAAATCTAACAAAGACCACATTAAGAGTCAATCAGGTCCTGTATTGAATCATTTTGCTCAGATTTCTCAAAAACCCATTTGTCAACAGTTTTCTCATATGCACTAAATATTGAAGTTGACTAATGATCTAACTTAGTGACAAGCTCCTGGACTAGGAGCCATCCACAAACTCATCCTAAGCTTCGACCAGAAGTTGATTAAAGGTATATCTTCGTAAAGAAGATCCTAGACTAGGAGCCACCCACAAACTCTTTCTAAGCTTCTACCAGGTTGACAAATCTTGAGGTTCATGTCATTTCTGACAAGCAGTCCCCATGAGATCGTCTGGATCATCAAACTATCTCTAAGTTCATGTCTTTGACAAGCAGTCCCGTAAGAGTAGTTTGGCACATTTTAAGCATAAGACAATCTTGATTTTTTATTTTCCACAGGAGTAGTTTTAGAATCTCAAGAACAAAAAAAAACTCAAGTAATGGTCAATTTTAGATTCAAGAGCTAACAAAGCAATTCTGACAGGGCCAATGTCACAAAAGGAGCACTAATTGCGCAACTAGCTAAAACATCAACAAATTGTAATTTTTAGTTCGAGTTGTCTTAGAGTTCTAGCTCATGAAGCAAAGACTTATCTGTATACGTGAAAACATAATAATTCTAGCAAGTCAAGGAACTAGACATGGCATTGAGCAAGAATTGAAATACTAAAGCTCCAAAGGGTAATAGGCAAAGCTTCATCAATTTTAAAAGATAAACAGAAAATCTTATATTACAATGCGTCTTTTTGGATTTTTCATACCACTTATTGTATTTTTCATATGAATGCAATATGATACAATGAGATGCAATAAAAAGCCTAAAAATCTAAAAAGTTCAAAAAGATCAATAAGTTCTGAAAAAGAACTATAAAAGATCAATAGAACAAGGTAAGATCAGAAAAGATTGAACTCCACCACAAACCAACCCATAGGGATAAATTACCCCTAACTCGCTTCTCAAGGTGGCAAACCTAGTTGGGTCTAAAGGTTTGGTGAGGATATCAGCCAGTTGAGCCTCGGACTCCACGAAGTGCAGCACAATATCACCCTTCTCGACATGGTCTCTAAGGAAGTGATAGCGAATGTCTATGTGCTTGGTTCTAGAGTGTTGCACAGGGTTCTTAGCAATGTTAATAGCAGAAGTGTTATCACAGAAAAGAGGAACACGAGCAAAATTTAACCCATAGTCCTTAAGAGTGGATACCATCCACAAAATCTGACTACAACAACTAGTAGCAGCTACATATTCAGCTTCATCAGTAGATTATGCAACAGAGGACTACTTCCTAGAAGACTAAGAAACAAGAGAAGTGCCTAGGAAGTGACAAGTGCCCGAGGTACTCTTCCTATCAAGCCGACAGCCTGCAAAATCAGAAAATCCCCGAATGGACAAAGAAGTAGAACAGGAGTACCAAATGTCATCTTTGGAGTAGAGTGTAAATACGAATATACGCTTACGACTTGGCGATGGGAAGCTCTCGGAGACGCTGAAACCTCGCGTAGAGGCGGATGTGAAGTGGATGTCCGGTCTTGAGGCCGTCAGTGCGAGGAGGAGCCGATCATCTTTGCGGTACTCGCGTTGATCCACGGCTTCTCCTTCCTCATCTGGATCCAAAGCAGTTGAGGTCGCCATGGGAGTGGCGATCGGCTTGCAGTCAAGAGGAAAAGAACTTGGCACCATTAGATCTTGTCCATTCCGATCTATGTGTTGGACGAAAAGCGACTAGAGGGGGTGAATAGAACACGCTCACTTTTTAACCAAGATCGATTCAATCCAAATCTCACTCCAATAGCTATGGAAGCTATGAAGATCAATATACCGATCTGTGGAAGACTAGTATTGAATCCAATCTAAACCCAAGTAAAACAACCAAATCAACACGGGCTAAAATTCTAAGTGTTGGGCGATCGACCTCTCTGTGTTAAGAGCGATCAGACCGGTCCATTGGGCGGTCGGACCGGTCACCAGGGGCGGTCTGACCTCCAGTCTAATGAACAGTAAAAACAGCCTAGAAAATGAAGTTGCAAATAGATGTAACTTTTGATTTACAACTACAAACTTGATGAAACTTGAAACACACCTTCTCTAAGATGTCAGGAACCTATTCCAATCGAAGATCGTGAAGATCCTTGGAAAAGTTATGACCTTTTTCAGTTTGACAGGAGGATGGTTCAAAACCGAGTCAAAACGAAAACTAGATCCAAAAACTTAGTCGTGGGTGATTGATGATCAAGATGATCCTAGATGTGTTCCCACATGTCACAGCAAACTAGATCATGTAAAGAAATCAATCAAAAATATGCGAATCAAAGAAAGACTCAAAATCACCAAATAGAGAGAAGAAAGGCAAAGAGACACATCTTTGATCAAACTTTCTTTGGATTGATTTGATAGAATTTGGGTTTACAGCCACTCCATCAATGGAGGACAAAGCTCAATCCAAGAGCACGAAATCAAATCAAAACTCTCTAGAACCCTAACCTCCAATAATCCTCTCCCTATGCCAAACTAGGGTTTCAACAATAATGAAAGGGTTGAAGGGGGTGCAGCCACCTCCCTCCTCTATTTATAGTGGAGACTTAGACCTTCTAGAAGTTTTAACTTAAATGGGCTCTCCTTAAGGCCCAACACAAACGGGTCACATACGCACGTATTTTAAAGCGCCGTCTTCAACACCTCTTGACCTAATACGCTTCTCTTTGCGTCGTCTTGCGCCGCGGGTTAGCAAAAGGTCACCAAGGTGGTATTTGGTAAGATTACCAAAATACCCCTTCTCGGTCCTTCTCCAAGACCGAGTCCATCTGCGCTGGCACTTCGCCGCTGCCGCCATGCGTGTAGGTTGATCAACGGCTCTCTCGTGTCGGCAAGTCTCTCCCATCCGGCTCCCACCGAAACCACCATGGCACTTGCAGACTCCGCGCCGCTTGTCAAACTAGTCGCACCGCTGTCTGATTCGGTCATCCTTATCTATTCTCGCACCACACTTGAGTTCATTGACCTCACGGCATCATCGATCGTTCTAGACCTCGGCTCTCCAAGCCTAGTCCGATCATCCTCGCCGTTGACCGTCGTTGACCACCAAGCAACTTTGCACAACAATAGACAAGCAAATCGAATCCGGGAACAAGTTCTTCACAACTTGACCCACGTTAGTCAAAACATGCATCATGCAACACATATGCACTGAAACTCATGACTTTGACCTAACCAACGAACAACGCCGCCACGACGGGCGACGAACAAGTGACAACCGGTCAGACCGCCCCTCACCGCCGGCCTTGCCGGTCGGACCGCCGACCATAGGCGGTCAAATCGCCGAAAGGAGTTAGCCGATTTTCAACCCCTGAAAATCCGAAACCTACTGGAAACTTTAAACCAATAGAACTTTTGACTGGAGACTCCAAAAATTATGAGACCAAGTGCATTGGGATCCCCTAACTTGCCTACACCCTCTATTTTTGGCCCAGTCTGTTCTGACCAATTTTGGTCACGGCCGGTCCGACCGCCGCACATGGCCGGTCCGACCGATTTGGGACCGGTCGGACCGCCATGCTATGGCCGGTCGGACCGCCCCTGTCCAGAATGCCTGAAACTTTGTTGAAAACTCGTGAAACGACAAACCGTTAACGCCATTGCCAATTGTCACATCATCCTAAGATCTGGAGCATATCCCCGTGATATCCACAATCTCCCCCTTGATGAACACATTGGCAATAATCTAGAAAATGTAATTTGGAGGTTTGAAAAGTAAAATATTTTCGTTTTCGCACAAAGGCACAACTTGGTCCATAAGCAAGAGAAAGCAATGGAAATGACCAAGCTGACATCAGAATAGCATAGGCATGTGAGATAAGGCAAAAGTAAGCATAAAAACTTTGATTTCCAGAAAAAAAATCAAAAATCTCACTTAAGGTCCATATGAAAGAACAATTGTTCAATTGACCTTTAATCATTGTGAGGAGTAATAAATGCAGTTCAAGTTCAGAAGAGTCAATAAGACAATAAGAATGCAATTCAAAAACTCCCCCTCACTATGATCCTCGGATTTCAGAAAATTTCAAATTCTCCAACTTTCTTCCCTTTGTATAATCTTCTACCCAACATTGAAATATCTTCTCCCCCTTTGACAGTGGAGTCATCAAGGAATCACGCCTTCCTCTCATCCAGAGATAACAAATGCAGAATGAAAAGAGAAGCAAAAAGAAGAAGTATGCATGAAGTGCAATGGAGTGGCTTCATTTCTGTATTTTTCAATTTTTTATTACAAGAAGCTTTGGAGATTACCCAAAAGTGTAAGCCAGCATTTCTAATATTGCACAAATAACATATCAAGCCTGACAGCGCTAGCAAGATCATGGTAAGACATATATATCAAAGCTAAGCACAAAGGCTCAAAAGTATAGCAATATATTTGATCAATTTAAGCAAAGCTTCAAATTCAGCAAGTTCATCAATAGGGATCCTAAAATGAAATTGGCCATGTCAAAATGTCAAAGTGAGATAAAAAATCTAACAAAGACCACATTAGAGTCAATCAGGTCCTGTATTGAATCATTTTGCTCAGTATTTCTCAAAAGCCCATTTGTCAACAGTTTTCTCATATGCATTGAATATTGAAGTTGACTAATGATCTAACTTAGTGACAAGATCCTGGACTAGGAGCCATCCACAAACTCATCCTAAGCTTCGACCATAAGTTGATTAAAGGTATATCTTAGTAAAGAAGATCCTGGACTAGGAGCCATCCACAAACTCTTTCTAAGCTTCTACCAGGGCGACAAATCTTGAGGTTCATGTCATTTCTGACAAGCAATCCCCATGAGATCGTCTGGATCATCAAACTATCTCCAAGTTCATGTCTTCGACAAGCAGTCTCGTAAGAGTAGTTTGGCACATTTTAAGCATAAGACAATCTTGATTTTTTATTTTTCACTAGAGCAGTTTTAGAATCTCAAGAACACAAAAAAACTCAAGTAATGGTCAATTTTAGATTCAAAGGCTAACAAAGCAATTCTGACAGGGCCAATGTCACAAAAGGAGCACTAATTGCGCAACTCGCTAAAACATCCACAAATTGTAATTTTTAGTTCGAGTTGTTTTAAAGTTCTAGCCCATATAACAAAGACTTAGCTACACATGTAAAAGCATGATAATTCTAGCAAGTCAAAGAACTAGACATGGCATTTAGCAAGAATTGAAATACTAAAGCTCCAAATGGTAATAGGCAAAGCTTCATCAATTTTAAAAGATAAGCAGAAAAACTTATATTACAATGCATCTTTTTGGATTTTTCATACCACTTGATGTATTTTTCATATGAATGCAATATTATACAATGAGATGCAATAAAAAGCATAAAAACCTAAAAAGTTCAAAAAGATCAATAAGTTCAGAAAAAGAACAATAAAAGATCAAAAGAACAAGGTAAGATCAGAAAAGATCGAACTCCCCCTCAAACCAACCCATAGGGATAAATTACCCCTAACTCGCTTCTCAAGGTGGCAAACCTAGTTGGGTCTAAAGGTTTGGTGAGGATATCAGCCAGTTGAGCCTCGGACTCCACGAAGTGCAGCACAATATCACCCTTCTCGACATGGTCTCTAAGGAAGTGATAGCGAATGTCTATGTGCTTGGTCCTAGAGTGTTGCACAGGGTTCTTAGCAATGTTAATAGCAGAAGTGTTATCACAGAAAAGAGGAACACTAGCAAAATTTAACCCATAGTCCTTAAGAGTGGATACCATCCACAAAATCTGACTACAACAACTAGCAGCAGCTACATATTCAGCTTCAGCAGTAGATTGTGCAACAGAGGACTGCTTCCTAGAAGACCAAGAAACAAGAGAAGTGCCTAGGAAGTGACAAGTGCCCGAGGTACTCTTCCTATCAAGCCGACAGACCGCAAAATCAGAATCAGAAAACCCCCGAATGGACAAAGAAGAAGAGCATGAGAACCAAATGCCATACTAGAGGATAGAGTGTAAATACCTGAATATGCGCTTAACAGCTTGGCGATGGGAAGCTCTCGGAGATGCCTGAAACCTCGCGCAGAGGTAGACTGTGAAGTGGATGTCTGGTCTTGAGGCCGTCAGGTACAAGAGGGAGCCGATCATGCTGCGGTACTCGTGTTGATCCACGGCTTCTCCTTCCTCATCTGGATCCAAAGCAGTCGAAGTCGCCATGG
Source organism: Hsuehochloa calcarea (assembly GCA_036346395.1). Classification (NCBI taxonomy): domain Eukaryota; kingdom Viridiplantae; phylum Streptophyta; class Magnoliopsida; order Poales; family Poaceae; genus Hsuehochloa; species Hsuehochloa calcarea. The sequence continues at coordinate 31,032,472 of CM070600.1, forward strand.
GAGTGGCGATCGGCTTGCAGTCACCCATGTCGAAGTGTTTGAGCAGATCCTTAGTATACTTCGTCTGATGGATGAAGATCCCTTCCTTATATTGCTTGATTTGAAGCCCCAGAAAGTAATTGAGCTCTCCCATCATGCTCATCTCAAATTCCCTGGACATAGTCTCAGAAAAGCTGGAAACAAGAGCATGATAAGAACCACCAAAGATAATATCATCAACGTAAATCTGAGCAAGTAGGAAGTCATTGCCACGCCTAAGAATAAACAAGGTCTTGTCTACCTTAGCCATCTCAAAATCATTCTTAAGCAAGAAGGTCTTAAGCCTATCATACCAGGCTCTAGGGGCTTGTTTAAGACCATACAAGGCTTTGGACAGCTTGAAGACATGATGTGGGTTCTTGGGATTCTCAAAGCCTGGGGGTTGCCTAACATAAACCTCCTCCTCTATGAAACTATTCAAAAAGGCACTCTTAACATCCATCTGATGTAATCTAAAGCCCTTAGAGGCAGCAAATGCAAGAAGAATGCGAATGGCTTCTAGTCTAGCAACAGGAGCAAATGTCTCATCAAAATCTAACCCCTCAACTTGGCTAAACCCTTGAGCTACCAACCTAGCCTTGTTTCTAATCACAGAACCATCCTCATTTTGTTTGTTTTTGAAAACCCAGCGGGTTCTTATAACATTATGACCACTAGGAGGTTCTACTAGGTTCCAGACATTATTCCTCTCAAAATTCTATAACTCCTCATGCATGGCATTGACCCAACTAGAATCAGATAAAGCATGTGATATATCACGGGGTTCAAAAGAAGCTACAAAAGCAGAATGAGAATAGAGGTTTGGATCATGATACCTGGAGTGAGTGACTCGTTCATGGAGATTACCTATCATCGATCCGTGGATGCTTTGCTTTTGAATGTGAAGTGGCGCACCCGGAGAGGAAAATACCTCTTCGACCTCCGCAGGTACTGCTGATGATGAAGATGCAGCAGGTGCCTCAACTGAAGGCAAAGTAGTCACAGCAGGTTCTTGTGCTGGAAGAGGAGCGTCAACAGCAGCAGGTGGAAGAGCATCATCGAGTCCATCATCATCTTCCTCTACAAATATACTCTCTGTCACCTGTGTATCACCTGAAATATCTGATCTAGCTCCAGGGCTAGTCTCATCAAAAGTGACATTGCATGTCTCCTGAACCAGGTTAGTTTCAACATTAAAAACTCGAAAACCCCTTGAATGCGCAGGATAACCCAGAAATAAACCATCAAAAGTTCTTGACTCAAATTTATCTAGGTTTCCTGTCTTGAGAATAAAATACTTGGAACCAAAGACTCGAAAGTGCGAGACAGAGGGTTTTCTACAAAACCGAAGCTCATAAGGAGTCTTGCCCAAAGACGGTCTCAAAAAAACACGATTTGCAATATGGCAAGCAGTAGAAATAGCTTCGGCCCAAAGCCTCCTCGGAATGCTATACTCATCTAGCATCGTCCTAGCCATCTCGACTAGGGTCCTGTTCTTCCTTTCCACAACACCATTTTGTTGAGGGACGTGTTGAGAGGAGAACTGATACTCAATTCCACGCTCAGCACAAAAGGAAGCAAAAGAGGAATTCTTGAACTCCGTGCCATTGTCACTGCAGATCGCTCTCAAGGCACTCGGAAGTTCAGAAGCCAAACGAAGAACAAGATCACGATAATGATCAAAAGCTTCATCCTTCGAAGCAAGAAAGAACACCCAAGTGTATCTAGAAAAATCATCGACTATGACAAGAATGTACCATTTTTCACCAACTGACCGAACCCTAGAGGGACCAACAGTATCCATATGAAGCAACTGTCCCGGTCCGTCAGTCATAACCATAATCACTGATGGGTGTGAGGCGGCAACTTGCTTGCCATGCCTACAGGGCGAACATACAACATCCTTGATGGCTTTGAGTTTGGGCAAACCTCTCATGAGCTCAAGGTTGCTAACTCGCGTCAGATGATCAAAACCAATGTACCCCAAACAACAGTACCAAAGCCAGAACTCAGAAGAAGAAGATGAAATCAAGCACTTGAGAGAACCAGCAAGAGATTCAGAAAAATCAGCTCCAAAGATCCTAGCAACTCTAGTAATCCCAAAGACAAGCTCACCAGTTGAATCAAGCACCGACAAGTATTTTTCTTAAATCTAGTCTCATAGCCATCGTCAAGAAGTTGAGAGACAGAAAGCAAATTAAACCTTAGCTTATCCACAAGGGCGACGTCCTTGAGGATGAACTTGTCGTTCACCATGATCGATCTCGTTCCTTCAATCCGCCCTTGCCTATCATCTCCAAAGGTGATGAATTCATCACCCGTCGACCGCGTGAAGGAGGTAAACCATCTTGAGTCTCCGGTCATGTGGTGTGAACAGCCGGAGTCAACGAACCACGTGTCCTTCCTCTTTCCGCGGTAATCCTGAAAATCAAGGCACAGAAGAATGATGTGTCTCAATACTGGGGTTAGTTAAATAAGACTTGGGAACCCAGTACTGAGACACACGTCTGCGAGTAGTATGCAAAGCAGAAGTGCTATCCTTGATTAAGTTTGAAATTCTGTTATGAGCAATGGTTACTTTAACATGAGAGTTATCCTGTCTAGGAGCATGATGGTAAGCATGTGACACAAATCCTAAACCAGGTTTCTTCTTTTCTACGTTACCATGTCTCGTAAAAGCTCTAGGTTGATTGAGTGAAATTCTAGCAATTTTTTTTTTATCATTTTTCAACCTACGCCAACAGAACTCAACCAAATGCCCATCCTTCTTGCAATAGGTGCAATGGTACTTGATACCACTGGGAGAAGCACCCTTTGTCTTAACAGATGGTTGGGCAAAACCCGCAGATTTAAAAATAGTTTTTGCAGGTTGGGTTTTAAATTCAATTAACCCATGTTCCAAGACTTGAGTAACTATTAGCTTAGAATTATCTTGGACAGAGTTGTATCCTAATCCTTGCTTCTTATAAGGAGTTTTAGACTTGTCCAGAATCATGTTTAATTGTTTCTTACCTTTAGAAAATTTTTTCTAAGGTATCCTTAAGATAAGCATTTTCTTTTTCAAGATTAACACATGATTCACAAGTTTTGCCCTTAATGGCTCTAGCATATCTCTCCTTATATAAGATAGCTTCAAGTTTAAGAGTTTCGCAAGAGATACAAGAAGCAGAATCAATTCTATCCTTAAGCTTAGCAAATTTAGCTCTAACTGCATTTACTACGTCTTGTACTTCATGTTCTCGTTCAATGCAAAAAGAGCAAAGGCTAGAATCAACCACACCAGAAGCAACCAACTTGCTAGAATCTAAGCATTTTTCACAAGGAGCAGAAACTAGCTCAGTCCTAGCATTTTCAAGTTGTTGCAAAGCGGTATCATGAGCAGATTGCAGTTTAGCAAATTCTGAGTGTAGAGCATGGCAGGAGGAACATTCATCAGATTCAAGAGTCTTAGAATTTGCAAGTTCTAAAGTCAAATTATCTACTTGAGACTCTAAGTCCTTGTTCCTAGCCATGATATACTCTAACGCCTTATTCTGACTCATGAGTTGCTCAAAGATAGTTTCGCATCTATCAGAAAGGACATCATAGGAGAGAGGTACCTCATCGTCGTCGACGTCGTCGGAGTTGGCCATGAAGCAAACACCAGTGAAGTCCTTGGCCTTCCCCTTCTTCTTATCTTGAGGGATCTCCTCCTCCTTGTCATCCTCGCTCCCGGAGTCCACACCGCTTAAGGATTGTTCCCAAAAGCGGCAAGAACCCTGAGCTGCCTTTGTCAGCTTGGCAGCATCAAATCTTGATTTGTTCCATTGAGGCTTCTTCCAAGCTGGCTTTCCTTCATTGTGGTTGCTCTTTCCTTTCAACTTGGGGCAGTTTGCCCGGATATGATTAAGCTCACCACACTCATAGCAAGTCACGGGATCTCCTCTCTTTTTGTTTCTCATATTGTTATAGGCCCATGTGGCTTTTCTGACTATGAGGGCTAACTCGGCCTCTGGAAGACTCTCAAACTCCTCTTCATGGATTGCAGATAAACTAGCAAGCGAAAATCCACAAGAAGACTCAGAAGACCCATCAGAAACTCTCTTGAGCGGGTCTGCTACCAAGGACATGTTTTCCTTCTTGGGATGATCAATCCTCTTGATCTCATGAGTCTTGAGCTTGCTATAGAGCAGCTCCAAAGTCAGATCAGAGAGGTTGACATTCTCCTCAATGGCGGTAGCCTTTATCTCCCACTCCTTGGTGTTGATTGCAGCCAAGAGGTGGGTGGCATTTTCAGACTGAGAATATTCAATTCCAACAGCTTTCATCTGATTAATCACTTTGTTAAAGCGACTGAAAATGTCATCGATGCTCTCTCCAGGACGCATCTCGAATTTGTTATATTCACGCTTATAGACTGTCTGGCGTACTTTCTTGATTTGGGACGAACCCTCATGGTAGGTTTCGAGGGTGTTTCAAATCTCGTGCGTAGTCTCAAGATTGCAAATTCGATCATACTCCTGTCTACCAAGCCCACCATATAAGAGGTTCTTTGCCTTATTGTTGTTAGCCAAGAGAAATTTGTTGGCCGTAACAACCGGGAAGAACGATCGGGGCTCAAACAACCTCCCATATAGCTTGTCCTTCGCTCTCAAGGAAGACTCGCATGCGATTTTTCCAATAGGAGCACGATATAGCGGGGATCAAGATTGAACTAACCGGGTTCTGATACCACTTGTTGGACCGAAAAGGCGACTAGAGAGGGGGGGTGAATAGGAGCACACTCACTTTTTCAACCAAGATCAGATTCAATCCAAATCTCACTCCAATAGCTATGGAAGCTATGAAGATCAATATACCAATACATCGGAAGACTAGTATTGAATCCAATCTAAACCCCGAAGCAAAACAACCGAAATCAACACGGGCTAAAAATTCTAAGTGTTGGGCGGTCTGACCTTTGTGTTAAGGGCGGTCTGACCGGTCTATTGGGCGGTCGGACCGGTCACGAGGCGTCGACCTCGATCGATGAGCAGAAAAAGCACCAGAAAAATGAAGTTGCAAATAGATGTAACTTTTGATTACAACTCCAAACTTGATGAAACTTGAAACACACCTTCTCTAAGATGTCAGGAACCTATTCCAATTGAAGATCGTGAAGATCCTTGGAAAAGTTATGACCTTTTTCAGTTTGAGAGGAGGATGGTTCAAAACCGAGTCAAAACGAAAACTAGATCCAAAAACTTGCTCGTGGGTGATTGATGATCAAGATGATCCTAGATGTGTTCCCACATATCACAGCAAGCTAGATCATATAAAGAAATCAATCAAAAATATGCGAATCAAAGAAAGACTCAAAATCACCAAATAGAGAGAAGAAAGGCAAAGAGACACATCTTTGATCAAACGTTCTTTGGATTGATTTGATAGGATTTGGGTTTACCGCCACTCCATCAATGGAGGACAAAGCTCAATCCAAGAGCACGAAATCAAATCAAAACTCTCTAGAATCCTAACCTCCACTAATCCTCTCCCTAAGCCAAACTAGGGTTTCAACAATAATGAAAGGGTTGAAGGGGGTGCAGCCACCTCCCTCCTCTATTTATAGTGGAGACTTAGACCTTCTAGAAGTTTAAACTTAAATGGGCTCCCGTTAAGGCCCAACACAAACGGGTCACATACGCACGTATTTTAAAGCGCCGTCTTCAACACCTCTTGACCTAATCCGCTTCTCTTTGCGTCGTCTTGCGCCGCGGGTTAATAAAAGGTCACCAAGGTGGTATTTGGTAAGATTACCAAAATACCCATTCTCGGTCCTTCTCCGAAGACCGAGTCCATCTGCGCGAAGCACTTCGCCTGCTCCGCCACGTGTAGGTTGATCAACGGTTCTCTCCATATCGGCAAGTCTCTCCCATCCGGCTCCCACCGAAACCACCATGGCATTTGCACCGACTCCCACGCCGCTTGATCAAACCAGTCGCACCGAACTGTCCGTTTGGTCATCCTTGTCTTTTCTGCACCACACTTGAGTTCATTGACCTCATCCGGCATCGTCGATCGTTCTGGACCTCAGCTCTCCAAGCCTAGTCCCGATCATCCTCGCCGTTGACCATCGTTGACCACCAAGCAACCTGCACAACAATAGACAAGCAAATCGAATCCGGGAACAAGTTCTTCACAACTTGACCCACATTAGTCAAAACATGCATCATGCAACACATATGCACTGCAACTCATGACTTTGACCTAACCAACGAACAACGCCGCCACGACGGGCGACGAACAAGTGACAACGGTCAGATCAGCCCCTCGGGGCGGTCGATCCGCCCGCCTGCCTACGGTCGGACCGCCGACCATAGGCGGTCCGACCGCCTGAAGGACTTAGCCGATTTTCAACCCCTGAAAATTCGAAACCTACTGGAAACTTTAAACCAATAGAACTTTTGACTGGAGACTCCAAAAATTATGAGACCAAGTGCATTGGGATCACCTCACTTGCCTACACCCTTTATTTTTGGCCCAGCCTGTTCTGACCAATTATGGTCACGGCCGGTCCGACCGCCGCACATGGCCGGTCCGACCGATTTGGGACCGGTCGGACCGCCATGCTATGGCCGGTCGGACCGCCCCTGTCCAGAATGCCTGAAACTTTGTCGAAAACTCGTGAAACGATAAACCGTTAACGCCATTGCCAATTGTCACATCATCCTAAGATCTGGAGCATATCCCCATGATATCCACACTATGTGAGATGAATGGATTATTGACAAAAGGGGGCAAAAGATATTTTCTAACTCTTATTGATGATGCATCCCGATATTGTGATGTGGATCTACTGTAAACAAAAGATGAAGCTTTAAATTACTTTAAAATTTATAAAGCCGAGGCTGAGAACCAACTAGAAAATAAAATTAAAAGACTAAGGTCTTATCATGGAGGAGAGTATATCTCTCATGAATTCTCCCTATTCTGTTCTGAACATGGAATAGTCTATGAATTTACACCACTATACTCACCCCAATCCAACAAGGTGATTGAGAGAAAAAATAAGACATTAACGGACTTGGTGAATGCTACGTTGGATAGTGACGGTATGCCTAAGATGTGGTGGGGAGAAGCTATATTGGCAACAACTTTCGTCCTAAATAGAGTAACCACTAAAAGGTGTGAGATTACTCTATGTGAGGGATGGAAGGGGAGAAAACTCAATGTTAATTTTCTACGAACTTGGAGGTGTTTGGCAAAGGTCAACAAACTATTGTAGAAAAAGATAAAGTTTGGACCTAAAACAATTAAGTGTGTCTTACTGAGATATGCTCATAACAGTACAACCTATACATTTTTAGTAGTAAAATCAGAAACTCATGAGACTATTACTAACACAATAATGGAGTCCAAAGATTGTTCATTTTTTGAGAATATTTATCATATGTGAACTGTAGAAAGTACTTATCAAACTGAGGATAATCAAACTATGAAAAATAATAATTTTGAACCCACCATCTCTGAACTAATGAGTGATATACCACCCGTTTGTGATATTCTTGAGATAGATAACAATTTAATCGAAGAGGCTCCTCGCAGGAGCAAGCGACAAAGCGTTGAGAAAACCTCTGGCGAAGACTGTAACATCCCAAAGTTCTGTTACCAATTTAAAATTTTAAAAATTTATTATTTTGTTAGAATTTCTAAGATTTAAAAGAGTTTTATTGCTTTTTTCTTGAATTTCCAAGTGTTTAAAAATCAAAAATAAAATTTATAAAGCTTTATGGTGTTTCTCTTGGACTTAAAGTTAAAAGGAAAACTTAACTAATTTCTTGAATCTTCTGGTATTTAAAAAGGGTTTTTCCAATCTTCCAACATAAATTTTTTTTGTGTAAAACTAAAAGCCAACTTTCACTTGTAATAATATTATTAAGTCCCAGAAATAAAATCCCATTTTTCGGGGCCTTTTTGAAGCTTTAAAATTTTAAAAGATACCAATTGATTTATCTTCATTTGTTAAAAGCTTAATGTCGGAATCTCAAAAATTGAAAATGTTTAATATGAATAAATCAAACTTCTATTAAAATCAAAACTGGTTTGTTTGATTTTCTCTAAATCCTTTTTCCTATTTTCTCGGCACTCAATTTAGATTATTTCCTTGTATGTTTTTCCCAAAAAATCCTTTCCCCAGTTGTAAAATTTAATTTAATTTATTTTAAAAGCAAGGGATTTCTTTTGGAGTTTTTGCATTTTGTTGAATTTATTAAAGCGTGAATTGAATTTCATGTGAAAAACATTTTAAATAATTAAGATATACTTCAATTAGACCCAAAACTATTTTATTTGGTCTTTTTAGGTTCCAAAATATTTTATAAAATTTTCTTGAAATTTTTGGATTTAATTTATTTTTTTGGATTTTTCATTCCCTTTTTCTTTCTTTCTCTCTCCTCTCGTATTTCATTTCTTCCTCAGATAGTGTCTCCTGTTCCCATCATTATCTCGACTTCATCGCTGGTGTTCCATTTCCTGTTCACGTCATTATCTCCGCTTCATCGCTGGTGTTCCATTTTACACGTTCGCCGGTGAAGGAAGGGAGAGGCGGCCGACGGATAATGACGCGAATGGGTTTTAAAAAAACTCACCGATGAAGCGGGGAACGTGACGTACGCGTTTTCAGCGTCACGGCTCGATATGGCCGGTGATGATTCGGTGGTCTTTGGTCGAAGGTGACGAAAGTACGATGTAGAACGCGGCGAGACGAACTGAACAACATAGACGATTCACCCGGGGACGTTGGATGGCAGCGGAATGTGGTGGAGAAGACCTTCAGCGGACGGTGGGTTGATGTCGCCGTTCTAGGCAAACGGAGAAGATTTAGCGGGTGGGGTTTGAGGCGAAATGAAGGGAACACGGGGAACACAATGCTCACCTTGGTTGTGGAGGAACGCGCATGGTCGGCTAGTAGCGAGGAGAGAAGCGGCGGCGCGTCACAGGCGTCGGGTGGCGGCGATGCTCCGGCAACATTCCGATGAAGATAGCGAGAGCACCGCATCGAATGTCGCGAGGTGAAGCCGGGATGTGGTCGATGGTGGCGGGGCTCTATGGGAGGCGCGCAATCATCATCGGTGTCGTTCGGCCGGTGAGACAAAAACGTTGATTGTGGAGAGGAGAAAGGCAGGGAGGACTTGAGATTTTCGGGGATGGATGAGGGAGAGGAAAGGCACCCTGGGCTCTGTTTTATAGGGGCTGGGGAGGTCCGATGAGGGAGATTAATGTGTGTGTATCACGGCCGGACATGACGTGTTCCGTTGATTTCGCGCGTTGATCAAGGGAGGAATGACCGGGAATGGAGGTGTCTTGGTGAGAGGATTTGAATTCCCTTGATTTTGTGAAAAATCATGGATAAATTCATGGGATTTAAAAAAGCTTCGTGTGGCTCTAATGGCGATGCGCGTGTTCTGGACATACTAGACAAGAGGCACGACGTGAGGTTGAAAGGAAATAAGAGAGCAGAGAGAAAGAAAGGGAGTAAAGAAGATCCAGAAAATAAATTAAATTCATAAATTTCAAGAAAACTTTATAAAATGCTTTCGAACCTGGAAAGACCTAATAAAATAGTTTTGGATTTAATTGAAGTATATTTTAATTATTTAAAATGTTTTTCTCTTGAAATTCAATGCACGCTTTAATAAAGTCAATAAAATGCAAAAACTCCAAAAGAAATCACTCACTTTTAAAATAACTAATTTAAATTAAATTTTACAACCGACAAAAGGAATTTTTGGGAAAAACATAAAAGGAAATAATTTAAATTGAATTCTAAGAAAATAGGAAAAAGGATTTACAGAAAATCCAAGAAAGTCTAGAAAATCCAATAAACCAGTTTTGATTTTGATTGAAGTTTGATTTATTCATAATAAACACTTTCAATTTTTTAGATTTTTGCATTAATCTTTTAACAAATAAAGATAAATCAAGTGGTTCCATTTAAATTTTGAAAGCTTCAAAAAGGCCCAATAAATTAGGGTTTTATTTCTGGAACTTAATAAGATTATTCCAACTTAAAGATGGCTTTTAGTTTTACACAAATTATTTTTAATTTTGGAAGATAGGCCGCTACCCCAGTCGATTGTTTGTGGCAGGTCAGCTGGACTCTACCACTTATTCGTCTTCCGTTGTGTTTATTTATTGTTGCCTTGTAAGCCTTTCTTGTAATCAACTCTGATATTGATTTATAAATTTGTACGAATTATGGATGTTACCATATTTGTTTACTGTGTAAACTGGCTACTGATCATGAGACTAGTTCAGAATACACACAGGATTTGGGGGTGTTACTCCCGGGTCCGACAAAGATTTTACTGTATACCTCATAGATAATATGCCAAACACTCTTTCAAAGGCTTATGAATTACCTAATGCTGAGTTTTGAAAAGTGGTAGACCATAGCGAGATGGATTCCATCATGCCTAACAGGACTTGGGAGATCACTGATCGTCCTACTAGGTGCAAACCTGTTGAATGCAAGTGGATCTTTCAAAAGAAAATGAGGTTTGATGGTACTATTGATAAGTACAAGACAAGACTTGTGCCCAAGGTTTATACCGAGAAAGAAGGTGAGAATTGTTTTTATTCTTATTTTTACTTTGCTAGATTAACCACCATCCTAGTGCCCATTGCATTAGCTACTTCCCATAGTCCACACATCTATCAAATAGATGTAAAGACAGTTTTCCTTAATAGAGAGTTGGAGGAAAAAAAAATCTATATGGACCAATCGGATGGTTTTGTGATTTCTAGACAGGAAAATATGGTGTGCAAATTAATCAGATCCTTGTATTGCCTAAAGCAAGAACCTAAAAAATGTCACGAGATATTTGATAAAACTTTAACATCTGCTGGTTTGCTGTGAATGAGGCAGATAAGTGTGTGTATTATCGTTATGGTTGGGGTCAAGGAGTGATTTTGTGTTTGTATGTGGATGGCATACTTATATTTGGGATAAACACTGCTGTTATTGACGAGGTTAACTCTTTCATACCTTGATGCTTTGATATGAAAGACCTAGGAGAGGCATATGTTATTCTCAATAGTAAATTGATCAAATATGATGATGTGATCATATTGAACCAATCCCATTATGCTGAGAAAATATTGAGTCGGTTCGGGTTTGTGAACTGTAAGATTTTTCCAACTCCTTATGATGCTAGTGTTAAGCTTTGAAAGAATTAGGGATTAGGAAAAGATCAATTGAGATATTCATAAATTAATTAGGGATTAGGAAAAGATCAATTGAGATATTCGTAAATTATTGAGTCCCTTATGTATCTATCTGGTGCCACAAGAGCTGACATATCATTTGCTATGAGCAAAATAAGTCGGTTTACTTCTAACCCAGGAGATGGTCACTAGGAGATACTTGAGAGAGTGTTGCAGTACTTAAGAGGTACAACCTCATTTGGAATTCACTATGCTAGGTATCCATATGTATTATAAGGATATATTGTTTTAAGTTGGATCTCTGGTGCAGATGAGATCAAAGCTACAAGTGGTTATGTCTTTACCCTAGCAGGTGTTGTAGTTTCATGAAAGTCGTGTAAACAGATCATATTGACAAGGTCAACCATGGAAGCAGAACTTGTAATACTAGACAAGCTACCGATGACGCTGAATGGCTTAGAGAGCTTCTGTTGGACTTACCACTGATTGAGAAACCAATACTGATAATCCTAACGTACTGTGATAACCAAACAATGTTAATTAAGGTTACAAGTACTAAGGATAACATGAAGTCCTCCAGACACGTGAAGCATAGACTTAATTCTATTAGAAAACTAAGGAACTCCGAAGTGATTACTATGAATTATATACGCATTGAGAAAAATCTGGCAGACTATTTCACAAAGGGGCTAGCACGAAAGGCGATTTTCGTTACATCTATAGACATGTGAATGAGGCCCATTAGAGTTAGAACTCAACAGTAACCCATACCTTATTGATCGAATATGTAATACCTCATAAATCCAGCTAGGTTGTACCGTTTCGAATGTCTGGGAATGTTATTCGAAAAACGAGATTTAAAACTTTCCGGAACCGAATCGGTAAAAAGAAAGAAGTCGGAGGGAGTAAAAGAATCAGTTTTCGTCGAATTTTCCAATCAGCGGAGGGGGTAATTGCTATTTCCCATCAACCTGGGCCGCTGTCCGCGGCCCAGGTGGCCCAAGAGGGGGGCCGGGCGGCCCATGAAGAGGCCGGCCAAAAAGGGGGGGGCGGCGCCACTCCCCCCCCCCAAACCCTAGCCGCCACTTGCATCTCCCCCTCCCCCTTGGCCGCCTCCTCCCCTCCCCCAAGCCGGCCTCCTTGCTGCTCCTTGGTGCCTCCTCGCAGTGGTGGTGCCATCTCCGGTGATCCCCGTCGCTCCTCCTCAAGGTCCCCTCCAACATCTCCGTTCCCCGCCGACGTCGACGGCCGTTCGTCGTCTCCCGGTGGCCGGCCCTAGGAGAGAGAAGAGAGGGGAAGGGAGGAAGGCCCTTGTGCAGTGGATCATCGTCGTCCTATGGGTCTACAAGGGTAATTAGACCTCCAATTCGTTGTTTGATTCCATTAGAGTTGAGAATCCGATTGGATTTGTAGTTTCGTTTTGATTCTGTCAATACATTGATTCTGTCCAGTACGTTGTACCTCAGTTTTGGGCGTCGTAGAGGCCGAATTGGACATCTGTGTATTCTGGAGAATTGTTCCTGGTTTCATTAGCTTTCTTTTGGTACCTGGATCACGAATTTTCACAAAGTAGTTTAAAAGTTATGACTGTTTTACCACGTACTGCTCTGTCTGTCAGAAATTCTGGGTATAGTCGGTTGCACCTAGGTGTTGATCTAGTTAGAGTCAGAATCAGGTCGGCCACCCAACTAGGTTTATGAAGATAATTTCACCATGTTTCCAGGATGATAAAGATCACTTTATTTGGATCAGTGGTTTAAAAGTTAGAGCCTTTTCTTTAGGGATGTTCTGAATTCTGGGCAGACTGCAGTTATAGTTTTTCATTGGATGGTTAGACCTCTGTTTTGGCCGAATTAGAGTTTACCATCAACTAGAGTTTCGTAGCCCGTTACGTTAAGAGAAGTTGAGCACTGGTTTCAGGTCTTTTGGACTTACGGTTATTTATTGGTGAATTTTCTAGTAAAACTGCCAGTTTAGGGGTATTTGGAATGTTTGGGCGAATGGATCAAATTGAACCTTTTGTTTGGTTAGTTTGGTTAGAGGTTGTGGGAGGGCACATGTAGCAATGTCTTGCTCGTTTGTCCTCATTTCGATTATTTTATATTGTAGGCGGTGAAGCGGTGAGTGGAGGGGTATCTCAATTACCTCCCAACCCGTCGCAGCGCGGCAGGCAAGTAACTTGTATACTATGATTGATGCATTATGTGATGTGTGAATGAATGATTATATTTGTTCGTATTTGTAGATGAATGCCATGTGTATCTTTTAATTTATGAGTACTATTCAATATTGCCATGGGATCACATCATGACATGCATAAATTACCTTTGTAAGACCCATCAATTCCAGTATGGGCACTTGAAAATCCCATCAATTCCAGAATGGGTGCGTGAGTCCACCATTCCAATGTGGGCCACGTTACGTGAGTCCACCATTCCAATGTGGGCCACGTTGACTGGTCGTATGAAACGTTCTTCATACGATTACTTTAAGTGAACACCGACGGTTGTTTCACTCGCTATACCGAGATATCTTTGCAATATGTCCAATTCCTTCACTGCATCATTTCATTTCATCCATTCATAAGAATTGTATCCAATAAATGTTCAATCTGTGATAATGTATATGGTTCATTGGATGTTGATTGTTACTTTCAAGTACTTGCTGAGTCTTTGGCTCATTCTTGCTTTGTTGTTTTATTTAGGTAAATGACAAGGAAGAACGGTTTCATGGAGGGTAGATCAACACGATGCACTCACTACTATAATTCAAAACATTTGAGAACTTACTATTGTCTTCTATTTATACCCTGCGTTGAATTGTAATAAGCCAACATGGCCGTATTTACCATCTCTCCCTGAAATGTTTATTTCCAATCCGTTGATTAAACTGTTGATGATTTCTTGTTCACGTATATCCTTGTGGTACGCCAATTCTAGTAATACTTATTGTTGTGAATTTCCTAAAGACTAGTGATTGTAGGTGACATCTTGACTTCCTTATAGTCAGTGTGTTACAGTTGGTATTAGAGTGGGCTTCAGGTCCGTGGTAATAATATTAAAATGACACACTGTGCACAGTAGGTGGGGTTTGGGAAATCCATTGTTTCCGCATTTCTAGTGATGTTTATTCTTTATGTTGTATGGTATAGAATTGCTTCTGTACTATCTTTCTTGTTATTAATCTATGACGTGATGCGATATCCTATATATCTATGAATTATTCTATGATTGTCATGAGATGATCCTATATATTCATAATTGATTGCATTAGTTATACGTATCGGTAGCGGACGTCGAGCAGCTGAGTTCGTGGTTGTCATCCTGGGTTTTGCCAGGCTACACCACTGTTCGTGCTGTAATAGTAGAGAAGTTCTTACCCCTGTTCTATAATTCTGTGTTGAGCCCGAGCTCATTGATGAAGTTGTTCTCCTTCTCAAGTTTGTATCTGGTTTTCTGGTTGTAGTTTCTGATAGTTCGTGAATTTCTTTTGAATGGAGGGTTATAATGAAGTGGGCAATCTCTAGTAGATTTCTGATCGTTCTTTAAAACAATTATTGTTCTTTCTACTATTGTGATATTTCTGCTCCACGTGAGCGTAGTTAAATTGCAAGATTTACCTTTTCACGGAAGTTCTGCTTTTACCTGTTGGAAAATTCAACCCGTGTGTTCGCTGGGGTTTCTGCATTGGCGATTTCTTTTGCAAGTTCTTTATCAAGTGCACAATGATCTTGCATATTTCTTTTTGGGATGCTTTAGACAGTGGTTCTCTTCCTTGATTTCTGATTTTGACAAATTCTTGTCCGGTGGTAGTTGATGAATTTCTCTTAGGTTCATGATTCATGGTAGTTGATGAGATCCAATAGGTCTTTAATGGTTCTCTGAAAATATTATTGTTTTTCAGTTGTTGAATTTCTTTTATTTTAAAAGATCTTCGACAGTTGGCAATATTGATATTTCCATGTTTGTTCCTTCCTTCTCATTGGAAAATAGCGACTCGTTTACTCGTTTGATAGTTTGTATAATGAGAGTTTTCTGTTGCAAGTTCGTTAACACGAGGAAGCATTGGCACCATGTATTTCTTTTGGATCATTCCGCGTCTTGAAGTTTAACGCATCTCTTTTCTGAGGATTAGTGTTAAAACCCTTTTTGGGGTGCCTTGTGGTGATTAAGTCGGAGATGGTAATCAAACAAATTGGTTGGCTACGGGTTCCTATTGGTCCCTAGATGTTTTTCAAAATAATTCTTCTCTTCCTGATTGCTGAGCTCTCTTTGCTACTTGTACACGATATTATTGACAAGATCATTCTTTTGTAAGGGTCCTATCTCAATTGTTGATTAAGGGACACGTTAACTGCTTGGTATTTTGGGAACGGAATTAGCTTTTACAAAGTTTGTCGAAGAAAGTCGTGACTCTACTCGTTTCTTTTGGAGTAGTTGGAATGTTGTAGTTTAGAACCTCTCTTGAAAAAAAGGTGTCAAACCCTTTTCTAATGTTATGGTGGAGTTGTGTGAGAGGTTTGTTTCACTTTGTGGTTTTCGTACTAAGTTTCCTTTCTAGAATAAGTTGTTATTACAATTCCATTTGATCTTTGAAAAATTTCTATAACACGATTTGCCATGTTCCTTTAGAAGGTTTATTGACATGATCAAGAATGGGATGGCAATGTTGATTCCTTTATAAAGAAAGAAAGTTGTCCGCCTTCGTAATATTTCTAAAATGATCAAATTTCAGCTTTGTGTTCATGCTCTTTGGGAATTCAAGTTCTTTGTGGTAAACATAGTTTGTCGAGTAAAGCGATATGTTGAAAAATTATAATAGTTCTTCCATGATGCGGGTGTTTTGATCTTGAATACCCGCTTGTTCCTAACAGTTAAGGTCGGATATTCTATTTTTGTGAGGCCTATGTTTTCAATCGTGGACTTCCCATATGTTTTGAGTTCGTTGCCTAATTGGTTTTCCCCGAGTTACGTATTCCTTGCAGTGGTAAGTGATTTTTCAGTTGGTGAAGATCGTTTCTATTTGCCTCTTCTTTCGAGAAGGAATCAACCCATTCATTCCACGTGGGTCTTCCGAAATATTTTCTAAGTGTTGTTATGGGCTTGATGTTAATACCTGTAGTAAATTGATCGCCTTTGGTGACATCGTTCAAATAAGAATATTTCAAGTTTAGCTTTCACTGTACCTTGGAGCTCGTGAATCAACCGTAATCAAATTATTTTGGGTAACTTGAGGAATTGTATTAACCTATTGTTTCTTAAAGATTTCGTATGATTTAGTCCGAAAGGCTCCTTGGTTTGAGTTCGCAAAGTGAGGTTGCAATAAAAGAATATTTTCGTTGATCTCTTCGAGACGAAGTTAATCCGTTTGTTTTCCGTGAAATCCCGTAAAGGGAAATGTTTGAGTTTTGTGGTGAGAACATTTGGATCTCGTGTTTCCCAAGTAGATGAACTGTTTTGGAGTAAGTTGGCTGTTGAAGGATCTTATCGATTCTTAATTAAATCTTGTGGTTATTTGAAGCGTCCCTAAATTTGTTGCTCTTTCCGCTCAAGAGATGGCGAATTTCAAACGTAATATCTTTCTTTCGTGTCACTGTTATTTGCTATTCTCTTTTGAGGATGTGTGCCTCCAAATATGAACTCACTTTCGTTTCCAAGATCACCTTTATCCAATATTTCTTTCGGTTTCACCTTGCCGTGATGAGCAACGTCTTTCGTGTGAATAAACTTATCTTTGTTCGCCTCTTCCTTTTGAGAAAGGATCATGATTTGGGTTGCAAAGTGTTTGCAAAGGTAAGTTTGGCAACTGTTTGGTGGTAGATGAGTAATCGTAGCGGTGATATTTTGCTACCAAGTTATTGGAGGAGTAGTAGAATGTAGAATGGTTTTGATCTGTATCTCTTGGGGAAAATTAATTCACATGGAATGTTTGGTTTCAAGTAAGTCCGAAAAGTGTTACGATTGAGTAGAACCTATGGTATAGTGAAACTTGTAACTTCAGTTCATGATTGAATGGTCGGTGATTATCGAAGGTATGGAAACCTTGATTACTTCTATAGAGCAACGCAATTGGATAATGATGCGAGATTAGGTGAGAAATTTCTAAGTATGCAAATGAGTGAGTATGTTAGAATTGGGGAAAATGTTGGAGAGTCAATCCGTTGATTTCCTATATGTTATAATTGAAATTTGTGGTAGAGATCTTGGAGGTTAAATTTGGGTTTGCATTGTTATGTTAGACCTTTGGTCACTCAATGAGTGTGTGTAGAGAAAGTGGAATAAAGGAGTTTCCCGAGCAAAGGAATGATCATTGATAGAACCTTTTGATGTAGTACATGAGCGTGTAATGAGGATTACGAGTTGTTCTTGAAAAATTAGAGGTAATGTAATTGCGTGACATCTTGGCTTTGAATAGCCGTGATGTTACAGTGGGATCTATTTTTTTTGTGGCGCTTTGGGTGCCTTCAATCAAATTATGGTTGATTAAGTAGAATGAGATGCATAGAGTATTCGGAGGATTCAATGGAGCCACCCCACAGAGGTGTGGATGATGTATATCAATTTGAGTATAATTTGAGAATGTTTAACTAAGAGGTTTTAGCTCATGTGGTAGTCAGTGAATTCGAATTTCAAGGTTCGAGAGAAATTTTATTCCTAGAAGCGAGGAACTGTGGCAAAGGATGATTCATGGGATAATGATGCGTTTTCTTGATTCTCGTTTGAGTTTTGTGTCGTTGACTTGTGTTTTCTGCAATTTGAGTTGGTGCTGTGTTGGCGTGTTGATTCTTTCCAAATTCAGACAAACCGCAATTTCTTGTTTTAGGGCGTTTGAGTACTTCTCCTTTGGTTGTAAAATGGATTTGTTTTCGAGATGAATTGTCAAATTTGGAATATAACCTTTTGGTGAGAGTTAGCATTACGTGGATGCGATGAGGACTCTCTATTTCTAGTTGGATTCTCATCGTTTTTGAAAGTTGTAAAAATTGGGACGTTGGCTTATCGCGTTGATCGTCCCGGGTCCTTATGCTGGCACGATCGCTCGGTGTGCTCGAGTGTTAAGCGAGTATCTGAGCAATTCCAAGCTTGAAATATCGTTGTTTCATTCCAGACGCAGTTTCCTTACGAGTAGATTAGTGCGTAGATTCGAGGTCGAATCTTTTCTAAGGGGGATAGAGTGTAATACCTCATAAATCCAGCTAGGTTGTACCGTTTTGAATGTCTGGGAATGTTATTCGAAAAACGAGATTTAAAACATTCCGGAACCGAATCGGTTAAAAGAAAGAAGTCGGAGGGAGTAAAAGAATCAGTTTTCGTCGAATTTTCCAATCAGCGGAGGGTGTAATTGCTATTTCCTGTCAACCTGGGCCGCTGTCCGCGACCAGTGGCCCAAGAGGGGGCCGGCCCATGAAGAGGCCGGCCAAAGGGGGCGCGCCACTCCCCCAAACCCTAGCCGCCATTTGCATCTCCCCCTCCCCCTTGGCCGCCTCCTCCCCTCCCCCAAGCCGGCCTCCTTGCTGCTCCTTGGTGCCTCCTCGCAGTGGTGGTGCCATCTCCGGTGATCCCCGTCGCTCCTCCTCAAGGTCCCCTCCAACATCTCCGTTCCCCGCAGACGTCGACGGCCGTTCGTCGTCTCCCGATGGCCGGCCCTAGGAGAGAGAAGACAGGGAAGGGAGGAAGGCCCTTGTGCAGGGGATCATCATCGTCCTACGGGTCTACAAGGGTAATTAGACCTCCGATTCGTTGTTTGATTCCATTAGAGTTGAGAATCCGATTGGATTTGTAGTTTCGTTTTGATTCTGTCAATAGATTGATTCTGTCCAGTATGTTGTACCTCAGTTTTGGGCGTCATAGAGGCCGAATTGGACATCTGTGTCTTCTGGAGAATTGTTCCTGGTTTCATTAGCTTTCTTTTGGAACCTGGATCACGAATTTGCACCCAGTAGTTTAAAAGTTATGACTGTTTTACCACGTACTGCTCTGTCTGTCAGAAATTCTGGGTATAGTCGGTTGCACCTAGGTGTTGATCTAGTTAGAGTCAGAATCAGGTCGGCCACCCAACTAGGTTTATGAAGATAATTTCACCATGTTTCCAGGCTGATAAAGATCACTTTATTTGGATCAGTGGTTTAAAAGTTAGAGCCTTTTCTTTAGGGCTGTTCTGAATTCTGGGCAGACTGCAGTAATAGTTTTTCATTGGATGGTTAGACCTCTGTTTTGGCCGAATTAGAGTTTACCATCAACTAGAGTTTCGTAGCCCGTTACGTTAAGAGAAGTTGAACACTGGTTTCAGGTCTTTTGGATTTACGGTTATGTATTGGTGAATTTTCTAGTAAAACTGCCAGTCTAGGGGTATTTGAAATGTTTGGGCGAATGGATCAAATTGAACCTTTTGTTTGGTTAGTTTGGTTAGCGGTTGTGGGAGGGCACGTGTAGCAATGTCTTGCTCGTTTGTCCTAATTTCGATTATTTTATATTGTAGGTGGTGAAGCGGTGAGTGGAGGGGTATCTCAATTACCTCCCAACCCGTCGCAGCGCGGCAGGCAAGTAACTTGTATACTATGATTGATGCATTATGTGATGTGTGAATGAATGATTATATTTGTTCGTATTTGTAGATGAATGCCATGGGTATCTTTTCATTTATGAGTACTATTCAATATTGCCATGGGATCACATCATGACATGCATAAATTACCTTTGTAAGACCCATCAATTCCAGTATGGGCACTTGAAAATCCCATCAATTTCAGAATGGGTACGTGAGTCCACCATTCCAATATGGGCCACGTTACGTGAGTCCACCATTCCAATGTGGGCCACGTTAGACGGTCGTATGAAACGTTCTTCATACGATTACTTTAAGTGAACACCGACGGGTGTTTCACTAGCTATACCGGTATATGCTGCAATATGTCAAATTCCTTCACTGCATCATTTCATTTCATCCATTCATAAGAATTGTATCCAATAAATGTTCAATCTGTGATAATGTATATGGTTCATTGGATGTTGATTGTTACTTTCAAGTACTTGCTGAGTCTTTGGCTCATTCTTGCTTTGTTGTTTTATTTAGGTAAATGACAAGGAAGAACGGTTTCATGGAGGGTAGATCAACACGATGCACTCACTACTATAATTCAAAACATTTGAGAACTTACTATTGTCTTCTATTTATACCGTGCGTTGAATTGTAATAAGCCAACATGGCCGTATTTACCATCTCTCCCTGAAATGTTTATTTCCAATCCGTTGATTAAACTGTTGATGATTTCTTGTTCACGTATATCCTTGTGGTACGCCAATTCTAGTAATACTTATTGTTGTGAATTTCCTAAAGACTAGTGATTGTAGGTGACATCTTGACTTCCTTATAGTCAGGGTGTTACAGTTGGTATCAGAGCGGGCTTCAGGTCCGTGGTAATAATATTAAAATGACACATCTTGTACCTGAGGGTGGGGTTTGGGAAATCCATTGTTTCCGCATTTCTAGTGATGTTGTTCTTTATGTTGTATGGTATAGAATTGCTTCTGTACTATCTTTCTTGTTATTAATCTATGACGTGATGCGATATCCTATATATCTATGAATTATTCTATGATTGTCATGAGATGATCCTATATATTCATAATTGATTGCATTAGTTATACGTGATCGGTAGCGGACGCCGAGCGGTGAGTTCGTGGTTGTCGCCCTAGGTTTTGCTGTGCTACACCACTTTGCTCGTCTTGTAATAGTAGAGAAGTTCTTACCTGCTCCATAATTACGTGTTGAGCCCGAGCTCATTGATGAAGTTGTTCTCCTTCTCAAGTTTGTATCTGGTTTTCTGGTTGTAGTTT
The DNA here is from genome assembly GCA_036346395.1 of Hsuehochloa calcarea. NCBI lineage: Eukaryota > Viridiplantae > Streptophyta > Magnoliopsida > Poales > Poaceae > Hsuehochloa > Hsuehochloa calcarea. The sequence continues at coordinate 31,053,510 of CM070600.1, forward strand.
CTGATAGTTCGTGAATTTCTTTTGAATGGAGGGTTATAATGAAGTGGGCAATCTCTAGTAGATTTCTGATCATTCTTTAAAACAATTATTGTTCTTTCTACTATTGTGATATTTCTGCTCCACGTGAGCGTAGTTAAATTGCAAGATTTACCTTTTCACGAAGTTCTGCTTTTACCTGTTGGAAAATTCAACCCGTGTGTTAAGCTGGGGTTTCGGCATTGGCGATTTCTTTTGCAAGTTCTTTATCAAGTGCACAATGATCTTGCATATTTCTTTTTGGGATGCTTTAGACAGTGGTTCTCTTCCTTGATTTCTGATTTTGACAAATTCTTGTCCGGTGGTAGTTGATGAATTTCTCTTAGGTTCAAGATTCATGGTAGTTGATGAGATCCAATAGGTCTTTAATGGTTCTCTGAAAATATTATTGTTTTTTAGTTGTTGAATTTCTTTTATTTTAAAAGATCTTCGACGATTGGCAATATTGATATTTCCATGTTTGTTCCTTCCTTCTCATTGGAAAATAGCGACTGCGTTTACTCGCTTGATAGTTTGTATAATGAGAGTTTTCATTGCAAGTTCGTTAACACGAGGAAGCATTGGCACCATGTATTTCTTTTAGATCATTCCGCCTTGAAGTTTAACGATCTCTTTTCGAGGATTAGTGTTAAAACCCTTTTGGGGTGCCTTGTGGTGATTAAGTCGGAGATGGTAATCAAACAAATTGGTTGGCTACGGGTTCCTATTGGTCCCTAGATGTTTTTCAAAATAATTCTTGTCTTCCGATTCTTGAGCTCTCTTTGCTACTTGTACACGATATTATTGACAAGATCATTCTTTTGTAAGGGTCCTATCTCAATTGTTGATTAAGGGACCCAGTTAACTGCTTGGTATTTTGGGGAACGGAATTAGCTTTTACAAAGTTTGTCGAAGAAAGTCTTGACTCTACTCGTTTCTTTTGGAGTAGTTGGAATGTTGTAGTTTAGAACCTCTCTTGAAAAAAAGGTGTGAAACCCTTTTCTAATGTTATGGTGGAGTTGTGTGAGAGGTTTGTTTCACTTTGTGGTTTTCGTACTAAGTTTCCTTTCTAGAATAAGTTGTTATTACAATTCCATTTGATGCTGAAAAATTTCTATAACACGATTTGCCATGTTCCTTTAGAAGGTTTATTGACATGATCAAGAATGGGATGGCAATGTTGATTCCTTTATAAAGAAAGAAAGTTGTCCGCCTTTCGTAATATTTCTAAAATGATCAAATTTCCGCTTTGTGTTCATGCTCTTTGGGGAATTCAAGTTCTTTGTGGTAAACATAGTTTGTCGAGTAAAGCGATATGTTGAAAAATTATAATAGTTCTTCCATGATGCGGGTGTTTTGATCTTGAATACCCGTTTGTTCCTAACGGTTAAGGTCGGATATTCTATTTTTGTGAGGCCTATATTTTCAACTGTGGACTTCCCATATGTTTTGAGTTCGTTGCCTAATTGGTTTTCCCCGAGTTCGTATTCCTTGCAGTGGTAAGTGATTTTTCGCTGGTGAAGATCGTTTCTATTTGCCTCTTCTTTCGAGAAGGAATCAACCCATTCATTCCACGTGGTCTTCCAAATATTTTCTAAGTGTTGTTATGGGCTTGATGTTAATACCTGTAGTAAATTGATCGCCTTTGGTGACATCGTTCAAATAAGAATATTTCAAGTTTATCTTTCACGGTACCTTGGAGCTCGTGAATCAACTGGTAACTGAAATTATTTTGGGTAACTTGAGGAATTGTATTAACCTATTGTTTCTTAAAGATTTCGTGTGATTTAGTCCGAAAGGCTCCTTGGTTTGAGTTCGCAAAGTGAGGTTGCAATAAAAGAATATTTTCGTTGATCTCTTCGAGACGAAGTTAATCCGTTTGTTTTCCGTGAAATCCCGTAAAGGGAAATGTTTCGAGTTTTGTGGCTGAGAACATTTGGATCTCGTGTTTCCCAAGTAGATGAACTGTTTCGAGCAAGTTGGCATGTTGAAGGATCTTATCGATTCTTAATTAAATCTTGTGGTTATTTGAAGCGTCCCTAAATTTGTTGCTCTTTCCGCTCAAGAGATGGCAAATTTCAAACGTAATATCTTTCTTTCGTGTCGGCTGTTATTTGCTATTCTCTTTTGAGGGATGTGTGCCTCCAAATATGAACTCAGCTTTCGTTTTCCAAGATCACCTTTATCCGAATATTTCTTTCGGTTTCACCTTGCCGTGATGAGCAACGCCTTTACGTGTGAATAAACTTATCTTTGTTCGCCTCTTCCTTTTGAGAAAGGATCACAGATTTGGGTTGCAAAGTGTTTGCAAAGGGTAAGTTTGGCAACTGTTTGGTGGTAGATGAGTAATCGTAGCGGTGATATTTTGCTACCAAGTTATTGGAGGAGTAGTAGAATGTAGAATGATTTTGATCTGTATCTCTTGGGGGAAAATTAATTCACATGGAATGTTTGGTTTCGAAGTAAGTCTGAAAAGTGTTACGACCGAGTAGAACCTATGGTATAGTGAAACTTGTAACTTCATTCATGATTGAATGGTCGGTGATTATCGAAGGTATGGAAACCTTGATTACTTCTATAGAGCAACGCAATTGGATAATGATGCGAGATTAGGTGAGAAATTTCTAAGTATGCAAATGAGTGAGTATGTTAGAATTGGGGAAAATATTGGAGAGTCAATCCGTTGATTTCCCTATATGTTATAATTGAAATTTGTGGTAGAGATCTTGGAGGTTAAATTTGGGTTTGCATTGTTATGTTAGACCTTTGGTCACTCAATGAGTGTGTGTAGAGAAAGTGGAATAAAGGAGTTTCTGAGCGTTGGAATGATCATTGATAGAACCTTTTGATGTAGTACATGAGCGTGTGTCTTGAGGATTCGAGTTGTTCTTGAAAAATTAGAGGTAATGTAATTGCGTGACATCTTGGCTTTCGAATAGCCAGGATGTTACAGTGGGATCTATTTTTTTTGTGGCGCTTTGGGTGCCTTCAATCAAATTATGGTTGATTAAGTAGAATGAGATGCATAGAGTATTCGGAGGATTCAATGGAGCCACCCCACAGAGGTGTGGATGATGTATTTCAATTTGAGTATAATTTGAGGATGTTTAACTAAGAGGTTTTAGCTCATGTGGTAGTCAGTGAATTCAATTTCAAGGTTCGAGAGAAATTTTATTCCTAGAAGCGAGGAACCGTGGCAAAGGATGATTCGTGGGATAATGATGCGTTTTCTTGATTCTCGTTTGAGTTTTGTGTCGTTGACTTGTGTTTTCTGCAATTTGAGTTGGTGCTGTGTTGGTGTGTTGATTCTTTCCAAATTCAGACAAACCGCAATTTCTTGGTTTAGGGCGTTTGAGTACTTCTCCTTTGGTTGTAAAATGGATTTGTTTTCGGGATGAATTGTCAAATTTGGAATCTAACCTTTTGGTGAGAGTTAGCATTACGTGGATGCGATGAGGACTCTCTATTTCTAGTTGGATTCTCTTCGTTTTTGAAAGTTGTAGAAATTGGGACGTTGGCTTATCGCGTTGATCGTCCCGGTCCTTATCTGCGATGCGTATCGTCCGGTGTGCTCGAGTGTTAGCGAGTATCTGAGCAATTCCAAGCTTGAAATATCGTTGTTTCATTCCAGACGCAGCTTCCTTACGAGTAGATTAGTGCGTAGATTCGAGGTCGAATCTTTTCTAAGGGGGATAGAGTGTAATACCTCATAAATCCAAATAGGTTGTACCGTTTGAATGTCTGGAATGTTATTCAAAAACGAGATTTAAAACTTTCCTAACCGAATCGGTAAAAAGAAAGAAGTCGGAGGAGTAAAAGAATCGTTTTAATCGAATTTTCCAATCAGCGGAGGGGTAATTGCTATTTCCGTCAACTGGGCCGCTGTCCATGACCAGTGGCCCAAGAGGGGGCCGGCCATGAAGAGGCCGCCAAAAGGGGGCGCGCGCCCCCCCCAAACCCTAGCCGCCACTTGCATCTCCCCTTCCCCCTTGGCCGCCTCCTCCCCTCCCCCAAGCCGGCCTCCTTGCTGCTCCTTGGTGCCTCCTCGCAGTGGTGGTGCCATCTCCGGTGATCCCGTCGCTCCTCCTCAAGGTCCCTCCAACATCTCCGTTCCCGCCGACGCCGACGGCCGCCGCTCGTCGCCCCGGTAGCCGGCCCTAGGAGAGAGAAGAGAGGGGAAGGGAGGAAGGCCCTTGTGCAGCGGATCATCGTCGTCCTACGGGTCTACAAGGGTAATTAGACCTCCGATTCGTTGTTTGATTCCATTAGAGTTGAGAATCCGATTGGATTTGTAGTTTCGTTTTGATTCTGTCAATAGATTGATTCTGTCCAGTACGTTGTACCTCAGTTTTGGGCGTCGTAGAGGCCGAATTGGACATCTGTGTCTTCTGGGGAATTGTTCCTGGTTTCATTAGCTTTCTTTTGGCACCTGGATCACGAATTTTCACCCAGTAGTTTAAAAGTTATGACTGTTTTACCACGTACTGCTCTCTCTGTCAGAAATTCTGGGTATAGTCGGTTGCACCTAGGTTTATATCTAGTTAGAATCAGAATCAGGTCAACCACCCAACTATATTTATGAAGATAATTTCACCATGGTTTCAGGCTGATAAAGATCACTTTATTTGGATCAGTGGTTTAAAAGTTAGAGCCTTTTCTTTAGGGCTGTTCTGAATTCTGGGCAGACTGCAGTTATAGATTTTCATTGGATGGTTAGACCTCTGTTTTGGCCGAATTAGAGTTTACAATCAACTAGAGTTTCGTAGCCCGTTACGTTAAGAGAAGTTGAGCACTGGTTTCAGGTCTTTTGGACTTACGGTTATTTATTGGTGAATTTGCTAGTAAAACTGCCAGTTTAGGGGTATTTGGAATGTTTGGCCGAATGGATCAAATTGAACCTTTTGTTTGGTTAGTTTGGTTAGAGGTTGTGGGAGGGCACGTGTAGCAATGTCTTGCTCGTTTGTCCTCATTTCGATTATTTTATATTGTAGGCGGTGAAGCGGTGAGTGGAGGGTATCTCAATTACCTCCCAACCTGCGTAGCAGTGAAGCAAGTAACTTGTATACTATGATTGATGCATTATGTGATGTGTGAATGAATGATTATATTTGTTCGTATTTGTAGATGAATGCCATGTGTATCTTTTCATTTATGAGTACTATTCAATATTGCCATAGGATCACATCATGACATGCATAAATTACCTTTGTAAGACCCATCAATTCCAGTATGGGCACTTGAAAATCCCATCAATTCCAGAATGGGTACGTGAGTCCACCATTCCAATGCGGACCACGTTACGTGAGTCCACCATTCCAATGTGGGCCACGTTGGACGGTCGTATGAAACGTTCTTCATACGATTACTTTAAGTGAACACCGACGGGTGTTTCACTCGCTATACCGAGATATCTTTGCAATATGTCCAATTCCTTCACTGCATCATTTCATTTCATCCATTCATAAGAATTGTATCCAATAAATGTTCAATCTGTGATAATGTATATGGTTCATTGGATGTTGATTGTTACTTTCAAGTACTTGATGAGTCTTTGGCTCATTCTTGCTTTGTTGTTTTATTTAGGTAAATGACAAGGAAGAACGGTTTCATGGAGGGTAGATCAACACGATGCACTTACTACTATAATTCAAAACATTTGAGAACTTACTATTGTCTTCTATTTATACCCTGCGTTGAATTGTAATAAGCCAACATGGCCGTATTTACCATCTCTCCCTGAAATATTTATTTCCAATCCGTTGATTAAACTGTTGATGATTTCTTGTTCACGTATATCCTTGTGGTACGCCAATTCTAGTAATACTTATTGTTGTGAATTTCCTAAAGACTAGTGATTGTAGGTGACATCTTGACTTCCTTATAGTCAGGGTGTTACAGAATATCCCATAACTTAGGTAATGGGAAAAAACAGGTTGATGTTTAAACAAGAGAGTATATTTTAATACTATATATACATGTGTCCTAACAGACAAAGTATACTCAATTTTATAGAAGGATGGCTTAAAGTCTTAATGTATTCTAGTGTCCAATGAGGAAAAAAGGTATTAGCTTACAAGATATCTAAAATGAATATATCTACTCGAGCTTAACTGTGGGTTCACAATTCACGAGAAAAAGGGCATTCTCTAGAAAGCTCAAGAACAGATAAGGGAGCATGACCAAATAATATTATGTTTAGGCGTGGTTCTTTGACAACATAGTATCAGTTGAGATTTCAAGTGAAATATAATCACAAAAAGTTGTGAATATAAGGATTAGTCCATTCATCAGCTGTGAGAAGATGAATTTTGTTATTCTAGGTGCAAGTTCAACCCGTACAGGACTTACACTAAAAGACTGGCATATTAACAACTCTTCAGCAAAATAATCCTTATCATTATTTTTGCTGCTTGCCTTGGAATTAGTGTGGGATTGTTAGAACTAGGCCCATATGAGTAAATACCCATTCATTTTTGAAATTCCAAAGCATACATGGTTTAGTCCCATATTACCTGGCCAAGTGGTAGGAGAGTAATTTATAAGGTCGAATTCTTGCCACCCCTTAACACATGTGACACATGACATGGGATGACATGAAGAGGGCTATAGCTAAAGTCACACACACACACGTACGCACGCACACGTGTATATTCGCTTAGTAATCACGTGACTTGTGACTTGAGACGCGTGACCGTAAACGTGTATGGAACCCAGTCCACCTTTCTTTTGCCGACCGTGCATTTCTCTCTCTTGTCGAAATAATATGATTGAAGGCATAGACCAGTGTGGTCAAAACACTGTGGTCGAAATAAAGTGGTCGAAATAATATGGTCGAAGTTATAGACCAGTGTGGTCAAAATACTATGTCGAAATAATGTGGTCCAAAAATAGTGGTTAGATCCATATACCAGTGTGGTCAAAATACAATAGTCGAAGTTGTAGACCAAGAGTCGGGTTGTAGCCCAAAGCAGCAATCGTAATCAATAAACGATGCTTAATTACCATTAATTGGTTTTGAATTAGTAGTTACCGGTTATTTAATATGTGCTTTATTATGCAGTTACAAGAGAGTAATTGTCTCGGCTTTAAAAAGATCTAGTGACATCTGGACCTGTAACGATTGATACACTTCCATTTTTTTCTCCATCTTCCTCTTTTTCTACTGTGTTGAAAAGTTGTGTTGTCGAACCATTTCATCCTTCGCTTTCGTGCACCAAAAGGACCGTGAGCAAGAATATCTTAACTATTATCGCAGAGTATACCTACACAAATGCGGCAATAAGGTTTTTGGGCGCGATCTGCAGAACGCTTCTTGGTCTTTGCTACATCTACATTCTGCACTGCTTCGAGTCTACACTGCTTTGAGTTCTTCATCACGTCTGACTGTAAGTTGGTTGTGCAACCAATCTATTCAGTAATAAACCTATTATTCTATATGTTTAGAAGTACAATAATTTGCCTATTTTTAGTTTTACTTTATGTATCTCTAATTTTATATGATCTTTGTCTCTTAATAAAATTTAGAATTTAAATATTATCTACGTTTCTAACACCAGAGCAAAGGCAGCCCTGGCAAACGTTCTCCAGGGACTCATTTCTCACGGGCTCGGCGGAGCAGGGGTTTTGGATGTCGTTTGGTTTTTTTTTTTTTTGGGTGACCACCGAAAGAACTGAAAATCAGTAATTTCGGAAATTGACAATACGTTCAAACAAAAAAAATAAATTTTTGGACGAAATCTGACCGAATTTTTACTAGAAAAATAGAGGAAAAACTGAGTCCAAACTGAATCTCGTTGGTGAAAAACAGAGTGCAGGCTGCATGCGTGAATACTGCCCTCAGCAATTCCCAGCGACACACCAAGCTCGTCCAATGTATCACCAAGCTTCCATGTACAAATTGTTAGTGATATATCCTGAGAGACAATCATGTAGATAATTATATCACATTTAGTTTTATGATTTATAAATATTAGCAAGCATGTGATTTATTAGTGAAACTCTTTAATAGTTGTATGATATCATTGTAAAAAGATTACTGATCAAAACACTAGTGACTTGTACACCAGCACATGTATTGATTGATGACTACCTTTCGCCGATCAAAGATATATGAGATATCAAATCAATATTGTGAGCACATATTAGAGAACATGATGTTGGATTGACCCACCTTGAGGCACTACTGAGATTGTTATGCTTCTATGTGTCATCAGTTAGTCTCAAGCAATGATGATGTATAATATTTAGACCTGATATCAGCATGATTTCCTACATATGTAACAATACACATAGTTGGTCTCAAGTAAGTATGTGACTTGTTGGTAAAGCTCTTTAATAGTTGTATGATGTCATTCTAAAATGATCCCTAGTCGGAACACTAGTGATTTATAGACCAGCACATGTATTGATTGATTATCACGTTTCTTCGGTCATAGATATATGGGATATCGAATCAATACTGCGAGCATATTTTAGAGAACATGACGTTGGATTGACCTACCATGAGACACTATTGATATTATTATACTTCTATGTGCCATAAGTTCATCTCAAGCAATGATGATGTATAATCTTTAAACCTGATATCAGCATAATTTCCTACATGTGTAACAGTACACTTAGGGATTATGAAACGCTACTCCATAACTCAATAGTTAGAAAGACAACTTTTGTGTATACTACGAAACATGCGGAAAGATGTGACTGATCGGATATGATATTTGCCTTCCTAGTATAATAGGAGAGATATCTCTAGCCCCTCGATGTGCTCGGATAAACAAAGTGGATGACTGTTCCACAAGTGGTCGAAGAGTCGACCCCACGAAATTATCCATCACTGGATCGAGAAAAGTTTGAATAGTCCATAGATGACATATATATCACCTAGAGTTCAATCATATATTCTAAGGCAAAAGGAGAATACACAAGCATGACGCTTAGTCCGATTACTCATGAACCTATAGGATCAAATACATAACGAGTTAAAACAAACTAGTTCGTCTTAGATCTGTTATAGACTCTTTATAAGGGGATGCGTGGGGCTTTTGGAAGAGGAGTACCACCCACTGAAACCCTAGCCGTCGTGTCCTCGAATGCCTTGTTGTGCGTGTTGGTGATAGTACACCGGCGCACGCGTTCCACCCCTAGATGTGTGGATACCGTAGATGCACTGCTACAATCGTTGCTGCGCTAACCAAGGATGATCCAAGACAAATGTAGGGAACGCGAGAGACTGTTGAGAAGACGATCTGCAGCCAATGATGTTGGAGGACGGACTACTTTCACTACATTGACGTGCAAAATGTTAGACCAAACCGCTCCAACTCTTCTTTTGTTGCACCGCGTATTTAGTGATAACGATCTATAATCTCTTACTTGCATGAATTTCCGGTTTACATGATAGAATTTTTAATTGCTCGCTAGTGTAGTGTACCCTTATCCCTACAGTAGTATCAAAGTCATCTTGTGTAGTATTTGATCTACATTGATCGCATATAGTTGATATGTGGCATGCAGTAATAGATTGGATTTATTACTGATTTAATATGGTAATCTAGACCGGTTCATTTGGATGGATTAGTTTTGACACTGGTTGATAAGGCCAATCGGCTTTGGCTATAGCAGATGGGTTCGCGGGAGGTATGATTTGACGGTATCACATAATTAATTACGCTAGTTCACAATCACGCTATATGATACCTTTAATGGTTGGAATCATGTCAACGAGATAAACTGTGATGCGCCGCCGTACGGAGCCAACAGACCCGTTTTTGTGGCTTCCTATTCTTTCTGTAAAAATGCGATCGGTTTGGAATTTGATTAATGTGATTAATCCAATAAATCATTCGGGCTCGATTTCATGAATTAGAGTATAATAGGACGCACACCGTACGGCACACGCGCACCCACGCATGCGCTTCCGCTTGCCCATCCTTGAGTCCTATAGAAATTGAACTGTTTCCTCCACACACGATAGAATTACCGAACGAACATATATATGCCCCCTTTATTACACGAAATGCACACATACATAGAGTCACAGAAAACATAAATAAAGTTACAAAAAAGATAAAATACACAAGTAATGAGATTAATAAGTGTGATGATTTTGTTATTGCTGGGCCATGCGCGCCGCGAGGCCTATTCTGCAGTGTACGTGGGGACTTGTGTCATATCAGTAAAACATCACCGGCCGCTCGGCACGATCAAACGGCATGCTTGACTTTCTTGCTGTAGCCGGTCTTCACGTCCCAGTACCTGCTCCACAGCATGATCCCTCCGTAGTTCCTCGACCTCTGCACGATCGGCAGCACCTTCGACACCAGCGTCGCCGGGGGGATGTACCCGCTGCCCGCCGCCTGCGGCGCCGCCGGGAGGCCGAGGTAGACGGAGCTCCGCGGCAGGCTGTTCACCCACTTCTTCCACGCGCTGGTGAACGCCGCCACGTTGTTCGCCCGGTAGTTGCACTGCCGGTTGTTGTAGAACTGGACGTACACGCGGTCGAAGAGCCCCGTCCGGAGCGCCTGCCCCAGCATCCTGTCAGGGAACGGGCACTGCGGCGCCGCCGTGATCCACACCTTCTTCTTGCCCTTCTTGCTGTACTCCTTGAGGTACCTCGCGAGTTCGTCGTAGTGGGCGGGGCGCCCGAGCTCGATGTCGAAGTCGATGCCGTCCAGCACGGCGTTGCCGAACGGTCGGGAGCGGGAGCGCCCGCCAAGGTAGAAGTCCCACAGGTGGTCGGCCACCGCCTTCGCGTCGGCCTTGGACGCGAGGGAGTACTTGCCGATGCCGCCGCCGATGGAGAGGAGGACGAGGATTTTCTTGGACTGGCAGTACTTCACGTCCGGCCCGACGGCGCTCCAGGAGTGGCCCGCGAGGTTGAGCTTGTATTTGCCGCCGCCAAAGTTGGTCAGGAAGGACAGGATTACGGTGGAGTAGAGGTTGCTTTTGCATGCCTCGCGGAGTGTTCCCTCGCTGGCGGTCTGGCCCCAGTACACCGCGATCCGGCCGGTCTTCCCCGCCCCCGCCGCCGCGCCGAGCGACGAGAGGAGGACGCAGCAGAGGACGGCCACGCCCAGGCGGGATGCCATGCCGTTCGACATGTGCTTGTGCATGCCTGGGTGTTTGTGCTGTTTGCGCTCTTGTTGATGTGTACAGTTGTGTGTTGTGCAGCCTGTGCATGGTTTGCAATGTGAGCTGATGCTTTTATAGGGAGTACTAGGGTTTGTTTCCTCCTAGTGAAGCAATCATAGTATGACTTCTTTGTCCTGTGTATAAGGATTCAATCGTACGACGATTCAATCAGATCATGAGATAAGGTAGATTAAGGAGATGTCAAAGGCGATCAGCCAGTGAGATTTTGGCGTCAACAGATCTGACGGGGGCGTGGCGCATAGGGGAATGCCACTCCTATGTCCTACTTGCTTCAAGGCGTCGTACTAGCTAGGGCTATTTTTATGTTATGAGTAACGAAAACTACTACTAGTTAAAGATGTGGCACCGATAATCCATGGTGCATGTGTGCATTTCAAGCATTTCACTTTTGTCGTGTAGAGACACGTAGCCCGAATTTTCCGAGCAAGTCAACCACGACCTCAGAGATTGCTTGTGCTGATCAAACAAGGCGCTAGCTTACTGTGGTTGCAAGCGTACGACCATGAATTATGTAGCTGATCTCTTTTTCTTAAAGGAAAAGAAAGCACACACAGCTACAGAGAGGGTTATTACAGATAGCTCTAAACTGTCATGATAAACGGTTTTTGAACCATCTGAATCTATGTGTCTGTGATGACAGGTGTAATCATAGACGGTTTGAGTCGTCTGTGAAAAGTCACAACACAGACGATTTTTTAGTTAAAACCGTCTGTGAAGGCCTACTATCATGAACGGTTTCCATCAAAACCCGTCTGTGATATGTGAGATATCACAAACGGTTATTTGTTAAAATCGTCTGTGAAGGCCTACTATCACAAACAGTTTCCACCAAAAACCGCATGTGGTATGTAAGATATCACATACGATTTTTTATAGTAGCTGTCTGTGAGATGCGACATAACATAGACGGTTGTTGGTGGTAACCGTTTGTGATTGGATATATATTACAGACGGATGTTAGTAATAGCTGTCCGTGATTGGATATATATGACATACAGTTGTTAGTAGTAGTCGTCTGTGATTGTATATATATCATAGATGGTTAGTAAAAAATAGCCATATGTGATAGTATGCATTCACAGACTGTAATTTATTACACAAAACTGTCTGTGATAGTTCGTTCTATACCTAAATATTTTGATTTTTTAGCTAGCCTCAGGTAATGCTAGCTATGCCCTCTGAAAACAAGCAAACAGAAAAAAAAATCACAATTGATTTGATATATAACAATTCAAAGTAATTTACAAACTCAATATCAATTACAAAGTGATTTGATTACAACTCAAAGTGAATTATAATAAATCAGTGTCGCCGAGGTGAAACTCTCCATTCCGTTTAATGATCTCCCCCATGTGAAGGTGGCGAGTAGTCCTCGAACGTCCACGAGTAAGTCCAGATGGAAGACACTTTCTCGTATTTTAATTCATGCCCTGTCGCTAGCGAGAGTAAAGTGCTAAGCATATATATTTAAATACATAATTATGAAATAATTATTGTGAGATTGACTAACAAACCTCTGGATCCTTCGTCTTAGCACTCGTGATATGCGTCATTAAATATCTAGTCATCCCCTCAGATCTAGATCTATCTGTAGTGAGAAATGTCTCTGATATATATGCGGTTGCTTTGAAGGAGGCGGCCGGCTCTGGGGCACGTTTGGTGAAAAAATACCGTAGATTTTCAAGTGTGCTTGTACATCTGTTATTTGTTCGTGGTGATCTAAGGTTAGTATTCATTTGTCTCTGATGCGACTGCTTTGAAGAAGACGGCAAGTACGCCTAAGAAAGCAACCAAGCCCACAATGAGGCATGATCTTTTTTTGGGGGGGTCGTCCACGCAGCATGAGGAGGATGAGACGGCAGATATGGAATACTTCATCGAACCTACAAGTTCAAGACATTCCCCAAGACATAACTACAGGCTTCAGATGTGCCACACAGCATGTAGAGTCCTTCTCCTCATGCTGCTTGGGCACATCCGAGACCTGCAGTTGTGTCTAGAGGAATACCAGCGAAATAGGCTCCTCATGCGCTCTCCTGGCAGTCATGCTTTTGAACTTGAAGGCTCCATAAGGTTGGTCGTGGCTGTTGCCTCATCCTCCTCATGCTGCGTGGACGACCCTAAAATATCATGTTTCGTGGTGGGCTTGGTTGATTTCTTTGGCGTACTCGCCATCTTCTTCAAAGCAGCCGCGCTTATCAGAGGCGGTTCTTGTTAATTACTGTATGTGATATACATCACCGATGGTTCCAATTACAAATCATCTGTGATAAATAAACATCACAGACGGTTCTTGTTAATAACCGGCTATGATAATTATATATCACAGACTATTGTAGTTTATAACCGTTTGTCATACATATCACAGACGGTTTATTCCACTAAACCGCCTGTGATAATTCTATAGCCAAAAAATGTTCGCACGCCAGAATAAGTAAGGCCAATCCTGATTTTTTTTAGCCCCATTCTTCCCGTGGTCGTGGAGCGCAGGAGGTTGTGGGTGGTCGTGGTCGTGGAGCACAGGAGGTCGTAGGAGGTTGTGGTCGTGGAGCACAGGAGGTCGTGGTTGTGAAGTAGCTGGTTTTCTGTAGTTATATGTAAAATAGAATCCGTTCATATCATATATGGTTCCAACAACAAACCGTCTGTAATATAAAATTATCACACAATGTTCTTATTAAGAACCGTCTGTGAATTATCATAGACAATTTTCAATATGAACGGTCTGTGATATTACATCTTCACAGACGGTTTTTACTGCAGTCAGTAACACAGACGTGTGCTAAACCAAAACCGTATGTGATTGTATTTAATACTAACGGTTTTGGAGAACCGTCTGTAACGATATGTCCAGTATATCCTTTTTTGTAGCAGTGACACCTGTAATTCACGAACTGAGCACTCGATCGGGGCTAGCGTCCATGCAGGTACAGAGCAAATAAATTGAAGTTTGTACCAATCTCATGAGCTACTCCCTTCACACTTTATAAGTGGGTACTGCTCCAAAACTCCCAGCTAGTACAATGCATCCATGCATTGTGTCGAACTGATGATGCAACTAGATGCACGTCATATTATTTGCTCGCAAAAAAATACATCAATCTAAAACAGCAAGTGCGTAAAAATAAATATAAAAAAATATATATGCTAGTGATCATACACTTTTTTTTTGGTTATTCTCAAGCTTATCTAACACTTGTGACACAAGACAACTGTGGGCCATAACATAAAAATACTAGTGATGGAAGGATATATATGTAACCATCAATAACTTTTTTACGGGGCTACGACGGGCTCAAAGGAAGGCCTGAACATTATATTAACGGTTTTGCTAAACAACATTAGACTATTTTTTAAAATAGTTAAATTTCCACCCGTGTGATATGTTTTAAGATTTACACTTCTTATGTCATAAATTGGGTCCAAATTTATTATATTTTTTTCTTCATAACATATCAGGTTCACTACATTGTCGTATTTTGATGATATAGATTTTTTTTTACTTTCTTTTTGCTCAATCCCTCAAAGTATATGTTAGATTTTGAATTATGTGATGGAAATATGAGTTATTAAGACTTTCGAGAATAATTACAGTTACCAAAAATAATAATTATATGAATAATTTACTGTTGTTTATGTATAATGAAGTTATAAAATACTAAAATTTGACTATTTTGGGTTAAGAAAATAGTCAAATCTCGTATAAATGGACCCTTATATTAATATTAATCACAATAGTTACAAAGGGGTATAGAGCAAACGATACAACATATAGTGCGGGAGAAAAACAAGAGCAAAAACTAAAGGGATATCTCCGAAATTTGTTTCCCAAGATACAATTTGTCGCTTAGTCGCTACATTTTTGCAATGATAAGCCTATAGAAGAAGGTCATTGGCGCAACGGATGAAAGTTCGTCTCGCTCTCCAGTCGGAAGTAACCATTAATAATTATGATAGCTAAATTGTAAAATTACCAACTCACGTTGCAGTCCAACAACCCTAAATCCATTAGCGTCGCCACTGAGTTTTTCCTTCGTTCTTTCTCTCAAAGGACTTCGATCGATACGGCCACCACACAATCTTCTTAGGTTCCATTCGACCTTACCGCCTCCCCTAAGTTCTTCCTCCACAATTTAGACAGCTATGTGGCCGCTACACTTGTCTTCTTCGTCTCTACCAACAACCAACGACCAGCAGCTCTCTTCTCTTTGTTCCTCTGATACCGAAAATTTTAGAACTTCTTTGTAACATCTCAATTTTCGCATTCTTTTGGAGCCTTTCATAATAAAAATAATCATTTGAGTTTTCTTGAATTAATTAAAGTTTAATTTGAATGTTTAGAAATTAAAATAATTTAATGTGAATAATTTAAACATCAATTAAATTCAGCATTGATTTATTTGGGTTCCTCTTGTTCCAGAGTATTTTTTGAAATTTTCTTGCATTTTTCCAGGTTTGTTTGCTATTTCTTTGGGCCCAGTTTGGATTAAATCCTTTTCAAAAAATCCTAAATCATTTCTTTTCCAAAAAATCCCTTTGGGCCCAATCTTTTCTCTCACCCCCATTCTCTCTCTCTCTCTCTACCCCATGCTGACCCATCTTTCTTTCCGCTTCCTTGGGGCCCAGCCAGCCCAACCGGCCAGCCACCGCTCGCCCTACCTCGCCTGCCTCGCCAGCCCACCCATCATGTATCCCAGCTCCGCTCACCCGCGGGTCACGCAGCTGTTTCTTCCGTCTCCTATTCATCTTTCTCGAGTAGGGGAGATGGACTCCAATTCCGCCGATGTCCCGGTTTTGGCTTCCATGCCCTGCACGCCAACCCTGACAACAAATGTCATCGCCGTCCACGTCACAAGGTTCTTCCCGTTCCGCCGCCTCCGAAATCCTAGGGTCTCTTCCCCGATTCTGCCACCATCTTGCCAGATTAAAGCTGCGAAGCCCTAGCTCCGTCGCAAGCTTCATCGCCGGACTTTTGTCACCATCGGTGAGTCTTCGGCCGTGCCATTGCCTCTGTTGGGTTCGCCTCATTGCATTATACACGGTGTTCACCTCGCCGTCCGCGGGAACCCATCGCATCGTCTTCGCCACCGACACCCGAGCCTATTTGCCGTCTCTACCCTCGCCGCTGCTCGCCATGGTCATCACTGGTTGAAACCAACCGCGTTATCACGGTTGTCGCATCTTCCTTGCCTATAACAAAGCCTCCCCGACTCAAATCCGCCATCATTCGTCATTCGCCGCCGAAGAACAGAGTGCGTCGTCGTAGTCATTGCCATCGATGCCGACATGGGATACCACCTCAGCACCATGTCAGCCAGTCATCCCAGTCAGCAGCCGCATCATTACCTCCTCAGCCGCTGCGTGTCATCCCGTACCCCAAACCCTAGATGATGATGACATCTCTTCCACTGACACAACCATGCCTAGTGCTGCTACTCCTCAACTTGATGCGCAAGGATCAATTACCAGAGCATATGCTTGTCAACTAAATTATCATGTAACTTCGTTTCTAGGAGTTCATAATTGTTCTATTGAGGATGGATTGCTACCTAAGTCTTGTGATGGTATTCTACTCAGGAACCAAGGCAAGAGGGGAAGCACTACTACTACAACAAATCCAGGCTGAACCAGTTTCAATTCCAATTCAATTCGGAGTTAACCTGATAGCACCGAATTAAAACATGCATAACATTCACCTGCGGAGTCCTTTGGAGTTGTACGAGTACTTGATGGAAAGAGTACGACGAAGCCTTTCGAACGGATCTAGCCCCACTTTCAGATTCACTATCTACACATCGCAATCATCAAAAGAATGTGTTGTGTCACCTGTTTGGGCCAAGTTGTGCCTTGTAATCGTACCGGGCCAAGCCCAGGTTGGTGTGTCCTCCTTCCTAGTCGCAACCAACCCTAGGATGACCCTATCCATCTGCTTGGCCGCAACTCCTCTTATAGGAGCCATCACCCCTTTGCTCAAACTCGGGTTTTGTTTGGTTTAGTTTTCCACTTACGAAACTATTTGGTGTCCTCTCGCTTGGCTAGTGCAACAGTGTCATCGTGCTTCAGAACTTCAACTTTTGAGTACTTCAATCATTTTTGCAATTTCAGATTGCTTATTATCTTGTTCTTGCTGGCTTTTTGATTGCATGCAAAAATAGAATTTTGTGGTTAGGTCGATCGTTCTTCTAGCAAGATCGATAGTAATATCGGAGTTGGTTCAGCGATTGCCAAACATATTGGTCATGTACGATTGGTAGGCGAATCGTGAGAGTTGTCTCCTCAAATCGAGTTATCTTTATCATCGAAAGATTGAGACACCCATTGTCACATCAAGTGGTATCAGAGCACAAGTTGATCGGTGATAATTTTCTTTTACCTACAGTCCATAAAAACAAACAAAATAGGCTTTGTTCATCCATGCCAAACCAATATGTGCCTACAATTTTCTTTTCGGTAATTTGCATTGTTGAATTCTTAGTTGCATCGTCGTGTCAGGTGCTGATTTCTAGTTCTAGTTATTGTCTAGTCAGTTTTTGTCTAGTTTTCATCTGTTGTGCTTTGTTTCCTACCGCAAGTTGACCTTCTTGCATCTTGATCACTGCCGCAGCAACCACCATACCCTGCCGCAACCACCTTGACTTTTGCCGCAAAAACCACATCCCCTATCGCCGCTACCTACCATGGCAAACATATCGCCCTGCCGCTGCTACCTTCTTGCTGCCGCGGCAACCAAAAGCACCTGCCGCCGCTGCCTCTCGTTATTGTGGCAATCAACGCACCCTGCCGCCGCTGCATCTTGTTGTCGCGGCAAACAAGTTGCTCTGCCGCCGTCGTGTCTCGCTGCCATGGCAACCAATCTAGTTGTATTCAGTTTCAAGAGAAGAGAGAAGAAAAAGGATTCGGGTTCTATCCCTAGCCAAATTCGTATTTGCCAAAGAAGGACAAAAAAAGAGAAGAAAAATAGAATGACAAAAAAGTGTCCACCTTCCTGAAAATTGAAAAACATGTCAAACTATCACCAAAACTAGTGAAAATTAGGGAAGTCCTTCTACATATAGCCACAAGTTTCCACAAAAAAATCTGCAAGTTTAGCCCAAGGGATTGGAAGATATCGCAGTTTCAAATTTGAACCCGATACGAATTCGAGCCCAAGTAGGATTTCGTTTCCGAAACACCTTTAGTAAAATGGACATAATTTTTGCATACTGTGTCCGTTTTTGACGTTCTTATACTCGTCGGAAAGCTAACAATGAGACCAATCCAAAAAAAACTAACATGCTAATACAAATAACTATCTAGGTGCCCCAAAATCAGCTATCTTTAGTCCTGAATTCACATCACAAGTTTTCAGTCGATGTTTTTGCCGTTTCTTCCGGTTTTCCCTTTGGATTTTGGGGTTTGCCTCAACTGCAAAGTTGCAGATCTCATCAAAACCTTTCTTTTGAGTATATATAAGCCATATATAACTTTGTTATTTCTTCTTTGGAGACTAGTTGTTGTTTATTGCTTAAACTAGAGAGTTGTTTATATTTCACCGTTATATTGTTTTTGTGCTCTACTTCGTGTGAACAATTTTGTGCCCCTAGACAGAAGTTTGAACAGTTGGCTAGCTTCTCTCCTAGCACTTGGTGTAAGAATTTTCTTTGCTTATATCAAGTCACATTGATCTTTATGTGTGCGTTCATACACTTCTCTTAGCAGGGATCCTTCTACAGTTTGCTCCAGAGGCTTTGATTAGCTAGCTTTTTCTAGGCTAGGATCAACAACATTGACTAGTACTTTGAGTAATTTTTTAATTTGTATTTACTGATTTAATTGTTGCTAATCCTTGTTACCATAGTGAAGCATATCTTAGCTTCACCTTTTACCATTGCACATGTACCTTTTGCTTGCAATCGCTTTATCAGTATTCGGAGAACGTTTGACACCGATACTAGTTACATGTCACTACCTGTTTTGCTTGGTAAGAACTAGTAAGAACTTGATATAAGCTTGAGTGTGAGCGACTTTTGAACCTCCAGCACCTATAGTAGTTGATAGGGACATATACATTGTAATTTATTCTTTATTTTCTACTAACAATAATAGGTCTCACTAAACACTCCGAGGAGAAAAACCCTCTAACACCTCGTATGAAAGGAATCGTACAACACTTCACACGCTTGTTGAATTAGCAATCCGAGTGTCTTGAGGTGGCCATTGATGCCATCTACGCATGTGTGGAGCATTTGGAGAGAGCTCCACCACCACAAGCTGCAACTCCTATACCTGCTGCCCCCGCTGCTGCCGGTGTTCCACGACAACACCATACCCCTTCCGTTGCTCGGTCATGGGCCGAAGAGGTAGAACAACAAGATGCGGTCGATAATAAAGCAAACCAATATATTGCTGATACGGAGTCCGATGGAGGCTTTAACCCCAATAATGATCATGATCATCGGCGAAGACGCTTCAATCGACAAGGTACGAGGAGAGACCCACCACGTGAGGTACGTGACTATAATGATACATTTGGTAAAATTAAATTAACTATACCTTATTTTGTTAGAAAATATGATTCTGATACTTATATAGAACAAAAAAAAAATTCTTATCATGAATTTCCTGAACATAAGAAAGTTATGGCTGCTACTAGTGAGTTTTTTTATTTTGCCTCTATTTGGTGGGGTGAATATTGTCGTACTAATCAGAAGATACCTAGAACATGAAATGCTTTGAAGAGAGCAATGAGGTATAAATTTGTACCTTCATATTATTCTTGTGATTTGCTTAATAAATTGCAACGCTTAAGACAAGATAGTAGTTCTGTAGATGACTATTATCAAGAATTGTAAACTAGTTTGTTGCATTGTGGTTTAGAAGAAATTGAAGATGCTAAGATGGCTAAATTTTTGGGAGGTTTAAACCGTGAAAATTCAGGGCATACTTGATTATAAAGAATACAATTCTATCATTAGCTTGTTTCATCTTGCTTGTAAAAGCTGAAAGAGAGCTACAGGGATGTCAATCTAGGATCAAAGGAAAATTTGTAGGTTCTTTGGCAGGTTGGTCAACTCAAGGGCAATCAAAAGCATCATACTCCCTCTAGCCGAATACCTGCACCTACAAACTCCTCCAACAACTGGCGTCCATCTACTTCCACCACACCGTCACGTGCATCGAAAACAAGCAAGAGCATGATACAAGCCCCCACACAAAGTTCATCTTCGGTTGCTTCAACAGGTAGAGAATGATAAACACAATGTCATCGCTGTAAGGGCTATGAACACATGATGCAGGATTGGCCTAGCAAGCGAGCTCTTTTGATAAAGGAAAATAGCGAGTATACTTCAGCTAGTGACATTGAGGAAGAATATACTATGCTTGCAACTAACCCTGCAGGTGACAACAAAGAATATGAGCAAGAAGAGGAACAATATGGTGCTGAAATTTCATATAAGTATTTAAGCATCATAGTGAAGCATGTACTTAGTGCACAAATAGAGTGTGCTGAATAGAATCAATACCATAATCTGTTCCAAACAAAGCTTGTCATCAAAGAGCGTTCATGTCGTGTGATCATTGATGGAGGAAGTTGGAACAATTTGACGAGCATGGACATGGTTGAGAATCTTGCTTTGACCACAAAACAGCACCCTCATCCATATTATATTCAATGGTTCAACAATTGTGGTAAGCTGAAGATAACTCACATAGTGAGAGTACGCTTTTCTATTAGTTTCTATCATGATTATGTTGATTGCAATGTAGTATCTATGCAAGCATATTCTTTATTGTTAGGTAGGCCTTGGCAGTATGATAGAGATACGATGCATCATAGTAGAACTAATAAGTATACTTTTTTATTTAAAGAGAAGAAAATCACGATGTTGACCATGTTCCCTGAAGCTATTTTAAAGGATGAATTAGAGAGAAATAATAGAGAAAAGGAGAGTAGCAAAAGTAAAAAAAATCATATTGTAGCTAAAGAATTTGTGCCACAAAAGAAGAAGGAACCTAGTGCTAGGAAATGTGAAATTAAATTAATTTTTTTTGTTTTACTTGCTACTAAATCTGATATTTGTGAGATGGAAGATAACAAATCTGATTTATATGCTTTAGTTTGCAAAGAAGCATTGTTTTCTTTTGAGGATATGCCTCCTTAATTTGCCTCATGTCGTTGCTAACATTTTGCAGGAGTTTGCTGATGTGTTTCTAAATGAAATACTCCTGGGGCTACCTCTAATTAGAGGGACTGAGTATCAAATTGATTTAATTCGAGGAGCCTCGCCTCCCAACCGTGCGCCTTATAGGACCAATCCCGAAGAGACTAAGAAAATTCAGCGTCAAGTACAAGACTTGCTTGACAAATAGTACGTACGCAAAAGCCTTAGTCCTTGTGTTGTCCCTGTTATTTTGGTACCTAAGAAAGTTGGATTATGGCGTATGTGTATTGATTGTAGAGCTATCAATAATATTACTATTCGATATCATTATTCTATTCCTAGGCTAGATGATATGCTTGATGAATTAAGTGGCTCTATTGTGTTATCTTAAGTTGATTTGTGTAGTGGATATCACCAAATTCACATGAAGTTAGGCGATGAATGGAAAACAACATTCAAAACTATGTTTGGGTTATATGAGTAGTAAGTGACGACTTTTGGGTTAACTAAGTGATGCCTAACACGGTCACACAAGTGCGGAGTTTTCTCAGACTTGCTGGATTTTATCGACACTTTGTCAAAGATTTCAGCACCATTACCTTACCGATAAATGAGCTTACAAAGAAATGTGTTTCTTTTCTGTGGGGCCCTATACAAGAACAATCGTTTCATATTTTGAAAGATAAGCATACACATGCATCACTTCTCTAACTTCCTGATTTGGGTAAGACTTTTGAGCTTAAATGTGATGCTAGTGGAATTGGACTTGGAGGTGTGGTTATTCAAGAAAGTAAACCTGTTGCGTATTTCAGTGAGGAATTAAGTGGGTCTATTCTGAATTATTCTACATATTATAAGGAATTATATGAGTTAGTTCGAACAATAGAGACGTGACAACATTATCTATTGTACAAAGAATTTGTTATACATTCTGATCATGAATCCTTAAAGCACATTCATAGTCAATCAAATCTGAACTATAGACATACTAAATGGGCCGAGTTCATTGAATCGTTTCCATATGTCATTAAGCACAAGAAACATAAGGATAATATTATTGCTGATGCTTTATCTCGTTGTTATACCCATGATATCTCAACTTGATTTCAGAATATTTGGTTTAGAGACTATTAAAGAGCGATATGTGCATGATGTTGATTTTAAAGATATTTTTTAGAATTGTAAAGAAGGCAAAAGTTGGAATAAATTTGTTATGAATGATGAATTTTTATTTTGTGTTAACAAGCTATGCATTCCAGCTAGCTCCGTTCATCTTTTGTTATTACAGGAGGCACATGGAGGATGACTAATGGGATATTTTGGTGTCAAGAAGATGGAGGATGTTTTGACCGATCATTTCTATTGGCCTAAGTTGATGCGCGACGTTGAGCGCTATGTGTCTCGCTGAATTACAAGCAATAAAGCTAAGTCACATTTTAATCCACGTGGTTTATATATACCTCTTCCTATTCTTAGCATACCTTGGGAAGATATTTCTATGGATTTTTTTCTATGGCTGCTTAGGACAAAGAGGGGGATGGATAGTATCTTTGTTGTTGTCGATAGATTTTATAAGATGACACATTTTATACCTTGTCATAAGAGCGATGATATTACAAATATTGCTTATTTGTTTTCCAGAGAGATCGTTCGACTACATGGAGTGCCCAATACTGTTGTTTCAGTCGGGATGCGAAGTTTCTTAGCCACTTTTGAAGGACACTATTGGCTAAATTGGGGACGAAATTGCTATTCTCTACTACATGTCATCCCTAAACTGATGGACAAACTGAAGTTGTGAACCGCACGTTGTCAACAATGTTGAGAGTTGTTTTGAAGAAGAATTTGAAGATGTGGGAAAAATATCTACCTCATGTTGAGTTTCTTTACAATTGTTTGCTACATTCTACTACAATGACGAGCCCTTTTCAGGTGATATATGGCTTTAACCCTTGTGCTCCTATTGATCTGTTGCCTTTACCATCTTCTGAAAATGTTAATTTTGATGCTAAGAAACGTGCTGAGTTTGTTCTTAAGCTACATGAAACAACTAAAGAGAACATAGAGCATACAAATGAGAAATATAGACTTGCTGGTAATCAGGGTAGAAAAGAATTAGCATTTGAACCTAGTGATCTTGTTTGGTTACATTTGAGAAAAGATCAGTTCCCTTATTTGAGGAAGTCCAAATTAATGCCTAGAGCTGATGATCCAATAAAAGTGTTAGAAAAGATTAATGATAATGCATATAAGCTTGATCTGCCTACAGATTTTGAGGTTAGTCCTGCATTTAACATTTCAGATTGGAAGCTATACATGGGAGAAGAAGATGAGCTTAAGTCAAGGACGACTCCAATTCAAGAGGGAGGTGACGAGGACATCCCTTCCACTGACAAAACCATGCCTATTGCTACTCCTCAACCATATTCTTGCATCCCTGGTCACCAATAGGCCATAGTTAAGTTCAACAAGTACACAAACCGCATGTCACATAAGAGCACATGAATTTATGTCCTTGCAAGACGTTCTTTCAACCAGTTCTCCTAATCAATATTGTAGCCTCCATCGAGCTGACAAAACATCACAATAAGACCCTCAAAGGAATTTTTACCGACATGCTGAGTGAAATGGTTTAGAGTAGTATGCATAATCCCATCGGGCTTCAGCTGCATGAATAATCACTTTGCTAACTTGACTCCTTTGCTATCAGCATTGAGTTCTCCTGTACACAACATCACGCAATTTCGCTTAGTAAGAATCACCTCACCGCACTTCTGTTGTGCCAATCTGATCAGCTTATCGCAGACGTTTGAAACTATCACCTCACGACTCTTAGATAATCCTTGAGACAAGGGAGGAGTCCTTGGTTGCTTCAGCGGCACTCTGGCTCGATAGCAAATGAACGATGGCCATAGCAGAAACCACATCCATGTTCTTTTGCTGCACATATTATTCTTACCTGTGCAAGGACTGTGAGCCATATACCCACTAAAGCCCCCACAGCACTGTGGCATAATAAATTCTTGGTAGACTTCAAGGAGCTCATCTAGCTACACTTCCCAGGTCCAGATTTGTGGAATTAGAAGGTAGCGATAATCGAGATTAGTACCACCACGCTTCAGCTGTACTACCATTTTGTTCATAGAGAAAAGCATTGTCTAGTCAACCATTTTCCCATTGCCATCACCACCACACTGCAAACATTTCCAAGGTTTCCCATTACCAGGCAGAACAATACAAAGTAGGGCTTTAACTTCACAGTAGGAGCAAATATGTGCAGCACTTTTGTTTCTGTTGTAGCATGAGTTGATTTCCTTGACTTGACTCGCATCCATCGAACACACAAACGAGGTTGAACAAAACTTCCATGGGAAGATGGCCAGGAGGTCAGCACCTTTGGAGAGAGCACAACTTGATTTATGAGAGGCCAAGGTGGCGGCCATGGTAGCCTATCCTGTACTCAGGGTAGATAGCATATGAGAGATGGCCATGGTGTCAGCCATAGCTGAGCTCCTACACCCATGATCTCCACTACCACAGGCGGTGGCCATGGTAGCCTCTTGACCCACTTCGTATGAGGTGACCACAGAACCACAGTACTCTTGTTAGATATTCTGTCAAGCGCCTTTTGTGCACCAATGTTCGTGTTGTCCATAATGGAGTGGAAGACATGCACTGATGTTTCTAGTGTATAGGAAATGTCGGTGTTGTTACCATTAGTGTTGGTGATGAGGTAGTTGGCGCTGAGCACGTAGGAGTTGAGGATTGTGGCGCCGACGGTCTTGGTGATGACGGTGCCATCATCCATCACCACGGTAGATATATGGCGATGCCATAGGGTCTAGATGAAACTTGATGGGAGTGCATAAAAGCGTTTGCCCTGCGCTAGGCCATGGCCAAGCGTCGGAGTCAACCTCGGCGTGCAGAGGCATTACGCCGAACATCTGGTGTGCGATGAAGTCACTAGTGTCAACGTGCACCTGAGTGGCAAGCACCAGTGGTGCGAGGTTGGAGACGGCGAGATCGAGCAGGGCGGTGGTCAAGGTGGTGGTCGAGGGGGAACTTTGGGTCGCGTCCGGCATGAACGCGGAGGTTTGCATGCCAGTGTCGTTGGGAAAAATCATCGAACATCTGATTGGCATCACGGTGTCCAGCTCGTCGGTGGCGAACGACCTCGGCGAGGAGGCCTTCGTGTGCTCCACATGCTGCCGGATGGCCATGGGCATGGCTCCTGAGTGCAGGGACATGGCCGTGACCTTGGCGTCGCTGACGTTGGGGTCAGGGTCCGACGTCGAACACTTGGTGTGGGTCACGGTGGCTAGGGAGGAGTCCGTGAACGGAGTAGCTACCGCCGCGGCGTGATCCGCCACAGTGACGCAGTGGGATGTTGGCGTGGTCACTGGCTGCGGTGAGGCTCGAACGGACGTGACTAGTGGCTATAAGGTGGCCACCAACTCCTTCATCTAGTGTGCCACGCCCGTCAGATCAACCAGCTGCATCTTCGGAACTGTGAGCAAATCATCCGACATCGCCATGCATCGCAGCTTCTCTTCCTCAGTCATGGCCGCCTCGGTGTGAGAAACCTCCGGGACCGACGGCTCTGATACCATATTGTTACGTACCAACATCAGGATACAAGGGATACAAGTACTTGGGAGAAATTGGGGAGTGGGAATGGAGAAATAAGACTGGGAAGTAGAAGAGATTGGGGAATCTAGACCGGGAAGAAGCAAAGCAGTGATGGGGAATGAGAATAGCTGGAGGAAGGAGGAGGCCAAAGCCTTTGGGTAATTTCTTGTTCGATGTCCTCTGTCTGATGCGTTCTGCTCCTTTTAATCTCACGCCACCTGCTTGCATGGGCTACAGCCCATGGTGAAACCCGTCCAGCTTGGAGTCCATGACACTTGGCCTCTGGATTTTATCTGTGAAACTCCGAATTTGGCGTCTATTTCTGAGCGAATCGGACGTGCTCTAACAAAGGTACGTACCAGAGCGACAGGTCAATCCTTGTCCTTGGTGTTGAAAATCTAGAATAGACCGAGAAGGGTTTTTGGCTTACCCACTGTAAAATCCCCGACTTGAATCTGTTTGAGAGGAGGGAGGTGCGGATCCATTACCGACTTGAATCTGTTTGAGAGGAGGGAGGTGTGGATCCATTCGAGTGTGATTGGTGAGAGGTTGGATGCGGCTGGTAAAATCCCTGAAGGCGAACTCGAGGATCTGATTGAAGATGGTGGCTACAACGAGATCTCGTGGTAGTTTCGCTGATGGTGTGGAGGACTTTGATGCCAGATCTGAAATTTTAGCTATCAAGGGTGAAATCAAGGAGCTCTCGGAGCTAAAATCTACGAGGAATGATGTTGACGAAATAAAATAGATGCTGAGCACATGGGGCCTCCACCTCAAGCAACAGCAAGACACTTGCATTGTACCCTAATGTGTCCGTTAGTTATGCTCCCATGGGTAATATTGCTATCGGTGATGGTGTAGAAGGAATTAGGCCTCCGATATCATTTTTCTTGGAACACAATGCTCAATGGATCAATATTGGGCCTGGGTATACTAGTTGACTGAGACCATCAGTGCCTAACGGCTTGCAACACAATTTGAGTGGATTAGTGAATCAGCTGGAGTAAAACTCTATGACAGTCAATGGCCCATTTAATCCATATGGACGTAACGTTCGTGCTGGTGGCGGCACTGCAAATGTGTTTGGACCGACACCAGTCCTATATTCCAGAGGACGACATATGAATCATCGAAACTGCTATGGTGCGGGTGCACGCTACAACGCTTGCTTCCTACAGCGTTTGGGGTGCGGGTCCTGCTTCTCTCTCCTTCCGCCCCTCTTTACCTCTTATCTCTTCACTATTCCTCCTCGTACGAGCTCTCTGGTGCTGCCACCGAGCCATGGCTCGACGCCGCCGCCGCCGCTAGAGGTGGCTAGATGGGTCGTGCCGGTCGGAGGCACGATACTGTTGGCCCAACCTAGATACGGTACGGTATGTCCCGCAATGTTAATGGACCGGACTGACACGACACGACAGTCCAGCCCATGCCTGGGTCTACCCTCCAGCACGATGGACCGGCCCGGCCCGGCACAAACAGTTTCAAGCCATGCGAGGCACAACCCATTTGGCCCGGTTGCAGAGAGGGCAAAGAGGAGAGGAGGGTAGGGGCGGGCGTGCGGCCGTAGCGGCTGTGGCGAGGTGAGGCCAACGCCAAGAAGGAGGAGACGGCGGGGCGAGGCCAGTGCGGGTGCAAGCATGCAGCTGGCGCAGAGGGAGAAGAAGAAGGTGTTGTGGGGGGGGGATGGGCAGCCGTGCGTGGAGGGAGAAGAGGGCGCGAGGTGCGAGGTAGGGGTGGCATGGCCCCCATAGGGGAGAACAAGAGGCAGGGGCGGGGCCGATCTTGCCGCAGGCGCATAGGCGGCGGAGGCGAGGCGACGCCGCCGGCACATGCTGCCATTGCACCGCCGCACTAGCATGGAGGAGGGAGAATGGGGTGAGGGCGTGTCGGGTCGACACTATGTTGCCACGATGGGCCATGCCCGGCACGGTGCTGTGGTGACCGCTGGGGCCTGGTTATACATGGTGGACCATGCCCAACAAGGCATAACACAACGCATTTGCCATGTTTAGTCCGGTAATGTTCAGATTTTTGAATAATCTGATCATTTTTTTTATGTTTGGGGGCTTTAAAATTAGCGAATAATTTCAAAAACTTCTTATTTTTTTTTTCTAAAAATAGCCACCATGCACCCCTCATTTAGCACCCATCCATTCCTCAATCTCTCTTTCGAATTTGTTGCGCAAATTTAAATTCCTTGTGAGATAATTAGGCAATTTTTTTTAAAAAAAATTGTGCCAAATTTTGAAAAATTCAAATTCCAGCAGTAAATCAGCAGAAGAGGTACAATACTGATTTTTGCATATTTGTATTGTTAATATTTGTTATGCTAAGATGAAAACTATAATAGTGTTAGTTTTAATTTTGCAGTTTTCGTTATAGAAAATTACGATAACTTTGCTCTTGGTAATTATGGAGTTTCACCGAAGGAAAATGCATCCATGGAGAGTGCCGCTGCGGCTACCTCAAACCAACTGAAGTTGTTACTAGAATGGCAGGGATAAGTTCCTTCATTAGGCTCTACGACAGCATCTTCGTCGACGATCACCGAGGTCAAAGTCGACAACATTAAATGTCTTGGAGAATTTTGACAGGGAAACCAAGCTAGACGCACAAAGAAATCGGGTACCATATGCTATTTGCAAAATTTATCGTCGTGAATTGTCTGCAAAGTCTACAGGTGGAATGCGACACTTGCTTAGACATGCTACAAGATGTAAGGCCAAGTAAAGATTGGTGATGAAGCAGACGCAGCTGTAGTACAACCCCGACGGTGCGGTATGTAGTTGGGACTATGATCCTGAGATAGCTCGGCAATCTCTCTGTTGTTTAGTTGCTTCTAAGGATTTACCATTAGGCTTTGGAGAGTCTACATATTTCCAAACTTACATTTGGACTACGCATAATCCTAGATTTTTTACCATTTTTAGACAAACAACAACTAGGGATTTAGTAAAAATACTACAATGAATGCTGCAATAAATTAAAGGATCTATTTAGTACATGCATATTTTTGATGGCCCTGACCTCGAACATATAGAGTGGTCGGGCTAGGGAGGATTATCTTAGTTAGTTGCTCATTATGTTAATGACGACTGGGTAATGGAGAAAATAATTATAGGTTTCAAAATAATTGATGTAGCACACACGTGTGAGAATATTGTAGATTGTATTATCAAAATCGTGGAAGACTTTGGTCTTACAAACAAAATATTCTCAATTCTTTTAGACAATATCGCCTAGAACTCTAGGGTCATGAATATTCTTAGTCCAGTGTTGAGTACATACACCAATTCCTTCTTGCTACATCAGCGATGCGCCTATCATATTATTAACCTTATAGTCAAATGCGGTTTGAAGATGTTGATTTGTATATTAAAGCTTTTCGTGATGCGATATCATTCTTGAATAATTCTAACGTAAGAATAGCAGCATATAAGAACTTCTGTAGGGTAATGGGTGTACATCCAAGAAAGATTGATTTGGACATGCTTGTAAGATGGAACCCTACTTGATTCTTAAGAACCTTTTATCATATAAGAACACATTTTCTATTTTTATTCAAACATACTATCAGAGCATTGACGGTATTATACTATATATACTATTGACTAAGAAACATTGGTTCGTTGCTGAGAAGATACTTCAGTTTTTAGAAAAAAATTATGAGACCACTATTGCTTTGTCCGTGGTCTATTATCCAACATCTCCTATTATTGTGCATAGTATTTTATAGATCGCTAGTCAATTGAGAATGTCTGAAAATAATGAGCTTTATGTGAGGCTATTATTGCAATGAAAAGTAAATACCTTAAATATCAAAGAGAAATCCATTTCATATATGCATTTACATTTATGTTTGATCTTAGAGCTAAAATTAAATGATTTACTAATGTTCTTAATCTTCTTAGTGATATTGTAGGGCTAGACTATTCTAACTAATTTATAGATGTTCATTCCCAATTACACGAGATTTTTCAAAGATATGAAAATAAGTTCTAGGAAGTTCGCTTCCAACAACCTCCGCTAGCACCCACCTTAAGTCACAAGACAAATCTGTGATAGCAAGATCTAGGGTGCAGGCTCTTCCTCCAGGTCTAGGTCTCCTTCCATAGCGATACCTTCTCAACCAAGACCAACCTCTCACCCAAGGAGTGGAAAACTATCTGCCTATATGGACAACGATACTTTGGATTTCAACTCAGAATGCTTCAAAATTTTGCAATGATGACATAGTCATAAGTTAACATATCTCGTGATAGTATACTTGCATGTGAGGTGTTAATTCTTTCTGTTTGGACGGTTTCCTCCAAGTCTGCTTTTAGTCTTTCTTGAAGAATATTGGAGGAGAGAAGAAACACATCTCATGAGTGAGATGGTAGAGATACTTCGAACTATGAAGTACTGGAAACAAGTTAATTCACGAACACAACACTCTGTGAAAAATTCAGAGTTGTTGGAGGTGTTAGAAAATTTGTACCAAGACAACATGTCGGGGCCCAAAAATACAATTCTGGACCCTCTGTGTATAATGCACTAGTCCAGGATCACGCTAGTGCACACAGTATCAACATCGATAAATATCGATCCACACAAGACGGTTAATAGAATAAACGACTAATTTGAATAGCACATAATTCAGCTTTCCAAGTTTATCCATCAAATCAACAACATGAAGACCCTTGAACTTCTTAATCCAGTTGTTGAATGAGTAAGATATTATTATTGACATAGTCCACCTTGGAGTCCTTTGAGAACTTGCTTCTTGCCCACAGGTGCATAGGATTTTCTTCTAAGTACTGAACTGCTTTTGGATGTTTGGCCACTACTGACCAATGCTTGTTGTAGCCATATGATGTGTAACTAAGTGCAGCTAGCCACATGTTTTTCTCAAAATCATCCCCCTTGAAGTTCTTACTAAAGTTCTTGTATAAGTACCTGAAACATTATCTATGCTTCACACCATTGTAAACCTTGGAGATAGCAGCACCCATGCCATTCCCAACATTTATGGTTATTACTAACCCTTGTGGGCACCCAATTGATCTTCTCAAGTTATGTACAAACCACTCCCAACTATCTATGGACTCATACTCTATTACTCCAAATGCCACAAGGAACATCTAATTATGCCCATCTATTCCACAAGCTGCAGCAAGTTGCCCTTGATGCCTACCAGTAAGGTGTGTTGAGCCCATCGCTACGTATGGCCTGCATCATTTGAGAAATCCATCAGTGCAAGCCTTAAGTGCAACAAACATTCTTCTAAAGCAAACCTTGCCATTGCAAATCTCTATGTCCATCTCTACTATGCTACCAGGGTTGGTCCTCAATAGCTCCTCCTTGTAAGCAAACAACATGGGGAAGCTCTGGTAATGCTTATCCAACTTGTCCTATAAGGCTTTTTGACCAAGATGTGACTTATCCTTCAGCCAGTCCATTATCCTATCACAAACCCAACCGGTTGAAGCCATCTTATCATCGCACTTGTTGACAGATGAGCATGTGTGATTCTTTGGATTTTTCTTAACTTGCAACACATGGGAGAGTTATACATATACACCATAAATGTACAGCAAATATTACATTAATAATTCACAACATAATTACCTGTACATGGCTCTTATCCCTAACAAAGAGGCATGAATTCTCCACAGCAACCCTTGATTGCACACTTTACTCTTAACCCTCTCTCAATCCGCTTTCTGCTGTTTTGTACTTGTAGTCATTGAGGATATCATGATGCCTTACTACTTTCCTGAAAGCTTCAGTATCTGGAAATTTGGTACCTTCATCAATGCAAGGATTTTTAATGATGTATGCATACTCAGGTAAGTCATCCCCATCATATAGTTCCTCCTCACTTTGTTCATAATCACTACTATCACTATGATGGCTTTTATCAATGTTAACTTCCTGTAAGTCAGCATCAGAATCATCTGTCTTCTCCATGGACTAAGCATCAGAAACACCTTTGTTCTCTTCCAATGAGTCAGCATCAGAATCATCTACCTTCACTTCCTCCTCAAGGTTCACACGTGGAGTGGGTTATGTGAGTTCTATTTGTGCATCACAGACTTGTGGAGTTCGAGTTGGTTCATTTTATGTATGAAGTGGTTGACTAGATTCAGGGGGTTGTGCATCTATGGCTGCAAGGGTGCAAAGAATACATCCAAGTAGTAGTGGTTGTATCTGTTGCCCTGTTTGTTTGATTTTGGATGCAGGTTTCCTCTTTTTGGGTGGTTTCTCTAGACTAGGTACTATTGATAATGGCCCAACAAAGTCCACAATGTCAAGTCCACAATGTTAGCACTAATATTCACAAAGTGTTTATTCTTATGCATGTTGAAAGTTCTCACTAAGTCTTCATAATATGTAAAGTATCGTATTCATCACAGCTATTAGTCTTAAATACCATGTTAGCCAATTGTTTGGATCCCCACCTAAATTCACGAAAGATGTCTTCGGTTAAATGAGTAAGTGAATACATCGTGTGATCAACAGTAAGATTTAACAACTTCTCCTTCCTCCACACCATTGGCTCATTATATGACTTGCTAAGATAAGTACCAATCCAAATTGCTAGCCTCATCACATTGTTGGGATCCATCCTACAAATAAGAGCTAGGACTTACTAGTTGCGCAAGGGAAATATAGTACCAAATGCAGCATTTTTGTACGGCCAAATAGAGGAACACTACCAAGCAGGAGCGGAACAAAAGAGAGGACGAGGAGGCAATGAAGAACAAATCAGAAGGGGAGCGCAGTAAGATATGCACTTATCCGGGAGGAACCCACGAACTATTCATGCATCGATCCGCTGCTCCAGATCCTCAATCAGCATCCTTTTCTTCTAGACCAGCTGCTCCAAATCCTCCAGATCCTCAATCCACGGCCTTCCTTCTCATGCTATCTTACAGAGGCGGTCTAGGGTTGCAGTTCTATTTCAGCTGCCATTGCTAGGGTTTTACAGAGGCTCTAGGTTTTTCACTCGGGTGAGTAAAGGGGAGGGAGAAAGAAACAGAGAACAGAGGCATTAGGTCTCAAACGCCTTCAGAGAGGCAAAAGGGGGCAAGATGGGGAAATGGTCATGTCTCCAACGGACACATCCAGTCTAACGGTTTTACTCGATGTCACACACTCTGAGGTGGTGCCGGAGGGTGACTATATGGAAATTCCCAAAGAAAATTTACAAATCAGTGGCATGTAAGGAATAAGCGAATTAAGAGTGGCACCAACCGAAAGCACAAATTAGGTAATGGAAGTAACAAAATAATCCAACAAAATATAATATATCCAAGCTGTGGGGATTCCTGGATTTAACTAGCTACTACAAAAGGTTTGTTAAAGGTTATGGGAAAATTTGTAGACCTTTGGATGCTATGCTTAAGAAGAATTCATCCAGATGGGCTACAACACAGACTAAAGCTTTTGAGACACTCAAACATAAAATGACCACATGTCCTGGACTTGCCTTCCCCAATTTTGAAGAACCTTTTGTTTTGGAAACTGATGCTTGTGGAACAAGGATTGGAGCCGTCCTCCTGTAGGAAGGTAGACCAATTGGTTATTATATGTAACATCCCAATTTTCAAGCGTTGAAAACTATTTTTTAAATGTAAAATAGGTTCCTAAAAATTTTCATCAATTTTTCTTGAATTAATAAAGCTTAATTGAGAATTTCTAAAATTAAAATAATTTAATATAAATATTATAAACTTCAATCAAATTCAAAAAAATTATTTGAGTTTAGCATTTATAATTGCACTCCTGTGAATTTTCTGAATTCGTTTGGTATTTATTTTGACTTATTTCAATTTCCTACCATTTCTAAAATAAAAAAAAATCAAAACCTAATTTCCTTTCATTTCTCCTCTCTTATTTCAGGCCCGAGGCCCATTCCCTAGCTGCCTCATCCCCGCTAGCCCGCAGCCTTCCCCACATGTAACAATCCAATTTTTTGAACCATTTAAAATTTGCATGAATTTCAAAAACTTTTCTTGCTTTTTAAGAAATTCCAAAAAGAGTTGTCTTGCAATTCAAATATATAAATCAAATTCCTTGCATCAAATTGAATTTATAAAAAAAAATGTGTGCTAAACCTCTACCACATTTGAATTTGAATTTGAATTTCAATCTTGAAAATCCAAAACTAAAAGTTTAAACCTTTTCTTCCCTTTCTCTTCCCTCGGGCTAGTTCGCCCAGCTGACCCATCCTCTCCCCTCTCCCCGTGGCCTCTCCATGTGCTCTCGGCGCAGCGTGTCGCTACCCCCTCTTCCCTCTTCCTCCCTCCTTGCATTGACCATGCCAGCCTAACCTCTGCGCAAGAACAGCGCTAGCCCGGGCCGCTCTCTCTCTCTCTCCAGCCACTTGCTCTCACTGACAAGTGAGTCCAGACCCCACCTGTCAGGGCACTGGGTTATTGCACTGTTTCTCTTACCCCGCATGCCAACTTGCCAACTTGCCCTCTCTCTGTAACATCCCAAAAATCCTAATTTTGGAAAGTATAATAAAAATAAGTGAGATATTAATTTTGAGCATATTTTGTATGGAAAACTGTTTTAGCATGATTTTGAGCTTTTGCAACAATCAAATAGTAAAATTACATGCAAACAACAACTTGTAAGAATTTGCTACAAAATCACAGAATGGATAAAACCCTAGAAAAATTTACACTAGAAACCATGCTGTGTCTTGAGCCCCCACAAACATTTTCATAAATTTTGGACCGCGTTTGCTAAGTACAAAAATTCGGGAAACACTTAGCTAGTTCGAAAAAAAATTCAAAAGCTATTTTTGAAATTCCCACTCGCCGTTGCTCTCACCCGCTCCAGCCCACGCCAATACCCCACTCCCATGCTTGTTGACACGTCGGGCCTGCGTGTTAGGGCCCTTCGTCCACCTCGCTCCTATGCCCACACGCCAGCGCGCCTCACCTTCTCTGTCACTCGCCCCTCATTTGTGGCCAACGCCAACAGTTTCACACCTCACCTGCCCCCGTCACCTCTGCTTGCCATTCCCCATGCTATCTGCACCATTGCGCACCATTTTTCCATGCAGACGGAGAAACCTGAGGTTGCCTGCTAGTTTCTTGCCCAACCGCTGGCATCTTGCCGCTTTTCTCGCACTTTTATCCTAGCTACTTAAGCGCTAGAGTACACACTGTCATCTTCAGCTCACCCACGTTCCATTTCACGCAAACCTGATCTTGATCGCTCCTCGGTTTCGCAGGAACACGTGTGTCGTCTCCAACGTTATTGCGCGTGCCTCCTCAGCTCCACTGCTCTAGTGAGCTTCGTCAACCATGACACTCGTGTCAATTTGATCTCCGTTCATCACACATTCCTCTCCTTTGCTCAATCCAGCTTCTTGAGTCTTGTAGCACAATTGCGCTCTCCTTCGTCCTCGACTCCGGCATGCACCCAATCTCACCAACACGTTCCCGTCGCTTCGGTGAGTTCGGGCTGAAATCCACCACGTCGTCATGTGTTCCATACCATATTGATGCTTTCCCCCCACTCAATGAAGATAGACTTGCCGAAAATCCGAGCGCTGGCGCCATCTTCCTTTCTCACGTCCTCCATTGCCATTTTCGTTCTCATTCAAAGCCAAGTGAGCCTTTGTGGATATCGTGAGGATATGTGCACGATCTCAGGATGATGAGTCAATTGGCAATGGCGTTGTTGGTTTGCAAAATCTCGCGTTTTCGGGTTTGCTTATCTTTGTCGGACCACAGCGGTCGGACCGGCGTTATGGGCGGCCGGATCCGCCCGTGTGATGGTCGGACCGGCAGTGGTGGCCAGTCGGACCGGCCTGACCTAAAGTTGGATTTTGGGGCTAATCCAAAAATAGGTTGTGTAGGCAAGTGAGGGGAGTCTTCTGGATGTGGTCCCATTATTTTTGGAGCTCCCAGTCAAAAGTTCTATTCGTTTCAAAATTCCAGAAGGTTTCGGAATTGTGAGTTGAAATTTTGGCTAAGTCCTTTGGACCGGTCCGACCGCCGTTGTGGGAGCGGTCCGACCGGCATGAAATCGGTCGGACCGGCCCTGAGAGGCGGTCAGACCGGTAATGGCTTGAAGGATAGCCAAGTGTTGCATTGAGTTGGTTTTTATTGTGTTATTATATGAACTTCAATGCTTTATTGTTGTATATTGCATTGCGGAACTGACGTGGGTCAAGTTGTGAAGAACTTGTTCCTGGAAACGATTTGTTTGTCTATTGCTGTGCAGGTGGCTTGCAGGTCAACGACGTCAACGGTGAGTGGATCGGGACTACGCTTGGAGAGCTGAGGTCCAGAACGATCAGGGATACCGGGTGAGGTCGTGTGACACAAGCATGGTGCAGGATGGACAAGATGGATCGAACGGGTGGTTCGATGATACCGTTGGATCAAAGGTGTGGATATCGGTGCGAGTCTCTGGGAGGGTCCGATGGGATTCGGACTAGCGAGGCTTGGCGACGCGATGAGAACCGCTGATCAACCTACACGTGGTGAAGCAGGCGATTGCTTCAAGAGTTATTTGTGTGTGGGTCCCATGTGTAAGTGACCCCAAAAAGGAAACCCTAGCTCTCTAGTATAAATAGGAAGGGGGGAGATGGAAAACTAAGCAAAGCATTCATTTTAGCCCCTTCTTCCTTTTCTAGGGTTTGGAGGAGAGGAGAGGAGAACTAGGGTTTGGAGTGTGCTCCTTGTTGAGCTCTTGCCCTCCTTGTTGGAGAGGCTTTGTAAGCATCTTGTGTAATCAAACAATCTTGTGATGCTCAATTGAAAGATCGCTTGCTCCTTTTGTGTTCTTCTCCCTTTGGATGATTTTGGTGCTTCCTTGATTCAAAGGTTCATGCTTGGTCTCTTGACCTACTTTATCTTGCTTTGATGTGTGGGATTACTCCTAGAGTCATCTAGATCATCAACCCCCACAAGCAAGTCTTGAATCAAGATTTTCATATTTCTAGGGTTTGTGCACTTCTTTGGTAAAATCTCGAGAGATTGATTCTGCGAAGTGGATCTGACGGATCGTCACTAGAAATAGGTCTCTAATATCATTAGGGAGGTGTGCACGAAATTTGGTCAAGTTTTATTGGTTGAAACAAAAGTTGGATCAAATTTCGTTTTGGTTTTGGGTGGAGTTTTTAGGTTCTGGACTCTACCGGTCCGACCGGACTTTCAACGGCGGTCGACGACCGCCTGTATTCAGATCACGGCTTGCGGGTCGAATCGCGGCCCACCGTCCGACCGCTAGTTAGTTGTCGGTCGATCATTGGTTGACCGTCGGTCCGACCGCCGTGGTAGCCGGCCGACCGCCACCCCGATGAAGGAACAATGAGCTCTTTTCTCCTAAGGTTGTGCTGTGTGGTTGAGGGGTTATCAAATCCAACACAAGGCTTCCGTTGTGTGCTTACTGATCTTCTTAGCTTTCATAGCTAAAGGAGTAAAGTTCGTGTTGGTTTTTGATTTAGGCGAGAAAGTTTGGAAAGCGCCTATTCACCCCCCCTTAGTCGCCTTTCCGGTCCTACAGCCTTGGACCGATTCCTTACGTCTACACCATCTCTAGCACCTCAGTGAGCTAACGCGACACTCATTGTAGCTTCTTCATTGCTATGGTGAGCTGTCGTGGTGAATTTCCTTTGCGTCGCCGCTACTCATCATCGACAAGCCACCTCAACCCTTCCTTGGCCTCATCTTCTTCACCCTTGTAGTCATGGTGACTCATTGGTCCTCATGCGTGCATCATTTTTCCACAGGCAAGTCCCTAGCGCCCATTCCTCCTTAGTCACCCATGGCACCTCCACGATTGCATGTCGTTGGCTCGCCTCCAGTGACCATAGGTCCTCGCGCCTGGTCCCTTAGCATCGCCTAAACTCGCTGAGTCCAGTGCACCTCTCCTTTAGCCCCAAGACCGTCTCCTTCGTCAAAGCCATCTCGGACTCGAAGCTTCCTGCTGCCTCTCGCCGTTACGCCGTTGACTCTGTTCATCTCTCTGGTCATCTTCACCTCCCCTAGCATGGCAATAACACCATCTCTCCATTTCTGATCTCCTTGAAGCTTTTCTGCAACCACTTCCCGTTGGCGAGCTCTTCTTTCCTCTCAACTGCGTAGCTCTGCTGCTTTGCTTCTCTCTCTCTCTGCTCGTGGGACCCACATCATTAAGGATTAAGTAGCACTAAGTATCGATAGTTAAGTATCTCGAGTCGATGACAAAGGGACCAAATAAAAGATTAACAAAAATCTAATTTTAAACATTTTTGGTAAATGTGTCACTGACATCTGGGAGCCTCTTTGTTTTATAAATACAAATCCAGAAAATAAAACTATGAGTCACTCACAAGTAGGCCCCACATGTAAGTTCATAAAATTCAAAAAAAAAATGAAAATTGCTTTTAGCTCTGAGGAAAATACGCTTTCTCTGTTGGAAAGCGTAAACCTCATAGGAACTAAGAGGAGAATACTCTTACTTGGAGGAGAATACTCTTTCTTGGTTAGAAAGCGTAAACCTCATAAAATATGCTTCTGACATCACCCTTTTATTAATTTCTAGAATTTCAAAACCGAATTAAATTGAAATGTTAATAATTTTTACATATGAAATGCACATCAAATGATTTTTTTTCTAAATTCATCTAAAATCATATTATGTCTGAATATGAAAAATATTTGGATTTTGTTGCAGTTGAAATTATTTTTCTATATTTAATTTGCTATCGGCTCTTTTTTGAATAGACATCGATACTTCGCACAAAATTTACGACGATCCTTTATCCTCTTATTCAGAGCTACTAGAGCAAGGCAAGCACCCCCTTTGACCATGTTGATCATACTATTTTAATTATTGTACTTCTTTTTTTTGCAAAATCGATTATGGATGCGTGTATGTTTGAGTAAAATTGCTATACTTGGGGGTAACAGTGCTATATTCGTATGCGATGCATGATTCTCCTTGAAATGTTGGTATCGTTACTATTGTAGCCATTAGGTTATGATTTAGGCAATAGATGATGTCAAATTGGGTATTTCGAGTGCGAATACCGCACAAACGCTTAGCCGGGCTCTAGTTTCACAAAAATTAAACTATGGATGAAATTTGGATTAGATTTGGGAGATTTTGAAATGATGGTCCAGAGGGGTTTACCTCTATTATTTTGTATAAAAATGAAAAACTTAGTTTCTGACGTGGGCGAGTTATATTATAATCTGAGTAGTGTGATAGGTGTATCTCACAAGTAGATAGAGGGGAGATCCTCGCTCAGGTTAGTTAAGGACCGAATGTCAACAAGTCCTATCTAAGTCTAAGCGCACAACCACATGTGCCAGTATGGGACGAGCTTAGCTAATTAAGTCATCGAAAACTAGCCTTGCATGTTGGTAAGTCGTAGTAGTGCGAGCATGACTAGTGTAGACATGTTCGAAGGGGCTCCCTTCACCGAGGTGTTGAGAACAAAGCTTGCCGACACAACGGTGAATGCCTCACTGAGATGGTGGTGTACCCGGGTGAAGTAAGGGTGTTCATTCACTGGGCTAGTGCAAGGTTAGGACTAGGTGGTATAAAGGCTTCGATACATATTCTAGTATGCTTACGAAAGGATAGTGACCAGTGGTATTGATAGATGCCAAATAAACTAGATAATTCATATACTGTGGGTAAAGTTGTACACCTCTGTAAAGTTGTACACGATCATGAGTGTGCTTACTGCAGTCTTAATGGGTATATACTTGATTTTTTTTATATAAAAACAACTCTTATTGGAGAAATGTGGGAATGGTTTTGTTGTTATTTCAGTTGAGCGTCATGTCTATGGTTAGAAATAAGATGGTGATCACATTTGAGGAGGGTTACAATTTGTTAATTATTCAAGTACTTGTTGTTCTTTATCTATTTAATTGTTCTTTAAATTCCCGTTGCAAAGTACTATGTATTGATATTGCAAATAAAACTTGTTTAATGCTGAAAATAACTTGTTGCATAGAGCCTCATCTCTTGTTAGCCGTGCATAAATATAAATTTTGCGATACACTACAAGTCTTACTGAGTACGCAATATACTCAATCTTGCTTAAATTATTATTCAGAGTTAGAGTATGAGCCTATGCCGGACGACACGTCCTTTGCATCTGGTACCGGAGGGTTCGGTGATGGGTATTTATAGGCCTTGTTTCTTGTCGGTTGTCTGAGGGTTTGGATGGGTATACCACTATACTTCTGGTTTATATAAATGTTAGACTTTCTCTATTTAATTCACTACTTCTGATACTTGTTATTTTATATGGCTGGTTGGCCATGTATCATACTTTGTGATGTAATCGTTTAAGATAAGCACCATATTTGTTTCATGTTGTATGTATATTGTGTATAGATATGTATGCCAAAGTTGTGGATGTATGTGCTAGCCACTGATCATGGGACTAGTATGACACACACACACACGAGGGCTTCAGGTATTCCACGTCCGGGGTCCGACACTCTCTTCGCGTGACCGCCCCATGTGTGGAAGGCACTCGAGTGCCTGTATCGGCTGTCCTCGAGCCTTGCGTCACCGCGACCTCGTCCCATCCGCGCCAAGCGCCTGTTGCATGGCGTTCCTCTCGGTTGCTTGCATCATGCCCGAGCCATGCCGATTGCCTCATCCCCTATCTCCCTATTCTCACTATTTAAGGTCCAGCCGAGCACATCACCTCGCTCGCCAGCTTCTCCTATGCATATTCCTCCATCTTTCCCTCCTTCGCCTCGGGCAGAGAAGAAATCCGCCTCACCTATCTTTTTCTCTAGCTCTGGCCTTCGGCTTCGCCTGTGGTTTCCTGGCCATTGGGTGTAACAGCCCAAAGATCTTCATTATTTGTTATTTATGCTTAAAATATTTAATTCTGCATTTTTTAGCATTTCTCTGCATTTTGGCATTTTTATTTAAGACTTTTCTAATAAAGGCAGCATCAAAATAATTTTTGCGAAATTTATAAGATGGAAAAATTCTAGAAATATTTTTTTCTAAGTACTAGATTCTACCAGGAGCCTCTCGAAAAAATCTTAATTTTTGGAGTATGTTTCCTAATTTCAAAAATTCAAACTTGATTTCTAGAATTATTTAAATAAAAAATGATAAAAATTCATGATTTCCTTCCCGGGCCCATTCCCTTCCCCTTGTCCTAGCCCGCTACTGTTTTAGCCTGGCAACAGCCCGCACACTGTGGCCCCTTGCTCGTTCGCCACCCTGCTAGTGCGGAGAGCTGCCCCGCCGGAAATAAATTGGATGGGGGAGGGCCTCCCATCTCCATCCATCTGCCCCCCTTGAATCCAACGGCCCGGAGGAGGGGTCTCACGTGAGGCCCTCCCCGGTCAATTCCTTTCCTGCCCCGCCTAACCTCATCTCACCATGTAGCTAACTGATGGACCCAGAGCTGAGCCCGAAGAGTCATTGTCCACCTCTCGCCTGATCATGTGCACAGCATGGCGAGCTCGTGTGTGCGCCCACGGTTTTCAACTACGCCGCCCACCGTTTTTCCTTGTTTGGCAAGCCGTCGCCTCCGCCTTGCACGTCCCATCGCTACAAGCACATCAAGCCACCTTGTCATATTTGTTGTCCCTTCAAGCGAAGAGGGAGAGCGCTCGAGTTCTCGCGGCACCCACAAAATCTCACGACCAGCTCCCGGTTTCTTCCTTCCTTTTTAAGCTGAGCCGACTGCGTCATGTCCCCTCCTGTTTGCCATATCCAACCCCTTAGCCAAGATCCAGAGCTCCTTGTCTTGTGGTTCGCCCAGAATGGCACCATCTTCTTCGGTGTCGGCGAGCACACCACCATGCCATTGCTACACCAGTGAGCTTCCACCCTCGACGTGCATGTCACTTCTCGCCTAGAGCTTCATTGATGCCTTCCCCATGGTTGTTCCTGTAGTTGACTTCAAAGAACAACTTCTCATATAACTTTTGAGCAACTTGATTTTTTTTCAACTGAGCAGCAAAGTTTAAAGCCGTGGGTACATAAAGTATCCAGTAAGTTATAGGGAACAATATACAATTAATATTCATGCAAGGCTTGATCAAAAGAATAGCCATATGGTTTTTTTTTTTTTTTTTGCAGAAAACGACCGTCGTAGTTTGCCACCGACCTCACCTCTGCCTCCTCTGAGTCGGTCGTGAGAGAGAAAGAAGTATATTCACAGTGCTAGAGCAGAAGCTACTGACGTTGTACGAAGTCCATTTAGCCACTTGCGAACAGAAAAGGCTGAACTGACGAATCACCATGAGAGAGAAGTAGAAATTTAGTTTTATTTTTAAGTCACAATTGGAAGTTCTTAAGTTGCAACTGAAAGTATGAAAAATTGAAACCAGGGCGGGGTGCACCTGCTGTCTATGGCAGCGAACGGTGGCCAAATATTGTTCCCGCTATTATGTGCATGTCCTCTCGGAAAATCAAAACCGCGTCTAGTACATGGCCCACCGTCCATCCCTGCGATGAGATTTGTGCCGGTCTCTCTCCCTTATTTCTTTCTCTCCCCTCTTCCTCGCTCGGCTCCGGCGGTGTGCTCACGTCGCAACTTCGCGGCCACGAAGGTGGGCCGGACCAGAGGAAGACTGGTGGCGGTGGACGAACCAGCGGCAACAGACGTAGTCGTGACTTCGGGGGAGAGGGGCCGAGAAAGGTGCAAATCTCGGTCGGAGCATCCAACGGTGGATGAAGTTCATGGAGGTCCATGTATGAGTGGAAAAACCATGTGACATGTCCTCTACCGGACATATTTGAATAAAATACTGAGCTGTATGTGCATGAACTAATTTTTTGGGATGCTGGATACGACAACGAAATTAAAGGGATCGCTTGTTGCTGCTGTAGTTTCGTTCAACATTTAGTATCACTCGTGCAGTCGAGCTACAAATATGAGTAACAATGTGACTATATCTGCCTGTGGGATGGAACACAGCTGGAAATTAACCGACATGTACTAGTAGGAACTCGGAACATAGGACCACTTGGGTACAATTGTACAATACAACAACATATTCTGACGTATTAATTATCCATACACAGCGAACTGACGATGCAAGGGACGCGTGATTACAAGTCTGATCGCTTTCTTATTCTCATGCCACGAACACAAGGCCTTGATCAAATCACCGCCGGATTCACATCTTCACCGTCAGTAGAGTCGTCCAGCCTACCAGCGCCGGCGGTGAGCACGGCGCTCTTGACTTTCTTGCTGTAGCCGGTCTGGACGTCCCAGAAGCGGTTCCACAGCATGATGCCGCCGTAGTTGCTCGACCTCTGCACGATCGGCAGCACCTTCGACACCAGCGTCTCCGGGGGGATGTACCCGCTGCCCGCCGCCTTCGGCGCCGCTGGGAGGCCGAGGTAGACGGAGCTCCGCGGCAGGCTTCTCGCCCACGTGTTCCAAGCACTGGTGAACGCCGCCACGTTGTTCGCCCGGTAGTTGCACTGCGGGTTGTTGTAGAACTGGACGTACACGCGGTCGAAGAGCCCCGTCCGGAGCGCCTGCCCCAGCATCCTGTCAGGGAACGGGCACTGCGGCGCCGCCGTGATCCACACCTTCTTCTTGCCCTTCTTGCTGTAGTCGGACAAGAACCTCGCGAGCTCGTCGTAGTGGGCGGAACCCCCGAGCTCGATGTCGAAGTCGACGCCATCGAGCACGGCTTTGCCGAACGGCCGGGAGGGGGAGCTCCCGCCGAGGTAGAAGTTCCACAGGTGGTCGGCGACGGCTTTGGCGTCGGCGGTGGAC
This sequence comes from Hsuehochloa calcarea, assembly GCA_036346395.1. Classification (NCBI taxonomy): domain Eukaryota; kingdom Viridiplantae; phylum Streptophyta; class Magnoliopsida; order Poales; family Poaceae; genus Hsuehochloa; species Hsuehochloa calcarea. The sequence goes on from CM070600.1 coordinate 31,097,172, forward strand.
GAGAGGGAGTACTTGCCGACACCACCGCCGATGGAGAGCAGAACGAGGATTTTCTTGGACTGGCAGAACATGACGTCCGGGCCGACGCCGCTAAGGGGGTGGCCGGCGAGGTTGAGGTTGTACTTACCGCCACCAAAGCCGTTCAGGAAGGAGAGGATGACTGTGGAGTATAGTTTACTGCTGCAGGCCGCGCGGAGGGTTCCCTCGTTGACGTTCTGGCCCCAGTACACCACAATGTGGCCGGTCTTCGCCGCCACCGTGCCACCGACGCGAGAGAGAAGCAACACCGCAACGACGGCTAGGGCGACGCGGGATGGCCAGCGGTTGAAAGACATGTTGTCCTTGTCCTTGGTGCTGGAATACTGGACTAGATTGAAACGATGTGTGTGGTGTTGTGTTCTGTGCTTCAGCTGATTCTTTTATAGTGGATTAGGGTGAGTAGTTAGTTTCCTCTGGAGTGAAGCAAGCGAACAATGATTAGAGGAGATAAGTTTAATTATGACGGAATTAGTAGGAAAGGCTTCAGAAGTTTAAATAGATAGAGCAGCAGGTGACACGTACGGCGTGCATAGGAAAAATGCAACTGATCGATGTCAGTGGCACTAGTTTTTTATGCATAGACAAACCATGCAGTTTACACTTGAAGGCGTGCGATCAAGGCCAACTCACAGTACAGATGTGACAACAGCAGTACAGTAGCTGTTAGTTTATAGCCTGTCCACTGGAGACACGCTGCAATTCTTTGGTTGAGACAAAGTCAACGACTGCCTTTGTGATCAATATTTTTCCACGAAGTTAGAATGTACGTATAACATCACATATTGTTGTCACCGGAGTTGTTCAGATGTCAACGACTGCCTTTGTGATCAATATTTTTCCGTGAAGTTAAAATGTACGTAACATCACATATTGTTGCCACCGGAGTTGTTCAGATGTCAACGACTGCCTTTCCGATCAAACTTGACTTTGTTGCGGATATTTTGTTAATTGTCGCAAAGGAGTATTACATTCTTGCAACAATTGATAAAAGGGTTGCAACAAAGCTTTCAAGTTTCCAATACTTAGGTGGTTTTTACTCTATATGCCCTGTAATTGAGGGCGACATATCAGGTGAACATAGAGCAAAGCGTCGACATATGCACACATATGCCATCCTGGCCCTCCATCGTTCAAGGAACACGCACCGCGGGCGAGCGGGGTCGAGCAAGCGTTTTTGTGTTCCCCCTGCACCCGAACGAGCTTTTTCATTTCCCACCCCCTGCCCGATCCCCAATCCCTCAATTCTCATGCACCTCCCCCACCGCCCCCTACGTCACCCGCCGCGCCACCCCCTGCGTCGCCGCCTCCAGCGCCGCCGCCCCCACACCGCGACCGTGCTCCTCTCAGCACCGTACCGCCTCCACAACCACCCCTTCGCCACCTGCGTCCTCTACCGTCTTGCGCGCACGGGACTCTTCCCCCTCATCCTCTCACTCCTCTCTGGACTCCACTCCTACTGCCTCCCCTGCGCTGAGCCCCTGCGTGGTCACCACGCTGCCGTGCCGCCGCCCTGTCCGCACCTCAAGCCCGCCAAGGCCAGTGAAGCCTCCGAGCCCTCCCCGACACCATCGCCTCCGTCGACGGCGGAGGAGGAAAGCGATTTGAAGAAACAGCCGTAGGAGGTGGACCAGGTTGTGTGCTCCTGGAGAAGGATGATCTTGCGACCTAATTGGCGAACAAGGTGGGATCTTGCAATGATTTTTTTTGGTGAGAGTTTTGAGGTGTTTTAGCCGTGATGTGCAAGACGGGAGAAGGAGATCGATCTCTGGTCTCTCCAATAAAATGTTATTCTTTGGGTGAAAATTAATTATACACATGTTCTGAGTTCTAACTCTGATGAAATTATATGAGGGGTCTCTTGTACTAATGTTTTGTTGTAAATCATAGGCGATGCAGATTGTGTTTCGCATACAGTTGACAAGAGCATTGGTGTTTGTGTCCAGGAATTTTGTAATGTAGTAGTCAAGAAATGGAGTGTAGAGAGTTGTGATTGTAATGGCTCTGTTGTATCTATGTAATGGTTTGTGTTTAATTGTGAATGTGAGAATTTGAATGTTGAATTTGCAGAATATTTGGCACATACTTTTGTTTTATGAAATATCATGATGTATGTGAGAACCATGCAATCACAAGAGTTCTGGACATTCTGTGAGATGAATTTGGCATGTAATTTTGTTTTATGAAATATCTTGATGTATGTGAGATGAATTGGAGGTGAGTAGTTTGGAGGATTGAGTGTCAACTGTGAAGGTATTAGAGATGCCAGAACCTCAGGCAAGTCACTGAAATTGGTAGTGTTCCTACCTTATAAAGAACAAAAGTTGTTCTCTTCAGAGACAACATTATAAGAAGTCTCCCCATGAATATCATTTGAATTGCTAGAGACACTACCCTGAAGAGTGCCAAGAAGCAATTGAAAGCAGTTTGAATATCGGGCTGAGTCAAAGAATGGGGCATCTGAACCTGCAAAAGAATCACACCCTCATGCTTTGTATTATCTGCAATGGACATTGTCCGAAACTTCTTGTTCACAGATGTGGCATTACTTGTCTGAAAATCTATGGAATTATCCTGACTCGTTAAAGCATCCATTTTTTTTTGAGAATATGTGTTTCACCAATACAATTTGAAGCTACCAAGTGTAAAGTACTCAAGCCAGTCATGTGCTAACCAACAATGAAGCTTCCTGTCAACATGTTCAACTAAGTTCACATGTCAGCTTGTACAGCATTCAGATAGCATGATTGAATGATCGTGAGTCATCAAAGCATTACTCATGCTTTTGTGTCGAAAATTTAGCCATGACAATGATTTCACATTTTAATTCAGAAATGTTTGAATCACATGAGCTAGCACGTGAGGAGTATCAGGTCAATGACACTTCTCAATATTCAGCAAACATAACACTTCTAAAAAACATGAAAAATGCCAATCATGGTAATTTTGAATCTGATCTCTTATTTGCGCAATTCTTCTCTTATTTGAGCAATTATGGACTTTAACCGGAGTCAACACATCCTGGTACTGTCCAGGACAACATGGCATGCACAATGTTACTTCCACAAACACAAGAGCACTCAACTTAATTTATACAATAATCTCCAGCCATTCAGTGATTACACATCAACCAATATAGTGTCACAATACATCTTCAAAACAGAATAGTGCATACAAGATCTATTACATTGCAAGAACATAATACTACATTCAAGATCAGAAATCAACTTCTGAAACCATATTCTGAAAATGCTACAGTATCTGTCCTGGAACTATTTAGTTATGAGCTTTGACTATCTTGATGTATACAATCAGCTCAGTAGTTAGCATGTAATTCAGGCATGTGGATGATAGGTGCTACTCTACTTGAACTTCAGACCAAGACCTTACCAGAAAAGAACCAATACATCAACAACAGATTGTGCCAAAGAAACCATTTTGCATTCAACAATTCCTTCAGGAATTCATATATCCAGAATGTACAACAGAAAGATCCATACATCCAGAATGTATAATGTAGCTAGGCAAAACGATGGATTGCTCAATCATGAATTCAACATAAAGATCCATACATCCATTTCTGAACTACTACATTTCTGAATCAATAATCCAGAATCCAGACATTTCTGAATCCATGTACCTACACAAAATCATGCATTGCTCAATCACAAAATTCATACAACACGAAACCCGCAGCACATTAACTCATATTCTGATAATACAGAATCAACACGAATCCATGTACCTACACAAAACCATCTTTGGGTGGCGGTGCGAGGGCTCGGTGCCGCGGTGGGCGGCCGAGGCGCAGGGGGCCGACTCAGGGGAGGTGCAACGCAGGGCACCTCAGGAGGGGAGGTATGGTGCAGGGGCGGCGCGGCGCATGGGGCGGTGGCGTAGGTGCCTGGCGCAGGGAGAGGTGGCGCGGGTGGCTCAGCGTAGGGGGAGGTGGCGCAGGGGGCGGCGTGGGTGGCTCAGTGCTCAAAACCTATAGCACAGGTCGGGGCTGGGAGAGTGGGAGGGCGCAAGAGGATGAGAGCGAGCGGGAGGGGCGAGTCTCGCCAGGAGGGCTCAGCGCGGGGGTTTTCCGCAAAGTGGCGGCGGGTGGTAGGGAGGCTCAATTGTGTCTGCTGATTTCGTGATGAAATGCCCAGCTGACTTATGTCTATATGTTCACAAAGGAGGTCATGTGCAGGAGATATCCCGCCGTTCTTATGGGTACAATTTTATCAGTTCAAACATTGCTTACTACATATCTAGGTACTAACTGTGGTAGCAACGAGGATTGCGACAATAACGATTTTGTACCTCTAGGAGGATAAATTTGTAGGGATACAAGTAGGTCATACTAGCACAAAACAAAAATATTCTACCGAATAAACCAGGAAGTCATGTGAGTAAGAGATCATGGATCGTTACCACTAGACACATAGTGCAACAGAAGAAGAGCTCGAGCAGTTCGACCCAACAAAGTGCGCGTCCTTGGCCGTCGATCATCTCCTCTGATATCAGAATACCATACATTGGTATGCTAGCAACAGTACACACCACTAGGGTTTCTCGTGGCGGCAGAGGAGCGTGGTGGTAAGGCTTTGGTGTTTTGCGACACCCGTCCAAAAGCCCCACGCCTCTCCTTATATAGAGACCCCTTACTGGAACCCCACGATAAAGGCCTGTTAAGGTGCAAAGCCAGCACAAACGGATCTTGTTTGAACTAGTGTGTTAGACCCCATTAAGTTTGTGACTCTATAGGTTCATGCATACTTTGGCACGACTTGGATTCCTATTTGCGATCCACAAGTCAGTAGTGGTTCCTAACTAGAAGTAGTGACCCCCTAATACATATAAAGGTTATATCGGACGAACCTATACACTTCACCCTACGATACCAAATTGAATTTAAGGCAAGATGCGCGACATCCTATGATACTCGATCCTTTGTAATGGATTACTCAGTTTCACTTGACTATTCAACCATATTCAACATGGTCATATACTTCCATAATCTAACCACATTGGGGGCGGGGGGGGGGGCAGAGATATCTCTTCCATTAAAGAGGAGTGATAAATTCTATTTTGATCGCCTGCTTTCCTCCACATGTTTTATAGTAAACCTGAAAGCTACCTTTACGACTACCTAGTTACAGAGTAGCGTTTGACAACCCCTAAGAAAACCATTACACATATAAGAAATCATTACGATGTTGAGTCTAAGGATCTCACATATATTATGAATGAGACTAACTGATGACACTTAAGACTATAACAATTATCACGACGTCTCAAACTGGGTCAATCCAACATCATGTTCTCCAACATATGCCCACATTATTGATTTGATATCTTATTTCATGATATGTGAAATGTGACCATCAATCAATACATGTGTTGATCTATATATCATGAGTGTTCTACATAATGATATAGATCAGGGATATTATAATAACATCATAACGTGGATAAAGAGTTTCACGAACAAGTCATGTACTTGTTATCAATATAAATGATAGTTCATTCAAGGGACAAAATAACATATTATTCAAAAGTTTGTAAACATAGAAGCGATCTAATCATCTCTATAATTTCCATTAGTGCATATCACTAACAAATTTCACGCACTCCTAGGAGAGGGACATGGGGTCAAGGTGGCACCTTTTAGGGGTTTGACACGGAAAGGATCACTTTGGGATGGGAGGGAAGGGTGGATGGCTTGGTGGGCTGGTTAATGGCTTACATGTGTGTCTTATGGCTGTTGCTTGGTCCTAGGATGGCCATGCAAGTAATGTCCCAATTTTTTGAAGTTTTTAAAAAACTTTTGAGTAGTTTAGCCCTTTGGAAAATTCACCCAAGTTTTATTGAATTTTTATAATGCTTAACATGGATTTTTAATAGAAAAACAATTTAAAGTGACTAACTTGAACATCAATTAATTCCAAAACTATTTTATATGGGTTCTATGTGCTTGGAAATGTTTTATAGATTTTTCTGGAATTATTCTGAGTTATCTGCTATTTGGATTTACTGTAATTTCTAAATTACCAAATCTATTTAAAATCTCATAAATCCATTTGGGCCGAATTTCTCTGGCCCAACTCCTGTTTTTCCTTTGTGCGGGCCGTCTTCGCGGCGCAACCCGTGCGCATGCGCCGTCACTCAGCCTAGCTGTGCCAACTTCTCTCCCTTCTCTCTGACCAGCGGGTCCCACCTGTCGGGTCATCCGCACCCATCACCTTCGTCCTCCTCGCGCCGAGCCTCGCTACCACCATTGTTGCCTTTCGAAGCTGTGTTCGATAACGGTTGATTCGGTCCGAGAATCCCACGCCAGCACCGTCTTCTAGAACCTCTATCTCTCCTCATCTAATTTGATCTCTTATCACCTCCGAATCGCAATCAAATCACTGTTTCTTCACATCGGTTCCGAGTTGAACTCCAACGCTGATATGCCATCTCGATCACGCCCCCGCCCTATAAAAGGAACCCCCGGGATCACCTTTCCTTCCTCATCCTGAAGCCCCAATTCTCTTCGCCCCAAACCACCCTAAATCACTAAAATTTGAGCTTTAGGTTTTTTGCCCAAAGCTTTTCTATTGTCGATTGTCTCGCCATCATTGAAGCCCCACCATCGTCGACCACACCATCAGAACGGTCGTCGCGAGTTCTACCTCAGGCGCCCCTTTATGTCACTGGAGCATCGTCGGAGCTCTTCGCCAACAAAACCCACAACTTTTCTGCCGCCTTTTGCCTCACCGCCGGCCAATCCTTCATGCCCCTTGCCGCTGAAAGCATCTAGGCCCCTAAAAATTGTATTTTGGTAATTAATGACTTTATGTGAATATGGGACTAACATGTTTGTTGAAGTGATTACAAGGCATAGTCCCAAATGACAAAGTGAAACCAAGGAGCTGCATGTCAAAGAATGATGAGAAGATGAAGTTGATCTCAAAGACAAGGTACAAATAGACTAGGACCCCTTTTAATTTTACCGGTCTTTGGAGTATGGAGGAAGACCGGATTATAGGATAAATGTCGTACTATTAAGGGGGAGCTTGTCTAGTAGCTTGAAAGCATCTCATTATGCCTTTGGATCAACTTAGGATCATGCATGTTCTTTTGGTTTGGTTTAAAAAGAAAAATCTTTTCTCGAACATAATCGGAAGTTCCGGCATGTATCTCGCGGAACTTCATTATCGCGTTGCTCGAAAAAGTGCGGCTTGATTTTTCGAGCATCCATTTTGGGACTTAGCCGATTTTTCAAGTGCGGAAGTTCCGCAATGATATGAGCGGAAGTTCCGATTAATCGGTTGCTCCGAAATTTGCGCGGTCGAATTTTTCCAGAGAGCATCCTTTTCGGGACTTAGCCAAATTCTCAAGCGCGGAAGTTCCGCAATGTAATGAGCGGAAGTTCGATTAATCGGTTGCTCGAATTATGCGCGGTCGGTTTTTCGAGAGCACCCTCTTTGGGACTTAGCCGTTTTCACGAGTGCGGTAGTTCCATTGTGTAAGCGGATCTTCCGATTAATCGGAAGAACCGAAATCTATTTGGCGGAAGTTCGCACATAAATCAACGGCTAGTTTAGAGCATTTAATGCTCATTTGTAATGACCGTTCTGATGCACTCGAGTGAAGGCGGAAGTTCCGCACTTTGTCTTCTGGAAGTTCCGATTTCCACGAGTTTTGCCTGATTTTCTGCATAACGGTCATATTTGGTTGTTGGGGTATAAATACACCCCACCAGCTCAGGGCGTGTTGTTGAGCATTCATTCAATTCATTTGAGCCTTGAGCACTCCTCTCACTCCTCATTTACTCTCTTTGCACACATTTGTGAGGTAGTGAGCAAGAACAAGAGCATTGCATTCTTAGTTGATCCATTGGCTCTTGATTGTCGTCAAGTGAAGTTCAAGTTCTATTCTCTTGGTGCTTGTCGGCACCTAGGCGACTTAGCGAAGGTTGCTCGGTGATCTCTTCAAAGAAGCTTGTGAAGAGACCCGTTGCCGGTTGTGATTGGTCGGTGTTCACCAACTCCGGAGAGGAGGAAGAACAACCAAGTGATCGAGGGTAGGCTTAATTTGTGGAGCCGGCTTGAGTGGTCAAGCTTCCTCAACGTGGACTAGTGAAGATCGACAAATCTTCGATACCACGGGAAAAACCCCCTTGTCCTTGTGCGGTTAATTCTTGTCTTTACTTATTGCACTTATTTTGTAGCTCATAGAGTGTGTTAAATATCTTTGATTAGAGTATCTTGCTAATTTCGGTAATTTGATTAAGAAAATTTAGAAACCTCCTATTCACCCCCCTCTAGTCGGTTATCCTTGATCCTACAGCCGCACAGGTGCACGTTGAGTTTGCTGTAGCACCCTCTACACACTGGTACCCTCGCTAACTGGCCTGATGGAATACAGGTAGGCTACACTAGCTGATAATTCAAAAATTCTACCACATAAACTAGGATGTCATGCAAGCAAGAGATCGTAGATCGTTGCCACCAGACGCACAGTGTAGCGGAAGAAGAGTTGGAGCAGCATGATACAACGAAGGGCATGTCAATGAAGTGGTCGTAGTCGATTGTCTAGTATAGTCAATTGTCCTCGGTAGTGATCGTCTCCACTATCAACCAATCAAGTTCCTCGCCAAGGTCGTGGGTCATCCTCAAGTACAATAGCAATTGCAGTAGCGCCTCTATGGTATCCACATGTCCAGGGAAGGAACACCGTACACTGGTGTGCTAGCACCGACTCACATAGTAGAGCTCTTAGGAAGAGAGCGGCTAGGGTTTTGGTAGAGCAACTCACGTCATGTCTATCTTGTGTCTCTCCCAACAGCCTCATGCGTCTCCTTATATAGAGCATATGACGGATCCTATCCGAATATGTTTGTTCCAACCCGTTAAGTGTGTGACCCATTAGGTTCATGAGTAGTCGGTTGTAACTCAAAAACCATTTCCGATCACGAGTCGTTAGCGGTTCCTAGCAGGACATAATGACTCCTGAATACACACAAATAATATTGGACGAACCTTGATGCAATATGATCTACGACCAGGTCCTTGTGACTAACGACCAACTCATATCTCTATACGACTAGATCATATTAAGTCTCGACTGGTTCATAACACCTTACAACCAGGTTTTGACCACTTAGTGATTATGTTCAACCAGTCTACGACTAGCTTGTATCTCCGTACGACTAGTCTGTATCTGATCAAACTAAACGACCAGCTCGTGCATTCTCCCTTTTCCTCACGATATTAGGTTGAACTCCTGGTGAGATCATGTCATCTATGGACTGTTCAATACTTTCTCGATCAAGTGTTGGATAACTTTATGTGGTCAAACTCTTCGACCAATAGTGGTCTGGCCATGCACTTTTTTATCCGACCAAATCGAGGGGCCCAAAGATATCACTCATGTTATGTTAGAAGTGTCAAATCCCATATCCAACCAGTCACATTTCTCTGCATGTTTCATAGTATACCTGAAAAGTACCTTTATAACTGCCCAATTACGAGGTAGCGTTTGGTAGGTGTACTCTTACACATGTAGGAAACTATGTTGATCTCAGGTCTAAGGACTATACATCATCATTGCTTGAGACCAACTGATGACAGATGAAATCATAACTATCTCAGTAGTGTCTCAAGGTGGGTCAATCCAACACTATGTTCTCCAGCACGTGTTCACATTATTGATTTGATATCCCTATATCTATGACCGGTGAAATATGATCATCAATCAATACATACGTTGATCGGTAGAGTCACTAGTGTTCCGATGAGTGACATTCGACTAGGGATATATTTAGAATGACATCATATAAGTTAAAGAGCTTCACTAACAAGATCACATGCTTGTTAGTCTTTATCAATGCTGATTCATTCAAGAAATAGAATAACATTTATTTAATAACTTATAAACATAGATGTGATAAAATCATCTCTATGATTGCCTCTAGGGTATATCACCAATAATCTCCCACTTGCACTAGAGTCAACCCAATATGTATCAAATACTGAGAGACCATGTGAGAGGTGTCCCCATGCGAGTGATGAGTATTTGACACTTTTGTTGAAAAGTTTGTGATTTGGTTCATCTTTGTTGTCTTTCTTCTTTTTTTAATTACAGATTGTCTGGAACTACCACCATGTATTCTGCGGAAGTACCGATCATCGGAACTTCCGTCCTGGGAAAGCGGAACTTCCGATTATGCGCAGACCTGAGCAGTGAGTGCATAATTTTTGGTTTTGAGTTGTGTGGTTAGTGTATGAGTTTGAGACAAGTACAAATGTTAATTCTATTATCTCGAACAATGCTATGTGATGTGTTTCTTGTCTATGTTGGCTGCAGGACGTCGAGGCAGAGTCGTGGTTAGACACGAGGTGACCAGACTAGACGCATGTGACGTTGAGGTCAGAACGGTCGAGATGTGTCGAAGACGGCGTGAACTCGAAGTGGTTGCGAGTCGTGGACAACAAGGAATGCGGGAGCTTCCCGGAAGGTGCACGAGGGGCGAAAGGGTATTTTCGCAATGCTGCACAAGCGGGAGCGGGCTCCATTCGGATTTTATCTGGCGTAACGGGTTTGCGACCCGTTAGCCGGCGCCTATATAAGGAGGGGATGTCTCCTTAGTGGGTTATGCACTGGAGAAAGAATTAGGGTTTTGCTAGAGTCAAAAGTGGCTTTGAGAGGTTCTTTTGCTTTGTGGCTTTAGTGGTTGGGAGAAAGCAGAACAGAGATGTCTTCTTTGTAGCTTCTCCCTGTTCCTCTCTTCTTGAGTTTCCTTGTTCTTGGTGTTCTTGAGTGTATGGAGAGGGAGAGGATGGATTGAGAGTCATGTAATCTCTACTTTTGAATGTACATGCGTATGTGAACATCTCTATGATCCTCTATATCAATATGAGATTGTTTTTGGTTGAATTGATTAAGTGTTCATCTCTCTGTTCTTGTTTTTGAATATCTAGGGTTTTGATGTTTTTCTGATTCCCTTTTGTGAGATGGCATGAAACTTGATATCTGGAGTCCTATGGCTATTGCTAACATATTCTCAAAGTTTCATAAGCCAAGAATCCAAGAATCTTACGAATTTTGGTTTTTGGTCTCTCGTGCCAAGTTTTCTCAAGAAATCCGATTTTCCTTTGATTAGTGGATCTTTGTCTGAAATTTCTTCTCCATGAGGTCAATATAATGTTTAGGATGATGTCCTGTGAAAAGTGACATGAGAAGAGCAGCAAATCGTGAGTATTTAGGATTTTTTTTGGTAAATCCCAGTACGTACTGTTCTTCAGTCTGTAGCAATCGGAACTACCGCTGTTTACACGCCGGAACTTCCGCGGTGCGGAACTTCCGCACTGGAGAACCGGAACTTCCGATTGCCGACAGAGCAACCCAGAAATTTGCGGAACTTCCACCTGGATGACCGGAACTACCGCAGTGCAGAACTACCGTAGGGATAATCGGAACTTCCGATTTCTGACAAAACCACCCATATTTTGTTTAACTTCTTGGATTTGATTCATTTCTCGTCTTTTGATTATCAGAGTGTATTGGGTTGCTATGTGGACATTTGAGAGGGGAGGATCTTAATTTTTGAAGGCACCATTTCTCCCCTCTGTTGCCATTTCGTCCTTCAAATACCCATAGCTCTTCTGTGCACCTCATGTTTAGGTTGCGACAGAGGCTTTGTCAATAGATCAGTAATATTCAAATTCATGTGCACTTTGCATATCTTCACATCACCTCTGTCAATGATCTGACAAATAATGTGATATCGTCGAAGTATGTGCTTGTACTTTTGATGCGATCTAGGCTCCTTAACTTGTGTAATGGCTCCACTATTATCACAATAGAGACGCATTGGACTGGAAGCTCTAGCAACCACACCCAGTTCATTAATAAACTTTCTATTCCATACAGCCTCTTTTGCAGCTTCCGAAGCTGCAATGTACTCAACTTCTATTGTAGAATCAGCTACCATTCCTTGCTTGGAACTTTTCCAGCTCACTTCTCCTCCATTAAGACAAAATACAAACCAAGACTGTGATCTAAAATCAATCTTGTCGGTTTGAAAGTTAGTATCGGTGCAACTATTTACGACCACCTCTTCCTCACCACCATACATAAGGAATGCATCCTTATTTCTTGTCTAGTACTTAAGGATATTTTTTACTGCTATCTAGTGACCTTCACCTAGATCGGACTGATATCTGCTCGTAACACATGTAGCATACGACACATCTGGTCGTGTACATAGCATAGCATACATGATAGATCCAATAGTCGAAGCATATAGAATTCTACTCATTTTTTCTCGCTCATGAGTGGTCGTAGAACACTAACACTAAGATTAATGCCATGTGCCATGGGCAAGAAACCTTTCTTGGAATCTTGCATGTTGAACCGCTTCAACACCTTGTCTATGTACATATCCTGGCTTAATCCAATTAGCCTTTTTGATCTGTCTCTATAGATCCTTATTCCCAAGATATATGTTGTATCTCCTAAAATTTTCATTAAGAAACTATTTCTTAATGAAGTTTTAACAGATTCAAGTATAGGAATATCATTTCCGACCAGTGGTATGTTATCCACATACAAGATCAGAAACACAAGCTTGCTCCCACTAACCTTCTTTTAAACACAAGGTTGTTCTTCATTCTTGATGAAGTCAAACCCTTTAATTCATTCTTGATGAAGTCAAACCCTTTAACCACTTCATCAAAATGAATGTTCCAACTCCGAGATGCTTGCTTTAATCTATAGATAGATTTCTTAAGCTTCCATACCTTTCTAGTTTCCCATGGATCAACAAATCCCTCAGGCTATATCATGTACACATCCTCACCTAGGTTTCCATTAAGGAAAGCCATTTTGACATCCATTTGCCCTTTGCTAGAATGCATCAATAGCTAGAATGATCTGGATAGAGTTAAGCATAGCGACAGCGAAAAAGTTTAATCATAATCAACACATTGAATTTGTTTGAAACCCTTTGCGACTAGTCGTGCTTTATGAATGTGAATATTTCCATCCATATCTATCTTTTTCCTAAAAATCTATTTGCACTCAATGGTCGTAACACCATCAGGTGCGTCAACCAAGTTCCAAACTTGATTGTCATACATAGATTTTGTCTCTGATCTCATGGCTTCAATCCATGACTCAGAGTCCAGATCCATCATCGCTTCTATATAAGTCTTAGGCTCATCGTTATTCAATAATAAAAAATCATGCCCATACCTTATAGCAATTGATCTGGCCTTTTAGATCTACGTAGGGTTGATGCCTCATCTACAGGTTTTACAATATTTTGTTTATCCTGTAGAGGTTCAGTAGGAGCTGAAATATTTTTAGGTTTTACCCCATTCCGTTGAGGCAATCGTAGCGGAGTGGGTTGTGGAACAATTCCACACTTCTTTAGATGATCACCAAACTCATGGCCCAAATATTCACCTCCACGATCAGATCGTAGATATTTGATTATCTTGCCAAGTTGATTCTACACTTTATACTAAAATTCCTTGAACTTTTCAAAGGATTCCGACTTATGCCTCATCAAATAGACATAGTCATATCTACTGAAATCAACAGTAAAAGTTATGAAGTACTAAAAACCACCTCTGGCCGAAGTGCTTATTGGTCCATATAATCCAAATGTATTACGACCAGTAGATCACTTGCACTCTCACCTCTGGTCATGAAAGACGCTCTTGTCATCCTGCCAAGTAAACAAGATTCACATGTTTCAAATGATTTGAAATCAAATGAGTTTAGAAGACCATCTTTATGGAGCTTCATCATGTGCTTCTCATTTATATGGCCTAGACGACAATGCTAAATAACAGTGGGATTCAAAACATTAGGTCGAAGTCTCTTAGCATTTATGTTATAGATAGGCATATCCTCGAGATTTAAAATATACAATCCATTCACCAGTGGATCATGGCCATAAAGCGTATCTTTAAAATAAATTAAACTACAATTGTTCTTTATTCTAAACTCATATCCTTCTACTCTTAAACAAAAAGGAAAAAAATATTTTTACTTAAGGCTGGAACATAATAACAATTATTTAATTCCATCACTAATACTGAGGGAAAATCTAATGGTAAAGTGTCGATAGCTAATGTAGCCACTCTTGCTCCATTGCCTACACGAAGATCAGCATATCCTCTTGCCAAACTTCTAATCCTCATCAGTCCCTGCATCGAATTGCAAATATGAGCAACCGATCTGGTATTAAATACCCAAGAACTGGTCGGAGAAGTGACAAGATTAATTTCAATAACATTTATACCTGAACTGGAAGTCTTACTTCATTTGTTCTTTTTCATTTCTATCAAGTACTTCTTGCAATTTCTCTTCTAATACCTATTCTCACGACAATGGTAACATTCTGATTTAGGCTTAGGACCCAGCTTGAGCTTCTTAAGATTAACTTTGAGACTCTTGATCTCATCTTGAGTCTTTTCTTTGCCTTTTCGCTTTCCCGACATACTCTTCTTCTTGAAGCTAGATGTCTTTTGAACCATCATCATATGATTAAAACTTTTCTTGATGCTCTCCTCAGCACCTTTAAGTATGTCATGTAACTCGGTCATTGACTTCTCCATGCCATTCATATAAAAATTCAATATGACTGGCTAAAAACTCGTAGGGAGCGATTGGAGAATCACATCAGTAGACAACTCTTGGCTAAGGGGAAAACTAAGTTTTTCCAAGCTTTCAATATGATCAATCATCTTAATCATATGAGGACTGATCGGGTTACCTTCTGACAGCCTACAAGAAAATAATACCTTAGAGGTATTGTACCTCTCTACGCTTGCTTAATCCTGAAACACACCTTTCAGATCCACAATCATATTGTAAGCATTTGTGGTCTCATATTGCTTCTGAAGCTCAGAGTTCATGGTAGCAAGCAAAAGACAACGCACATCGACTGCGTCATTGCAATGCTTCTCATAAGCATTCTTTTCAGTACGAGTAGCCTTAGCATTTGGTTCCTCGGTATATGGACCCTCTAGAACATATTCCTTCTTTTCTTCCTTGAGAACAAATCTCAAATTTCAAAACTAGTCAATGAAATTTGTTCCACTCAACTTTTATTTCTCAAGAATAGGTCGCAAATTAAAGGTATGTGCAGAAGAAGTAGTAGGTGCTGTGTGTTTGTGATATGCCCTAGAGGCAATCATTGACCAGCACATATGTGAGGACCCCGGATTATTGGGCTTGTAATGCTTAGTCACCAATTGACCCTAGCATCACAAACGAAATAACCCGTGTCTTCGAGATATGTATACTTCCCAGAAATGCAGCATACACACATCTTTACAAAATTCATGCATCAATTCCATTCATTCGCATAGAACCGAAGCAAAACAACAACCAGAAGATAACATAAATAAAGGATAGTTATTACAAAAGAGAGGCCGACCGTCCTAAAGACATATACATATAGAAATTGAACAGCGGAAGCAAAAGTGCCATAAGATGGCCATAAACAAAAGAGCCAATCAGTGTGCCTTTAACCCACAAGGCAACCGACCGGACCGCCAAGCTAGTCGTCGAATCCACAGCACATTTCACAAAAGTGAGGCCCTTGGGGCTCACCTTCTTTCCATGCAACAAAGAGCCCAGCAAAGCCGGGTGAGTACTTGGAATGTACTCACAAGACTTACGTGTAGAGTAGCAGACTTGTACATAACTATATGCAAGCTTTTTGAGTGGAGGCTGTATGTTTCATTTTCAGCACAAAGCAAACTTTATTTGCAATAATGTAGTACATTTAAAGGCAAATTGACAAATCTGTTTTTAATATTCAAATAATCGTAAATCACAACAATATAACAGTAGATAGAAGACAACAACAATCCTAGAAGTGACTAAACCATTAGCCACCACAACAATAGCATGAATTACCCATTCATACCAACCATGTTAAATTTTAATTTAAAAGGTTGAAGTCTAACTCTTGCAAAACCTAACCAAGCATGTCCATAACCTAGGACGAGGCTATTCGAATAGTTTTATACCCTGCAGGGGTGTACCAATGTACCCACACGCCAGACCGCCTTTTTGCCAAGCTATTAAGCACACTTCCTTAGGTATGCCGGCATAGCTAAGTCCTACGAGACATTTCCAATATTATGCATTAACTACGAGCCGCCCGTATGGATAGAAACCCATACGTTGTGTCGGAGTCATTGTAAAGCCTCGGTCAACTACCCGTCTCAGGTAAAGCCTTGGACAAATACAATGCTCCTCGAGGTGGAGAGGCTACTCGGAATCTCCACCACCGCACACCCAACAAAAGAACACATATCCTTTTTCACACAACACACACAACCCCCTCCTGCGACTCGGAGATAACACACGCCAAAGTACTAAGTCAAGAGAGGTCCCATATCCCTCTCGCGTGGTTAGCACGTAAAAATGCTTGGAGAGTGTGACACAAGATGTTCGGTCCTTGTTGACTTAGGCAAGACATCCACAAACCCAATAACCCACCATCCAACCACTTGCCCAAATCTAAAACAATGTTTCATTTTCAGATTTTGACTTTACAAAATAACAAAGCACAAGTGCTAGACATAATGGAATAATAATTAGATGTGTGATCAAGATCATCGACTAAAATCGATGATCGCCCATTACTACCGAAACTAAGCATTTCTAAGCAATTTCAATTAGCAATCTACTAAGTGACAAGAGCTCATCCATCGAACTCAAATCACAGCAAATAACCTAGGCTCATGGTAGTAGAGGATAAATGATTCCTACAGATTATGCAACTATAGGATACTAACCATAATTTAACAACAAAATAGCAATGCATACATACAAGTTGAAATCAATATATTAGACTTGAAAAATAATGGGATTAACATGATCAAACTGCTTGCCTGTTTGCTGTGGGCCAAGATGTTGATGAGGATCAAATATATTGTCAATGTGCTCTTCGGATCCTAACGAGAAAGCGAAAAACAACCGATAAGAACGAATAAAATGCAAAGACCCAACCGTAAACTTTCTCCACAAATTTTGAAATTTTTACAGTAGCAAGGTACTGATTTATAAAGAATTTAGCAATAAGAACCAATTGATTTGGATTCTTAATGCCAAAGATATGACCAAAACAATTTTGCTCAGCTTTTATAAATCATAAATGCTACTATTCATTAGCAAAATTTTCTGGAGCTATACTGGGGTTGGAAATATTTTTAGATTAAAGTTCAGTTGAAAACATAACCCACAAAATTTGAATCTCCCAAAAAGGAATTAAAATGAATTAGTTATGCATTTTACAAGTTATCATATTTTTCATTGATAAATAAATCCTTTCGGAAAAATAGCAGGACTTCCGACTGGGTACAAGTCGTAGCAGAACATACGACTGGATAATAGTCGTAGAAGGACTTACGACTAGGTACAGGTCGTAGAAGGACTTACGACTGGTTAGTGGTCGTAGAATGACTTACGACCAGGTAGTGTCGTAGAAGGACGTACGACCAGGTAGTGGTCGAAGGAAAAACTCTTCGACAGGATCCAACGATCCAAGCGAACTCGAGTCGGGACCGTTGATGTTAGATCCAACGGGTCACAGACCGAGACGCGCGACGAATTCAAATCTCCGCGCGAACGTGGGCCGTAGATCTACGGATCGACGGTCCAGACCGACTCACGTTCAAAACACCCGTCCTGTTTTCGTCCGGCAAAAACTACGGGGAAGAACGGCTCACCGCCGGCGGCTCTGGCCGTAGCGGTGCGAGAAAGTGCCCAAAATGGGTCCCAAACCTCATTGCGCACCTAAAGGTACCAATGGATTTGGCTGCGGTGGTCCAGAACACCGGCAAGCCGGAGAGAACCGAGGAGACCGAAAATGACAACAACGAAGATGGCAAATGCGCTCAGCTGCGGTTCAAGGGAGCAGGTGCCAGCCACTAAGGACTAAAGAGGAGTTACCTGAGCGCAAAGAATGCACCGAGGAGAGTCGAAGCTGCCCGGGCGAAGAAGAATGCCGATTTCGGCTGAAATTGGGGGAATCCGAATTCAGTTCGACCCTGAGCAAATTGAACCGAACTGAGTGAGGGTTAAGCTTCAGAGTAAAGGGGAAGCAGAGGGAGCAAAGACCCGAAGAAGAAAACCCCTGCTGCACCGACTCCACCGAAGCTCCAAAACCGACAATGGCGGTCGAGGGATTACCGAGGATCTGCAGCTCCAGCGGACTTGTGAGTGCTAGCTAGAGTTGCGGAGGTGCTAAAGGAAGCTAAGGGAGAAACAATGGAGCTTAAATAGCCGAGGATGGCCGAGAGCAACGGCGATATCCCGCTCGGGTCAACCTGGCCATTTGAGTGCAAGAGGGCGACTGGAGCAGTTGGAGAGTGGACGTCTGAGGGAGGAGCGCGACGGGCATTAAATGCGCGCAGAGATAGCCGTTTAAAGGCGACCGTGGAGTGGACTGGACGCTGCGGCTTTTCTCCTCTGCGCACGCCATGGCTGGGCTCACGCGCGCGCGGACGGAGGAAGGAGACGACTCGTCGATCGTCGGATTGAAATCGAACGGTTGAGTTAGATCAGGTGGATTAAAACGATTCCATCGCTCGGCTGGTTGAGGACCATTCGATGCCGATCCAACGGCTGAGTTAGATCGGGTGGATTAAAACGATTCCATCGTTCGGCTGGTCGAGGACCGTTCGATGCCGATCCAACGGCTCACGACCCGCGCACCCGATCGATCGCGTTGGTGCGATTAGTTGATCGACCGAGTCCAAGGCTCGAGCTCGAGTCTGGTTCGAACCCGAGGAACAGTGCAAACCAGTTAGAATTTAAGTTTTAAACATCGGATTTTTGAGGAATATTTGAGGTAGCAAACAAACTCCAAAATCTATGAAATTTTAACTGGAGCTTGGTGACAGCAGGAGGAACCTCCCATAAAATTTTTAGAGATTTCCATGCACTGAATTTTTCTCCAGAAATTCCAGAAGAGGGGAAATAGGGTTTGACCAAATTTGACTTGCCTCCAAAAATTATCAAATAATTTCTAAAAATCATGAGATAATTCAGAGGTGTTTCCAAGCCTCCCTAGAACTCAGGGAAAAGATTTCAAAGGGTTTGGCACAAGATCTATGCCACAAAGGTTTTTGATTAGAGTCAAAAGAAGATTTAATTTTGATTTTCCATAATTCTTTTTGAAAGAATTACAGGAATGACCAAGGGCTTCAAGATGCAAGAAAAGTTTTAATTTCTTCTTATTTTCTTATATTTGAAATACAAATCCATATTTGGGATGTTACAAAACCTCCCCCCCTTACAAAAATCTCGTCCTGAGATTTGGCTCACTTGGTAAAGAAAAATGGATAGTCTGCACGGAGACGATCTTCCCTTTCCCAAGTAGCCTCATCCTCAGAATGGTTCGACCACTGAACTTTGAGGAATTTGATGGTTTTATTCCTTATTCTTCGTTCAGCCTCATCGAGTATGCGAACAGGGTGCTCGCGATAGGTCAAATCCTCTTGGACATTGAGGGTTTCCAACGGAGCTTCCTCAGTTGGAACTCGGAGGCATTTCTTTAGTTGGGACACATGGAAAACATCATGTACCCCCTCAAGTGCAGCTGGCAATTCCAACCTATAGGCAACAACTCCTTTCTTCTCGATAACACGGTAAGGACCGACATATCGAGGAGCTAACTTGCCCTTGACGCCGAAACGCTGATGGCCCTTCAAAGGATTGACTTTGAGATAAACAAAGTCATCAGGCTCAAAGCTCAATTCACGACGACGGCGATCCGCATAGCTCTTTTGCCTGGATTGAGCTGTGCGTAAACCATCACGAATAAGCTGGACTTGACTCTCGGCTTCATTGATCGAGTCCGAGCCAAAGAAAGGTCTGTCGCCGGTCTCAGACCAATTCAACGGGGTTCTGCACTTTCTCCCGTATAAGGCCTCGAAAGGCGACATGCCGAGACTGGCTTGAAAACTGTTGTTGTAGGAAAACTCGGCAAATGGCAAGCATTTCTCCCAATTCTTTCCATAGGAGAGGACACAAGCACGAAGCATGTCTTCCAACACTTGGTCGACCCTCTCGGTCGGACCATCAGTTTGGGGGTGGTATGCTGTGCTAAAGGTAAGACGGGTTCCCATAGCCTCTTGCAAACACTTCCAAAACCTGGCGGTGAAAAGTGCACCGCGATCCGAAACGATCGTCTTCAGTACACCATGCAAGCAGACGATACGGGAAATATAGAGATCCGCGAGTAGACTCACACTAAGGTTTGTCTGTACTGGCAGAAAATGGGCTACTTTTGTCAATCAATCGATGACAACCCAGATGGAATCCTTGCCCTTGGATGTTCGGGGCAGACCGGTGATAAAATCCATCCCGATCGAATCCCACTTCCATTCAGGAATTGGCAAAGGCTGAAGCAGTCCTGCCGGACGCTAATGCTCGGCCTTGACACGACGACACACGTCGCACTCGGCAACGAACTTTGCAATCTCCCTCTTCATTCGGGTCCACCAAAATCTCTGACGGAGATCTTGATACATCTTTGTGGCCCCGGGATGAATAGACAAAGGCGAATCATGGGCTTCGCGGAGAATCAAATTCCGCAATTCCATGTCCTTTGGAACCACAAGGCATTGCCCGAACCTTACAACACCATGCTCATCCTCAGAGAAGCACTTGGCTGTTCCGTTCTTGACATTTTCCTTGATGCGGCTCACTCCAGCATCCGATCGCTGAGCGACCTTAATCCGATCCACCAAGGTTGGTTGCACAACCAAGGCAGCGAGAGAACCATGCTCAACCAATCCCATGTTGAGATGTTGAAATTCCTCCAGAAGGGTGGGTTGAAGCTCCTGGAGTAACAAGACATTGCAATGCGCTTTGCGACTGAGCGCATCGGCAACGACATTAGCCTTGCCCGGATGATAGTGAATACCCATGTCATAGTCCTTGATCAACTCCAACCATCTCTTTTGCCTGAGGTTCAGATCTGGTTGGGTGAACAAATACTTTGAGCTTTTGTGATCCGAATACACTTCGCAACGATTACCGATTAGGTACTATCGCCACATCTTAAGTGCATGAATCACAGCAGCCAATTCCAAGTCATGGGTAGGATAGTTGAGTTCATGAGGTCTCAATTGCCTTGATGCATAGGCCACTACCTTGCCTTCTTGCATAAGGACACAACCGAGTCCTCGACGAGAAGCGTCGCAAAAGATATCGAAGCTTTGATGAATATCGGGAAGAACGAGGACAGGATCGGTGGTCAAACGCTTCTTAAGTACTTGGAAGATTTCCTCACAAGTATCGGACCACAAGAACTTCTTGTCTCTTGAGCAACTCAATCATCGGCTTCGCGATCTTGGAGAAATTCTCGATGAAACAGCGATAATATCCCGCTAAACCAAGAAAACTCCGCACTTCGGTTACCGAAGTAGGCTGAACCCACGAGAGAACGTCACTGATCTTGCTAGGATCAACGGCTACGCCTCCTGCTGATAGAACATGACCCAAAAAGGCCACTTCCTTCAACTGAATCGCGACTTGTCGAACTTCGTGATACAACGGTGCTCACGGCTTGCCTAACACAAGCCTCAGATGCTCATCATGTTCCTCATCGTCCTTGGAATAGATGAGAATATCATCGATGAAGACCACGACAAACTTATCCAAATACTCCATGAATACCGAATTCATGAGGTTCATGAACAAAGCAGGAGCATTGGTTAAGCCAAATGACATGACGGTGTACTCATACAAGCCGTAGCGAGTAGAGAAAGCCGTCTTTGGAATATCCTCGGGTCGTATCCGAACTTGATGATATCCCACTCTCAAATCAATTTTGGAGAATACTCGAGCTCCAATTAATTGATCAAAGAGATCATCAATGCGGGGCAATGGATACTTGTTCTTTACCGTTACCTCATTAAGCGGACGGTAATCAACGCACATGCGCAAAGTATTGTCCTTCTTCTTCACGAAGATTGCAAGACAACCCCACGGAGATGAGCTAGGGCGGATGAAACCTTTTTCTTGCAGCTCACTAAGTTGCTTCTTTAATTCCACCAACTCGTTCGGTGGCATCCGATAATGCCTCTTTGAAATTGGGGCAGTACCGGGCACCAACTCAATGACAAACTCGAGGTCCCGAACTGGCGGCATCCCTGGAAGATCTTCAGGAAAGACATGAACGAAGTCACGAACGGTTGGGACTTCACTAATATCTAGAGCGGGCTTCGCCTCAAGCGCGAAGAGATGCGGATCTAGCAGCTTCGGCGAAAAGCGAACCTGCTCGCCCGAAGGACTAGATAGAGATAAACACTTCTGGGCACAATCGATTTGTCCCTTATGCTGAGACAACCAATCCATACCAAGAATTACATCTAAACTTGCTGAATGGAGCAGGATAAGATTCTCAAAGAATCTCACTCCCTCGATCTCAACTGGAACCCCCCTACACTCCAATTCAGCTCTCAACTCTGAACCCGGAGAGCGAATGAGCAATGGGACCAACAATGGAGTAAAGAGGAGCTCACTAATAGCAGCAAAAGACTCAGAAATAAAAGAATGAGATGCTCCTGAATCAAACAAAATAGTAGCAGAATGAGAGTTAACAGAAAGTGTACCCAACACGACGTCGGGTGCCTCCTTTGCTGAGATGAGTTTAACTCGACCACTACCCATGCCTTGGGTAGCAGGGACTATCTTTAGGTCCTGAGAAGAACCACCTCCTTGCCCGCGTCCTCCATTAGGACGAGGGGCTGCTCCTGTCTTCTTAGGGCATTGGTTCGCATAATGCCCCTTCTGGTTGCAGGTGAAGCAAGTGACTCCGGCAGCCGGGTTGCGGGGGCCACCCTGCTGACTCGCAGGTGCACGTGATTGGGACATGGCCTGCGAAGGACGAAGAACAGGTGCTGACGGCCTCGGGGGTGCTGAAGCCTGCTCACGCGACGCTTGAGACTGACTGAAGCGGGGATAGCTGACACTAGAGGACTTGTGGGCCTCCCACTTACGCTTGCGGGAATCCACAAGCGCTCTCCCTGAGTGCTCGACGACGATGGCCTTGTCCACCAACGCCTGAAAATCCGGGAAGTCGACGACAGATAGCTTGTCCTGAAGCTCCTCAGACAAACCATCCTTGAACTTCTCTTGCTTGGCCTCATCAGTGGCCACCTCTTCCGGAGCATAACGAGCCAAATGGTTGAACTCGTACAGGTACTCCGTAACTGAGAACCGTCCTTGTCTGAGCGACAAGAACTCCTTCTTCTTCAGCCTCATCAGGCCGGAAGGAATGTGACTCGACGGAAGGCGCCATGAACCTCCTCGGTGGCGGTGTGACCGTCAGTGCATGGCGAAAGCTCTCCCACCAAGACAAAGCCGCACCCTCTAGTCGGTGCGATGCGAACAGCGCCTTCTCGTGCTCCCCGCATCTGCGCTATGCGGCTTCGCCAACCGCACGAATCCGATCGTCAAGCGTCAAGCGGGTCCTCGGACACGAGAACGTGGGGGTGGGTGCGAAGAAACTCCGCGAGTCCCCACGCTGTGATGTCCACTCCCTTGCCCGGATCCTGAAGCACCGGTAAGGGCGGAAGTATTGCGCGCAATGACGTCCAGAAGAACCCTCCTGTCTTCTGCACGGTTGCGCTCAATTTGAAGAAGGACCTCAGCCATGGTCGGAGGAGGAGGAAGATCCTCGTCCGGACCAGCTGACTGGCCTTGGCCGCTACGAGTGCGTCCGGCCATCCTGTTACAAGAAACTTGGGTGAAAAACTAGACCCAAAAATCAAAGCCGAAAGGAAACAAAAGCTAATGATTAGGGAAATGGAATATCACCCTAATCAAAGGCCAAAACAGCAAGTGTATAAACTTAAACATGCTTATAAAAAGACTCCAAAAAACGCAATAAATCACCAAACCAAAGCTCAACTTCCCAATGCAACTAACCCGTATTGAATGAACGAGTAATTGATTGAGAAGATAAAAATCAGAATATAACGTAAGATCTAATACCACTAAAGAGCAAGGTTAAATCAGCGAACTTAGTGTTAGATACATAGCTAACTAGTATCACATCTTACCCTTCTATTCCCACAAGTTTTTAGTTGATTAACCTCCCATTTTCTACCCCATTTAGAACCTTTGAGCTTGCTGTCCGGAAATTGAAAGATCGCTGTCCAGGTTTTGCATCCAAGCTTCTGGTCGAAATTTAGCCATTCCAGAAACTTCAAAACCTCGTAGAGGGCAACCACCACTTCAATTTGGCAAGCTCATTAGTTCCCAAAACCCAATTAAACGATAACAACTATTTTGGAAGGAAGGAGAGGAAAACAATTTCTAAAACTCAAATTAGAGTAAGATGAGAGGAGAAAGCTAAGATAGGTAAGGAGTAAAAACTGAGAATTCCTTAAGCTTTCATAAATCATTTGATACTTTGAAAATAAGGTTTTCCAAAATATCCTAAAGACGACCAAACTTGGGTTACTACGGTAAGTATGGCTCTGATACCAAACTCTGTGAGGAGCCTGGATTATTGGGCTTGTAATACTTAGTCACCAATTGACCCTAGCATCACAAACGAAATATTTCGTGTCTTCGAGACATGTATACTTCCCAGAAATGCAGTATACACACCTCTTTACAAAATTCATGCATCAATTCCATTCATTCGCATAGAACCGAAGCAAAACAACAACCAGAAGATAACATAAATAAAGGATAGTTATTACAAAAGAGAGGCCGACCGGCCTAAAGACATATACATATAGAAATTGAACAGCGGAAGCAAAAGTGCCATAAGATGGCCATAAACAAAAGAGCCAATCAGTGTGCCTTTAACCCACAAGGCAACCGACCAGACCGCCAAGCTAGTCGTCGAATCCACAGCACATTTCACAAAAGTGAGGCCCTTGGGGCTCACCTTCTTTCCTCAGAACAAAGAGCCCAAAGAAAGCGGGTGAGTACTTGGAATGTACTCGCAAGACTTACGTGTAGAGTAGCAGACCTGTACATAACTATATGCAAGCTTTTTGAGTGGAGGCTGTATGTTTCATTTTCAGCACAAAGCAAACTTTATTTGCAATAATGTAGTACATTTAAAGGCAAGTTGACAAATCTGTTTTTAATGTTCAAATAATCGTAAATCACAACAATATAACAGTAGATAGAAGACAACAACAATCCTGGAAGTGACTAAACCATTAGCCACCACAACAATAGCATGAATTACCCATTCATACCAACCATGTCAAATTTTAATTTAAAAAGGTTGAAGTCTAACTCTTGCAAAACCTAACCAAGCGTGTCCATAACCTAGGACGAGGCTATTCGAATAGTTTTTACCCAGCAGGGGTGTACCAATGTACCCACACGCCAGACCGCCTTTTTGCCAAGCTATTAAGCACACTTCCTTAGGTATGCCGGCACGGCTAAGTCCTACGAGACATTTCCAATATTATGCATTAACTACGAGCCGCCCGTATGGATAGAAACCCATACGTTATTTCGGAGTCATTGTAAAGCCTCGGTCAATTACCCGTCTCAGGTAAAGCCTTGGACAAATACAAAGCTCCTCGAGGTGGAGAGCCTACCCGGAATCTCCACCACCGCACACCCAACACAAGAACACATATCCTTTTTCACACAACACACACAACCCCCTCCTGCGACTCGGAGATAACACACACCAAAGTACTAAGTCAAGAGATGTCCCATATCCCTCTAGCGTGGTTAGCACGCAAAAATGCTTAGAGAGTGTGACACAAGATGTTCGGTCCTTGTTGACTTAGGCAAGACATCCACAAACCCAATAACCCACCATCCAACCACTTGCCCAAATCTAAAACAATATTTCATTTTCAGATTTTGACTTTACAAAATAACAAAGCACAAGTGCTAGACATAATGGAATAATAATTAGATGTGTGATCAAGATCATCGACTAAAATCGATGATCGCCCATTACTACCGAAACTAAGCATTTCTAAGCAATTTCAATTCGCAATCTACTAAGTGACAAGAGCTCATCCATCGAACTCAAATCACAGCAAATTAACCTAGGCTCATGGTAGTAGAGGAGAAATGATTCCTCAGATTATGCAACTATAGGATACTAACTATAATTTAACAACAAAATAGCAATGCATACATACAAGTTGAAATCAATATATTAGACTTGAAAAATAATGGGATTAACATGATCAAACTGCTTGCCTATTTGCTGTGGGCGAAGATGTTGCTGAGGATCAAATATATTGTCAATGTGCTCTTCGGATCCTAACGATAAAGCGAAAAGCAAACGATAAGAACGAATAAAATGCAAAGACCCAACAGTAAACTTTCTCCAAAAATTCTAAAATTTTTACAGTAGCATGGTACTGATTTATAAAGAATTTAGCAACAAAAACCAGTTGATTTGGACTCTTAATGCCAAAGATATGACCAAAACAATTTTGCTCAGCTTTTATAAATCATAAATGCTACTATTCATTAGCAAAATTTTCTGGAGCTATACTGGGGTTGGAAATATTTTTAGATTAAAGTTCAGTTGAAAACATAACCCACAAAATTTGAATCTCCCGAAAAGAAAATAAAATGAATTAGTTATGCATTTTTGAGAGACCATGTGAGTAGGGTCCCCGTTTGAGTGATGAGTATTTGACGCTGTGGTGAGAAGTTTGTGATTGAAATCTTTGCGTTTTCGCTATTGCTGCTGTGCTGTTTCTGGAAGTGCGGAACTTCCGGTTTTGGAAACCAGAACTTCCGATAAACGGAACTTCCGCTGTGGTAAAACGAAACTTCCGATTATCCTGTCGTTTTGGGTTCTGTTGCGGGCAATCGGAACTTCCGCACCTGGGAACGCGGTTTGACCGATAATACTGACGTGAGTATTCCCTTGTGATGAAAATCGGAATTGAAAATCTGGGAGTGCGGACGTTCCGATAATCGGAACTTCCGCAATGGTAAGCGCGGAACTTCCGATCATCCTGACAAGTGCGGACGTTCCGGAAATCGGAACTTCCGCAATGGTAAGTGCGGAACTTCCGATTGTGTCCAGAACTGTGCAGAGAAGGATAGTTTGTGATTTTGAGTTTGTATGAGTTTGAGTCTTGTACAAATATTGATGCTATGATATTGTGCAATGCTATGTGACGTATTTTTGTCTGTGTTGACTGCAGGACATCGAGACGAAGTCGTGGCGAGACACGAGGTGATCGGACTAGGCGCAGGCGGCGTTGAGGTCAGAACGGTCGGGATGTGTCGAAGACGGCGTGAATCTTGAGGTGGTTGCGAGTCAAGGACAGCAAGGCGTACGGGAGGCTTCCATAAGGTGCGCAAGGGCGAACGGTCTTTTCGCAGCGGCACAAGTGGAGGCGGTTCCGTTCGGGTGTAGCGGGCTTAATGGGTTGGAGGCCCATTAGCCAAGGGCTATAAATAGAGGTGAACCCCTGGTGTTAGGGTTAGACCTTTTGAGAGAGAAAATTAGGGTTAGCTTTAGCTAAAGAGCCTTTGGAGAAGTTGTTATGCTTTTTGAGAGTTTGTTGAGAAGGAGAGGATGAACTGAAATTGTTTAATCATTCCTCTGTGTTTTCCTTTGTAATCTTTTGATTCCTATCAATGAAACTCTGAGGTTTTGGTTCTTTGTTTATGCCTCTTTTTATTCCCTCTCTGTTCATGTTGAATATCTAGGGTTTTGGTGTATCTTTTGATTCCTCGTATGAGATGGCATGAAACTTGATATCTAGAGTCGTATTGCTATTGCTAATATATCCTCAAAGTTTCATGAGCTAAGAATCTGAGAATCTTGTCTATTGTGGTTTTTGGTCTTTCTTGCCCCTTCTTCAAGAAATCCGATTTTGCTTTGATTAATGAATCTTTGTTGGCGATTCTTCTCCATGAGGTCAAGATGTTGTTTAGGATGATGTCCTGTGAAACTTGACCTGAGAAGAGCATTCAAGATTTAGTATTTTGGATTTTTGGGAAAACCCGCGCTTTCGTTCTTGGTCGGGACAATCGAACTTCCGATTGTCCAAGGCGAACTATCCGCGAACTTTCATGATCGAACCCGAACTACCGTAGTGCGGAACTACCGCTAGGTAGAATCAGAGCTTTCGATTTCTGACAGAACAGACTGAAGCTTGTTTTCGTTCTCTGATTTTGCTTCACTCTTCTTAAGATTTCCAGAGGGCTTTGTAGTTTTTTTTAAATACAGTAAAGGGGATTCTTAATTATTAAGGCACCATTCACCCCCCCTCTGTTGCCATTTTGGTCCTTCAATTTTACAAGTTATCACATTTTTCAGTTGATAAATAAATCCTTTCCGGAAAATAGCAGGACTTCCGACTGGGTACAAGTCGTAGCAGAACTTACGACTGGATAATAGTCGTAGAAGGACTTACGACTAGGTACAGGTCATAGAAGGACTTACGACTGGTTAGTGGTCGTAGAATGACTTACGACCAGGTAGTGTCGTAGAAGGACATACGACCAGGTAGTGGTCGTAGAATAATGGTCGAAGGAAAAACTCTTCGACAGGATCCAATAATCCAAGCGAACTCGAGTCGGGACCGTAGATCTTAGATCCAACGGGTCACAGACCGAGACGCGCGATGAATTCAAAT
The DNA here is from genome assembly GCA_036346395.1 of Hsuehochloa calcarea. Taxonomy (NCBI): domain Eukaryota; kingdom Viridiplantae; phylum Streptophyta; class Magnoliopsida; order Poales; family Poaceae; genus Hsuehochloa; species Hsuehochloa calcarea. The sequence continues at coordinate 31,125,827 of CM070600.1, forward strand.
CTCCGTGCGAACGTGGGCCGTAGATCTACGGATCGACGGTCCAGACCGACTCACGTTCAAAACACCCGTCCTGTTTTCGTCCGGCAAAAACGACAGGGAAGAACGGCTCGCCGGCGGCGGCTCTGGCCGCGGCGGTGCGAGCAAGTGCCCAAAATGGGTCCCAAACCTCATTGCGCACCTAAAGGTACCAATGGATTTGGCTGCGGTGGTCCAGAACGCCGGCAAGCCGGAGAGAACCGAGGAGACCGAAAATGACAACAACGAAGATGGCAAATGCGCTCAGCTGCGGTTCAAGGGAGCAGGTGCCAGGCCACTAAGGACTAAAGAGGAGTTACCTGAGCGCAAAGAATGCACCGAGGAGAGTCGAAGCTGCTCGGGCGAAGAAGAATGCCGATTTTGGCTGAAATTGGGAATCCAATTCGCCGACCACGAGCAAATTGAATCGAACTGAGTGAGGGTTAAGCTTCAGAGAGTAAAGGGGAAGCAGAGGGAGCAAAGACCCGAAGAAGAAAACCCCTGCTGCATCGACTCCACCGAAGCTCCAAAACCGACAATGGCGGTCGAGGGATTACCGAGGATCTGCAGCTCCAGCGGACTTGTGAGTGCTAGCAAGAGTTGCGGAGGTGCTAAAGGAAGCTAAGGGAGAAACAATGGAGCTTAAATAGCCGAGGATGGCCAAGAGCAACGGCGATATCCCGCTCAGGTCAACCTGGCCATTTGAGTGCAAGAGGGCGACAGGAGCAGTTGGAGAGTGGACGTCTGAGGGAGGAGCGCGACGGGTATTAAATACGCGCAGAGATAGCCGTTTAAAGGCGACCGTGGAGTGGACTGGACGCTGCGGCTTTTCTCCTCTGCGCACGCCATGGCTGGGCTCACGCGCGCGCGGACGGAGGAAGGAGACGACTCGTCGATCGTCGGATTAAAATCGAACGGTTGAGTTAGATCGGGTGGATTAAAACGATTCCATCGCTCGGCTGGTCGAGGACCGTTCGATGCCGATCCAATGGCTGAGTTAGATCGGGTGGATTAAAACGATTCCATCGTTCGGCTGGTCTAGGACCGTTCGATGCCGATCCAACGGCTCACGACCCGCGCACCCAATCGACCGCACCGGGTGCGATTAGTTGACTGGACCGAGTCCAGTGGCTCGAGCCCGAGTCTGGTTCGAACCCGAGGAACAGTGCAAAACAGTTAGAATTTGAATTTTAAACATCGGATTTTTGAGGAATATTTGAGGTAGCAAACAAACTCCAAAATCTATGAAATTTTAACTAGAGCTTGCTCACAGCAGGAGGAACCTCCCATAAAATTTTCAGAGATTTTCATGCACTGAATTTTTCTCTAGAAATTCCAGAAGAGGGGAAATAGGGTTTGACCAAATTTGACTTGCCTCCAAAAATTATCAAATAATTTCTAAAAATCATGAGATAATTCAGAGGTGTTGCCAAGCCTCCCTAGAACTCAGGGAAAAGATTTCAAAGGATTTGGCACAAGATCTATGCCACAAAGGTTTTTTATTAGAGTCAAAAGAAGATTTAATTTTGATTTTCCATAATTCTTTTTGAAAGAATTACAGGAATGACCAAGGGCTTCAAGATGCAAGAAAAGTTTTAATTTCTTCTTATTTTCTTACATTTGAAACACAAATCCATATTTGGGATGTTACAACATATATTGATTGATGACCATATTTCACTGGTCATGGATATAGGATATCGAATCAACAATGTGAACACATGTTAGAGAACATGGTGTTGGATAGACCTACCTTGAGACACTACTGAGATTGTTATAATTTCATGTGTCATCAGTTGGTCTCAAGTAATGATGATGTATAATCCTTAAACTTGAGATCAGCAAGGTTTCCTATATATGTAAGAGTACACTTTGGGGTTGCCAAACGCTACTCCGTAACTAGGTAGTTATAAAGGTAGTTTTCAGGTATACTATGAAACATGAAGAGGACTGTGATAGGTCGCATATGGGATTTGCCCCTCCTAACATAATAGGAGAGTTATCTCTGCACCCCTCGATGTGGTCGGATAAAGAAAATCCATGGTCATGCCACTTTTGGTCGAAGAGTTCGACCATGTGAAGTTATCCAACACTTGATCGAGAAAGTATTGAATAGTCCATGGATGACATGATATCTCACCTGGAGTTCAACCAGATATCGTGAGGCAAAGGGACAATACACGAACTGGTCGTTTAGTTTAGTCAGATATGAACTAGTCGTATGGAGATGCAAGCTATTTGTAGACTGATCGAAAATAATCACTAAGTGGTCGTAACCAGGTCATAAGGAGTTACAAACCGGTCGAGACTAAATATGATCTAGTTGTATAGATATACGAGCTGGTCGTTAGTGACAAGGATGTGGTCGTAGATCATATTGCATTAAATTTCATTTGATATTATTTGTGTGTATTCGGGAATCGTTATGCCCTGCTAGGAACCACTAATGACTCATGATCGGAAAAGGTTTCCGAGTCACAACCGACTACGCATGAACCTAATGGGTCACAAACTTAATGGGTTGGAACAAACATGTTCAGATAGGATCCATTGTAAGCTCTATATAAGGAGATGCATCAGGCTGTTGGGAATGAGACACACGATATACGCGACGTGAGTTGCTCTACCGAAACCATAGCCACCATCTTCCTAAGAGCCCTACCATGCAAGTTGGTGCAACCACACCGGCATACGGTATTCCTTCCTTAGACATGTGGTGTAATATTCCAAATTTCGTTTAGAGAGGATTTTGTTCAGGATAGAGAACTATTTAAAATTTAGACGTTTTGGGAAATCTATGGACCCTAGGCGTCCGCCCAGGCTGGAGAAACCCTAGCCGGCCAGTGGCCGGCCAAGAATGGGCCAAGGAGGGGGGAAGGCGCACCAGGCCCAAGGCCCATGCGCCCCCACCTCCCCCTCACAACCCTAACCTAGCCGGCCCTCTCTCCCTCTCTTTTCCCCCCTAGCAGCCGCCACCCCCCATTCTTCCCAAGGCCGACGCCACCATCTATCCTGGTCGACATCTCCTGTCTTGGCGCCGGCTCCTGCTGCCCCTGGTGCGGCCTTCAAGATCTACGCCATGCTACTTCCTCCTGCTCTCCCCTCCAGCCGACTCCCTGGGTGCAGCATTCGTGGTGGCCGGCCAAAGAAGAGGAGGAAGAAGGAGAAAGGGGGAGTTCTTCGGGAGGATGATCTTCGTCGTCCTGCGGGTCTTCAAGGGTAACGACTAGTTTGTTTCATTGTTTGATGCCCATTGGGTGAGAAATTGATTAGTGAGATTGAATCGAATCGCTACGGTAGAATTTCCAGAATCTGTCCAGATTATTGCGCGTCCGGTTTTGACATCTTATAAGCTGATCTGGAGGTTCTACCCTCCTAGAGAATTGTAGCCACGGTTCTTAGCTTTCCATAGCCACCAAGATCACCAAATTCCGATCTGTGGTTCAAACGTTATGATAAATTAATTACTGCTGTCCTGAGAAACCTGACGAGAATTGTCAATTTAGTTGTTTGATGTAATATGAATTGTTTAGGTTCAGATTATGTAACACCCCAGCCCAACATGAGCTTGGAATGCTACTAAAATAACAAGTTAAACATAATTAACAAAAACTCTTTACCAAATTCCAGCAGAACCTCCTTTGTATAGTTACTATACTAGAGGTCTCCACAAGCAAATATAACAAGAGGTAGTCTAGTAAAAAAAATGATCCAAACATAACCCACATAGGCTATTCATATTTATCAAATAGACATCTGAAAGTAATTTTAGGTAATTCATCCATCTACTTAATTAATTTTCCTTTTATTCTCATGGGTGTATATTGTGCGAGCGTGCAACTACCCTAGCCCTTCCTTTCTCCCATGCATGCCGATCTCATACAGGTACCTAAAACACAACAAACAACAAGGGGTGAGTCCAAAGACTCAGCAAGCATAATAATTGGTAACAACAGTATAAGAAAGAAACCCATCAATTATACTTCACAAATCTATTCACCGAATAAACCACATACACATGACATGCAACCTGCTCATATGCTCCTTATGCTCTTTGTCTTTATCTTTGTCTTTTTTTGCATTTTAGCGGTAATGCAAAGTGCGCATCCGTCGATGCACACTCATACACGTGCCATCTGGCACAGGGACCTTTCCCATACTTTGCAAGTATGAGGACCCTTGCCCATGCTCTTCAAGTATGGGGACCTATTGCCCGTCACCAACATGACGGGGACCCAACTCTGGCTTGATCAACACATGACCAAGACTTCAATAAACTACATGATGCATATGTATGAATTCTCCATTTGACAACAATATACATCCATAACAACATTGCATATGAATATCCTACTCATACTACAAAACTCACATAGTCCTTCCAACTTTAAATGCAACCATGATAAACACGTAACTCGTAACAATAGAGTCCATGCTCATTACCAGATATATGACCAAATCAATCATGAACAATATAAATAACCATAGAATGTATCCGTCAAGTCATTCGATAATATCTAATATAACCATAATCACACTTGCCTTAACGCGAGAGAACGTGGGGCGTGCGTATATGCGCCTCGACCCGTCCACCACCTGAATAAATAGTTAACGCACACTAAGGCGACAGTAGCGGGCCAAAGTAAAAATATATATAACAACCTACTCGAACTCGTGAAAGGGTCTAACTCGATTCCAACCCCCAAATCCTAAACGTCGATTTGTCCCCTCAGTGGACTGTCAAATTATAAAATTCATAACTTTCACTACCGGGATCCAAATTACGTGTTCTCAGACATTCTGGAAAGGTAATTACATTACCTAAATAAACTTAGTTGGGGAGCCCTTCTGATTCTGCCATAAACTATCCCTACCAAGCCAATCTATAGAATATCAATTTTTTTACATTGGGTTCTCTGGACAGAGCACCAAAACTACCATAACTTTTGTTACGCAACTCGGAACAGAGTGATATTAGGCTCTATGGAATCATAACAAAACCAGCTACAATAGTCTAGTTGGGCAAATCCCCTGATTCGGCATCCTACTAGTCCTAATGTTTAGGTGAAGATCTCTGTCCTAACAATCTGAGAGACAGAAAACAGCGATGGTAAAACTTGCATAACTTTTGATTGGAAACTCCAAAAAATTCTCTTTATCAACGTGGAAAGCTTACATAATTATCTACAAGATTAATTTTGGGTGGAATTTCTGATTCGGCTTCTAAAAAATTCAAATTGGCCAGACAAGACAATCTGCCAATTCACGTCAACCCTCCTGGACAGTAGCGGTAAAACTACTATAACTCCTAAACCGTACGTCCAAATCAGATGTTCTCAGTGCCAAAGGAAAGATAAAGACGAGACCTACCCAAATCAGATCAAAAAATGAACGTAACATACCCAAATCTGACGAGCAACGGCACACCGCAGGGAGAGGTGGGGAGAGGCGGCGGCCACTAGGGGGAAAAAGCGGGAGGGGGTGGGGCATTAGGGTTTTTGGGGAGGGGGGTGGGAACCCCCTTGGCCGGCCACAAGAGGGGCCTCTCCTAGGCCGCGACCCGTGGCCCAGGTTGTCGAATAAATGCGGAAAACCCCCTCTTCTATTCAGGTTTTGCTATTCCATTTAAGCCCTCTTTCTCCTCCCGACTAGTTCTTCAATTTACCGAACCGAAACCGGGATATTACATTCTACCCCCCTTAAACAGAATTCGACCCCGAATTCTTCCAAGGTTAACACGCCAAAGTAGAAGCTACTAGAACCAAGGTATCATGTACCTGTGGTAAATAATTCTGGGAATTACTCGCGCATGCGAGATTCCAACTCCCAAGTCGCTTCGCTCTCTGATTGGTGGGTCCACAATACTTTGACGTATACCAATGTTTTGTGCCTCAGCACTCGCTTTGACCTTTCCAAGATACGCAATGGTCGAGACTCAACTGTGAGGTCTTGCTCAATCGTCAGTGGCTCCAATGAAATCTTATGCTCTGGGTCCTTCAAAAACTTCCGCAGCATCGAGACGTGAAACACATTATGAACACCCCGCATGGACTCTGGAAGGTCCAGGCGGTATGCTAACTTTCCAATTCTTGCAATAATTGGGAAAGGTCCAACGTACCTCGGACTAAGCTTTAGTACCGAATCGGACAATGCCTTTGGTGGGGGACACTCTCAAAAGCACCTAGTCTCCCACCGCAAACTCCAAGTCACGTCTCCTCACATTTGCATAACTTTTCTGCCTGCTCTGTGCTGCTAACAGATTCTGTCTCACCATGGCCACACGCCGATCGCTTTCTCGATCCACCGTCCTAAGATCGCCTTCTCACCCATCGCATCCCAAAGAAGGGTCGATTGGCATTTCGCCATATAGAACTTCAAACGGTGCAGCTCTAATGCCGAATGGTAGCCGTTGTTGTAGGCAAACTCGCAAGTGGCAATTGGTCCTCCCAATCGCCCTCCACGACAAAACACAAGCACGCAACATGTCTTCCAATGTCTCAATTATACGCCTAACCGCCCATCTGTCTGGGTGGAACGCATTTGATTAAGATTTAAGTTGCAGCCCAAGGCACTCTGCAGACTCTCCCAAAAATTGGACACGAACTTGGCATCTCTGTCCGAGATAATGGTCTTGGGCACCCCATGCATTCTCACTATTTCCCGCACATAGATAGGAGCCAAATCACTTGCTGAATTGGTCGTGCGGATGGGAACAAAGTGCACCGACTTGCTGAATCGATCCACTATCACCCAAATTGCATCCTTTCCTCGTGGCGATCGAGGTAACGCGACCACAAAATCCATAGAGATATCATCCCAAGGCCATTGAGGGACCTCTAATGGCTGCAATAACCCTGCAGGTTGTTTATGTTCTGCCTTCACTTGTTGACAAACACCACAAGAGGCTACATAGTTAGCTATATCCACTTTCATTCTTTTCCACCAGAAGTTTTGCTTCAAATCACGGTACATCTTCGTCTCACCCAGATGAACAGAATATGGGGTGCGATGTGCTTCCCTCAAGATGTCATTTTTAACCTCCGCCTTCTGTGGCACACAAACTGAAATCCCCTTCCTTGCCCATATCCATACGCTTTCTGACCCTCTGAAATAACTTATCATATCACAGTTGTGCTTCTCGCACACGCCCGGGATGGTCGACTTAAGATCAATCGTGTCTCCACACGTGTCGTGCCCGCATAGCAATAGGATATCCCCATGCGGTCAAAATCAGCAATAAGGCAATCCAGAGTAGCAGGCGTCGCCTTGCGACTAAGAGCATCAGCTACCACATTGGCCTTGCCTGGGTGGTACTGAATTGTAAGATCATAATCCTTGATCACCTCTAGCCATCTGCGCTGCCTCAAATTCAGATCCTTCTGTGTAAAGATATACTTAAGACTTTTGTGATCTGTAAATACATCACATGTCTCACCATACAAGTAGTGTCTCTAAAGCTTCAATGCAAACACCACGGCGGCCAACTCTAAATCATGGGTTGGGTAATTCTGCTCATGTTTCTTCAGTTGCCTCGATGCATAAGCTAAAACCTTACCATCTTGCATTAGGACGCAACCCAACCCAACTCGAGAAGCATCGGAGAAAACCGTGAAACGCTTCCCGGGCTCAGGAACCGTGAGAACAGGAGCGGTCACCAACTTTTCTTTCAAGGTCTGAAAACTGCGTTCACAATCATCATCCCACCGAAACATCACATCCTTCTGAGTGAGCCTAGATAAAGGCTTGGTAATGATGGAGAAATCCTGTACAAATCTCCGATAATATCCTACCATTCCAAGGAAGCTTCTCACCTCTTTGACATTGATTGGCCTTCCCCATTCTACCACTGTGGAAACTTTACTTGGATCAACTAATATTCCCTTTTCATTGATGACATGCCCCAAGAATCCCACCTGAGACGTCCAGAACTCGCACTTTTTCAACTTAGCATAAAACTTATGCTCCTTAGCGCTCCAATACAAGCCTCGATGATGCCCATGATCCGCTTGGTCTTTGAGTAGATCAAAATATCACAATAAAGACGACTACAAAGTCATCCAAATACTCATGCAAAGATCCTATTCATTGTCTCCATGAAAGCAAATGGGGCGTTCGTTAGTCCAAAAGACATAACTTTAAATTCAAAATGCCCATACCTTGTGGAGAACGCTATTTTCTCAATATCCTCCTTTCGGACAGGAATCTGATTGTATCCCGACTAGAGATCAATCTTTGAAAATACTTTTGCCCCTCTCAACTGATCAAATAAATCTTCAATACGTGGCAAAGGATATTTATTTTTAATGGTCAGCTGGTTGAGAGCACGATAATCAATACACATGCGCCAACTACCATCCTTCTTCTTGGTAAATAACACATGAGCTCCCCACGGAGACACACTGGGACGAATAAGATCTTTCGCCTTTAGATCGTCCAACTGCTTCTTTAATTCCTCCTGAAAAGGACATGCCGACAGATCGGGTCATAGAAACCTGGCCGAGCGCCATCACTAAATCAATCTCAACTCCATCGCGTGGTGGAGGCATACCGGGCAACTCTGCCGGAAATACGTCCAAGAATTCCAGAACCACCGGGATACTTTGTAACATCCAAATTTTCAGAGCTTTGAAAATCTTTTAAATATCGGTAGCAAGAAAATTCATCATTTGGATTTATTTGAATATTAATTTAAAAAGCTTAAATTGGACTTTAAGGACAAATTGATTTAATGTGCTTAATCCCAACACCAACAATTGCCAAAATTATTTTATTTAGATTCTATATGCTTGGTTATATTTTATAGAATTTTCTAGAATTTTTCCAAAGTCATTTGCTATTTTATAATTGCTATTTGCATTTTCTGGATTTATTTAAAAGAAAAATCTATTTTAAATCCTTGAATGATCTTGGGCCAAGCCCAACACTATTCCAGCCCGCCACTCCCACCGTTGATCAAGATCGCCGGCCGCCGCCGCCATGAAGTTCGCCCACCTTGCCCTCACCGATCTTCGCCGCGTGTCACTTTGGCCGATCCGCGCCGCCGCCCGCGCCTCGCGCTCTCTCGTCAAGTGGGACCGCCGAGGTGTCGCCTTTTCCACACACTTTCGTCCGAGCCGCCGCCACGACAAGTGGGTCCCACCAAACACTTGTTCATCGCCTCCGACGGGACTTCGCTCCGATTCTTCCGCGCGCCGCCGCCGCCCTCGACATGGGTTCTAGGGTTTCTGACCTATTTAAAGCCGCGCCCGTGTCACGAGGATCGCATCCACCCCGCCGCCTTTCCCCACACCAATAACCCTAGATCGCCGTCGCCACGGAATCGAAGCTCCAACCTCGGACCGCCGTGAGCTTCTCGCCGGATTGCGCAGCCCACCGGTGAGCTTTAGCCGCCACCGAGCCCACCTCGAAGTTCGCCGCCAAGGGCAACCCTATGCGCGCGCGTCGTTGCCCTGGGAAGCCCTACCTCGCCGCCGCCGCCATCACCGCACCGCCCACCGCCTCGTCGCCGCCGCTGCTCGTCATCTCCGCGAGTAGCGACCGCGCCACCAGATCGCCAGTCGCGACCGAGTCCAGAGCGCACCTCCGCCACCGCCGAGCCGCCGTCATCCGCCGTATCCGTAGTCGCCGGAGTGTCGCCGCTGTTACGCCTCCGTGGCGCCACGCAGTGCACCACATCCCTCTCAGGCCGGCGTGTCGCTGCGTGGCCGCAACGCCGAGCCACGCCGCCCCGGCCCACCGGCCGTTCTCCTCGGCTCGGTGGATTTGGTCCACCGTGAGCGAGAGGTCGACGATGGGTCCCACCGCCGCTTTTATTTTAATTTTAATTTTTTCCGAAATTCTACCGACGCAAGCATTGCGCAATAATTCGATTTTCCTTTATAAAAATAATTCGGGAAATTCGAGAAAATCCAAATTAGGGTTTAAATAAATTTTCAAATCTTCCAAAGCTCATATCTTTTGCATCCGAACTCCGATTGAGCCCATTCAAATTTGTAAATTCATATAAAATTAAGATCTATTTAATGGTGAATTTTATTTGAATTTTTGAGTTGTTTTGCCTCTGTTATTTATTTATTTTGTTTCTTTTGTCTCGCTTGCGAGTAGACGCCGATACTTGGGAATTTTGCGTAAGAAGGAGCACCTCAAGACCAAGACCAATATCTAGATCTATTCCAAGGCAAGTTATACCTTTGATCATTTTGAACCCAGCCAAAATACTTTGTTTCAATGTATTGCATTCTATTTCAAGTATTTATTTAAGTGCTTTTGGGTGTAGTTATTAATCCAAATTGTTATGCCACCTTGTCTATTGTATGCCATGATCTTTTGTCACCCTAGGTTGATTAATTATTAGTTGGTATTATTGTAGCACCAACGTGGGTTGGTTAGATACGATTAGATCGCTTAGCCATGCCACGAGTCATCATTTCATGTGAGAGTTGCAATTATAAACTTGACTAAGTGATTATGGAACTGTGTGATGAATCTGTGTGTCGTGTGTCTTTGTTACTCATTGATGGCATGTGTTGCACTTAATCAACAGGTGGGAAAAGGTTTAGACCGAGGCAAGTGGTGGATTCTGTGAATGGTGGATCTGTGTGATATAAACTTTGTGATTTGGGTTAAATCGAAGTCTTGCCTTAGTCAATTAAGGACTTAACTTTGTGCGCCATTGAACTGGGCCTTACTGCATTTACCACATGCCTAGTATGGGTCCGGGCCCGACTTAGTAAGTTATGGAGTCTTGACATTGACCACTCGTGTTGTATTTAAGCTGTGATGGGTTGGAGGTGTGATATGTCACATCGCGGGACGCCACGATCCTCGTCCAATGGTGTGTGTCGCTCCAAGGGCCGTGTGTACAAATTGACTACAGATAAAGCACACCAGAGTGTCATTGTTTGAGATGAAGTCTCTCAAAGGTTTTGTTGTGATCAACTCGATCCGGTTGGTTTCATCGTGTGGGTAAAGTGTACAACCTCTGCAGAGTGTTTTAATCAATCTATTCAATAGCCGCGTCCTCGGCTATGGACATGCTCGGAATTTCACACGAGGGGTAGATTTTCATAAAACAATTGGAAAGGGTCACCGTGTGAGATAACTTGTTCACCAGGAAAGAACTTGATTAGACTGTGTGTCCTTTGTGAAATCAATTGTTAACTTATTATTGTCTATTTGTTTTGAATTACGCTTTCAATCTATTATTTGTATTCAATTGCAAATGTTGCATTTCGCAAATAACCACGAAGCCATTTCTTTGGAATAAGCCATCGTGTATAAATGCATTCTGTGGTATGACTTGCGAGTACGGTGTGTACTCACTCTTGCTAAACAAATCAATGTATGGAGGAGTCGTCACCGCTTTTGAAGAAGAGTTCTACGAAGGTTGAACGTTAGGGTCTTGATCCCATCGGTTGTTCGTGGTAAATTGATGGGAGCCACCGAGTTTATTTCGCTTCACGCAGCTTTATTTCTTTATTGTCGACCTTGCATGGCTTAATAAATGTAAACTCGACCGTAAGGTCCCAACAGCTATTTGTTATTTAAATGTACTCGCTTATTCTTATATTCGTTGTATGGATGTGATATTTCATCAATGTTGACACTGTGTGTGCACTAGCGTGATCCTAGACTAGTGCGTAATACACAGAGGGTCCAGATTTGCATATTTGGGTCCCGACAGAGGTGGTATCGAGCCATACCGATCGTAGGTCTTGACCCTAGTTAGATTGGCTGCTCTTAGTGAGTCCAAAACTAATTTCTAAAGCAAATATTAACTTACAAGATTAATTGAACTCCTTAACTCATCTCATGTCTCTCTTGACTCAACTATTGCCAAATTCTCTCTCCCCATTGCTTTAAAGTTGTTTTCATATCCTTGTCCATCTTGACAGATGCCTCGCCTTCGAGTTATGGAGAGCGCAAGGGAGGACTTGCCGAGCTTTGGAAGTTGCTACAAGTACTTGGAGGGTTCGATCGTCCATTGTACCGTGGTCGTGCTTGGATTGTGAATACCGAGATCGTGGAGTGATCTCGCCATTTGACCGCTCACGCCAGCGAAACACCAAGGCAAGCAAACCATCGAACATCTCACTCGAAGGAGTATTTGGATTGAAGCAATCCAGAGTCTTCACGCCTTGCCATCCCGAGGATCCGCAACATCTACTCGAGAGCTTCGTGACACGCTTTTCGTTATCATCCCCGCACTTCCGACGTGGATCTTGCCGCACGCTTTTCCGCCTCTGGAAGGAGAAGACAACGCCACCGCCGTGCATCTCGCCTGATTCGCACGCCAGAGGAATCGTTAGAGTTAGCCGCCACAGAGTGGAGGTACCTATGAAACTCTTCAGAGTCAAGAAAGGATCGCCATATTAGAAGAAACTCTTTATGGACGACACGAAGAAGACATCAAGAGGAAGACCCGAAGAAGTCGATGGACCTACCGAGCTGTAAGAGCCAAGCAGAGGCAAAGCAGAGCTAGAAGCACCAGCAGCAGACTGCACTGTGGACACCGCTCCTATTGCACCATCCCCGGACATCGGGATCGGTTTGCAAGGATGCCACCACTTTCGTGTCTACAAGAAAGGGAGCACCGCCAAGGCCATGAGGCTATTTGATTGAGTAGTCTGCTCGCGTTGTTTCGTGCTTAGCCGCTTTATGTCTTGAGTCGCCTTTTAGGCTGTAGTTTGGTGTGCTTAAGTTCGCCCTTATTTTTGTGTGCAAGTATGAGTCGCAAAGGCCCTTAGGCATTTGTTGCAAGCCATACTATTATCTTAATCAATATAAGAGTTTCAATTGAGCTTTCTTAAAATATGTTGTTGGGTTTTACCTCCCGCTTAGTTCTACAACTTATCTTGTGCTTGCTACCTTATCTAACCCCGAGATTCACCAGATGGTTCAGACTCGTCAAGTTGCTGCAAGTGGTTCCGACATCTCAGATCGTAAGGACGGAGCGAATCCCGGAGAAGCAGCCCACCACAAGCACCTTCATTGATCTGCAGAATTTTGGAGCATTCATGACACCAAACCCACCGATGTACACCATGATGAATCGATGCAAGCTATGAATAATCGTAACAACAACAATCAAGATCACAATGGAAACCCAGCTTGCTCATGGTCACAATGGATCATCCAAGTTGGCGGAGTTTATGAGGACCCGCCCACCAACCTTTCTCGACACGCCTCACCAAGAGAAGTCGATGATTGGCTACGTGTTATTGAGAGAAAACTATCGATCACTCAATGCAATGATCATGAAAAGTTCTGACGCCTCTCACCGATGGAAGGCATTGCCGCCGAATGGTGGGAAAACTTTGTGCAAAGACATGGAACGCCACAAGATATTACTTGGGAAGAGTTCACAACCGCCGCCAAGATCATGTACCGTAAGGAATCATGGATCTAAAGAAGGATGAATTCGTGCTCTCAAGCAAGGAGGAATGTCGATGATCGACTACCTCAACAAATTCTCTCAACTTGCTCGATATGTCGCAGAAGATGTCGCCACCGACAAGGCTCGCCGTAGTCGTCAAAGGATTGAACACTGACTTCAAGTCAATTTGATCGCCCACACCTTTCTCGATTTTCAAGAGTTAATCAACAAGGCTTTGATTCTAGAGGATAAGCGCAAGGAATTGGAAGATCATCGTAGCGCAGAATGGCTCAAGAAGGAAGTCACCAACCCTAGCCGAGGGCAAGAATGATTCCACCGCAGCTTAGCCGCTTTCCACCACGCACTCGCCAGCCACCGCACCAACTTCAAGACTCGCCCAGCTTGCTCGTAACTTCCGCAACCCTACACCACCAACCCCAATCCAAGAAGCAACCCACGTAATACAACCGAGTTTGCTTTACACCGCCGCCCCTGGGCATTTCGCCAATCGATGTCCGCAGAATGGGACTATCACCCAAAGACGCTTCAACCTTGGGAATACACCACCAAGACACCAAGACAAGGCAACCATCAAGGAACTTCTCAAGCTACCGGCCAATCCGAGGAGCACCGCCATCGCTGGTCGAGGTCGTGTCAACCACGCCACTCTAGAAGGAGCCCAAGAAGCACCCGACGTTGTAATCGGGTAAGTTCCTAGTAAATTCAAGACTGCATCGCCTGCTTTGATTCGAGCTTCGCATTCGCTTGTTTCGGAATTTTGCAACTAAGAACAAATTGGAAGTTAGGCATCTTAAGCATACTCTGTTAGTCCAATACCGAGCAGAGCTAAGTTCTAAAGTTGGATGTTTAGGAGCTAGGCTACTCATAGCTGGAGTTGAGTTTCTAGCCAACCTAATAGTTCTAGACACTCAGACCATAGATGTCATCCTTGGTATGGATTGGTTATCCAAACATAAAGCAGTGCTAGATTGTGGCCGAAGAGTCGTAACAATAGAGGATACCTCAGGAAAGAAAGTTGAATTCCTAGCCACCTCAGTACGTGATGGACATTTGGTAGTCAACAGTCTGAAGACAGTTTCTTTGGAAGATGTACCTGTAGTAAAAGATTATCCAGACGTATTTCTAGAAGAATTACCAGGAATGCCACCGGACCGTGACATTGAGTTTGTCATCGATTTAGTGCCAGGAACAGCACCAATTTCCAAGAGACCCTATCGGATGCCAGTCGATGAACTTGTGGAAATGAAGAAGCAGATAGAAGAACTACTGGAAAAAGGTTTTGTAAGACCTAGTTCGTCGCCATGGGGAGCACCTGTTTTGTTCGTCAAGAAGAAACATAGAAGTATGAGAATGTGTATCGATTATCGTTCTCTCAATGAAGTCACCATCAAGAACAAGTACCCATTGCCCAGAATAGATGACTTGTTCGACTGGATGAAAGGAGCCGAGTATTCTCCAAGATCGACCGCGATCGTTATCATCGCTTGAAGATTTGTCCTAAGGATGTACCAAAGACCGCTTTCTCAACCCGGTATGTACATTATGAGTTTTTAGTCATGTCTTTTGGATTGACTAATGCCCCTTCCTACTTCATGAACATGATGAACAAAGTATTCATGGAATATTTGGATAGGTTCGTAGTAGTATTCATTGATGATATTTTGGTATACTCAAAATCAGAAGAAGAGCATGCAGAACATTTGAGATTAATCCTAGAGAAGCTCAGAGGACATCGCTTGTATGCCAAGTTCAGCAAGTGTGACTTTTGGAAGAAGAAAGTTGATTTTCTGGTCATGTGATGACAGTAGAAGGAGTAGCAATTGACCCTGGAAGGTTAAAGTCAGAATGAATTGGGAGCACCAAGACGGTTACTCAAATTCGTAGTTTCTTGGGAATGGCAGATACTATCGTCGTTTCATTGAAGGGTTCTCAACGATTGCTAAACCTCTTACGCAATTGTTGAAGAAAGAGAAGAAGTTTATTTGGACCCCACTTGTGAAGAAAGTTTTCAAGAATTGAAGAAACGCTTGACTTCACCCAAGCTAGTATTTGCCGATATTAGTAAGGATTTTGATATCTCACCGTGATGCTTCGCATCAAGGATTAGGATGTGTCCTTATGCAAGAAGGAGAGCCGCCGCTATGCGCCAAGGCAATTAAGGCCTCATGAAGATAATTATCCTACCCATGATTTGGAATTAGTCAGTAGTGCATGCCTTGAAGATTTGGCGCCATTATCTCATCCAGAATCGCTGTGAAGTCTACATGCATCATAAGAGCTCAAGTACATATTCACTCACCGATTTGAACATGAGACAGAGAAGATGGTCGGAATTAATAAAGGATTATAATCTTGGAATCCATTACCATCCCGTAAGGCCAATGTAGTTGCAGATGCACCGAGTCGTCGAGCTACCGCAATGCTCGAAGCAAAAGAGTTGTGTTCGTAACTTCAGAGGAATTCGGAAGCTACAACTAGAAGTTGTTCCTAAGGATTTGTGGCCAATTTGGAAGTACAATACTCGAGAAACAGATTCGTGAAGCTCAACCTAAGGATTCGAGTTTGCCGATCTCAAGAAGAAGATGTCGAAGGAAAATTTAAAGACTTCACCATAGATGATCGGGATATACTGTGGATCAATGGACGATTCGTGTACCGATATGGATGGATTAAGACACCGATTCAAGGAAGCCCATGACTCAAAGTATTCAATTCACCCGGAAGCACTAAGATGTATCAGATGTTAAGAATAAGTTTTGGTGGCCAAACTTAAAGCGAGACGCCGCAGAGTTCGCTGCCTTATGCGACGGTGTCGAAAGTAAAGGCCGAACATCGAGACCAGCAGGATTGCTACAACCGCCAAGATACCGTAATGGAAGTGGAAGAGATCGGATGGATTTTATTACCGGATTACCCAAGACTCAATCAGTTATGATTCGATTTGGGTAATAGTGGATCGCTTGACTAAGGTTGCCCATTTCTTGCCAACAAAACCACTTATTCCGAGATTGCCTTATGGAATTATATATGACAAAATTGTCACCGCACGGTGTACCTAAGAAGATAGTGTCGATCGAGGATCTCAATTCACCTCTCGCTTTTGGCGTAGTCTACATGAAGCCCCGAACTCATCTAAATTTCAAGATCGCTTATCATCCACGTATGGATGGACAGATCAAAGAGTCAACCAGATATTAGAAGATATGTTAAGAGCCTGTGCCTTAGCTAATGCTACCACTTTGGATAAAAGTTTACCGTATGCAGAATTCTCGTACAACAACAGTTATCAAGCCAGTTTGCAGATGTCACCATTTGAAGCTTTGTATGGTCGTGCTCAGAGAACTCCATTAAATTGGTCGAGACAATTTGAACGGTAGTGTTCGGGCCGATATTATTCAGAAGCCGAAGAACAAGTTGCTATGATCGAGAGAGGTTAAAGATAGCCCACCAGTGCAAAAGAGTTATGCCGATAATCGCTGCCGTGACCTCGACTTTGAACCGAGGATTTTGTGTATCTTCGAGTTACTCCACTCGAGGTGTTAAAAGATTCCACACCAAAGGGAAGCTTGCTCCAAGGTATGTGGGTCCATTCAAGG
Source organism: Hsuehochloa calcarea (assembly GCA_036346395.1). Lineage (NCBI taxonomy): Eukaryota > Viridiplantae > Streptophyta > Magnoliopsida > Poales > Poaceae > Hsuehochloa > Hsuehochloa calcarea. The sequence continues at coordinate 31,142,834 of CM070600.1, forward strand.
TTTTGGAACGCCGTGGAGAAGTTGCGTACCAGTTGGAGTTACCACAATCGTTAGCGTGATTGCATGATGTCTTTCATGTCTCTCACCAAGAAGTGCCTTCGTGTGCGGAAGAGCGCACTCGCTGGAGTCAATTGAATCAAGGAAGATCTCACGACAAAGAGCAACTGTTAGGATTTTGATGTCGCAGAGCCGCACTGTAAGCAAGACCGCTCGTTTACGCAAAGTCCAAAGGAGTAACCACTCGTAAGGAGAAGCAACGTGGGAACGTGAAGAAGAGTTAAAAGCCGAATTCCTAGCCTTTTCTCTATTAGCCTAATCTCGGGACGAGATTCGCTTAAGGGGAGGTTTGTAACATCCAAATTTTCGAGCTTTGAAAATCTTTTAAATATTGGTAGCAAGAAAATTCATCATTTGGATTTATTTGAATATTAATTTAAAAGCTTAAATTGGACTTTAAGGACAAATTGATTTAATGTGCTTAATCCCAACACCAACAATTGCCAAAATTATTTTATTTAGATTCTATATGCTTGGTTATATTTTATAGAATTTTCTAGAATTTTTCCAAAGTCATTTGCTATTTTATAATTGCTATTTGCATTTTCTGGATTTATTTAAAAGAAAATCTATTTTAAATCCTTGAATGATCTTTGGCCAAGCCCAACACTATTCCACCCGCCACTCCCAACCGTTGATCGGCATCGCCCGCCGCCGCTCGCGAAGTTCGCCCGCCTTGCCTCGCCGATCTTCGCCGCGTGTCACTTTCGGCCGATCCGCGCCGCCGCTTCCGCGCCTCTCTCTCTGTCAAGTGGGACCGCCGAGGTGTCGCTCTTTCCACACACCTTTCGTCCGAGCCGCCGCCGACAAGTGGGTCCCACCAAACACTGCTCATCGTCTCCGACGGGACTTCGCTCGATTCTTCCGCAAGGCCGCCCTCGACATGGGTTCTAGGGTTTCTGACCTATTTAAAGCCGCGCTCGTGTCACGAGGATTGCATCCACCCCGCCGCCTTTCCCCACAGTACCAATAACCCTAGATCGCCGCCGCTTTGCGAATCAAGCTCCAACCTCAAGACCGCCGTGAGCTTCCTCGCGGATTGCGCAGCCACCGGTGAGCTTCACCGCCACCGAGCCCACCCCGAAGTTCGCCGCCAAGGGCAACCCTATGCGCGTCGCGTTGCCTCGGGAAGCCCTACCGCGCCGCCGCCATCACCGCACCGCTCCGCCGCTCCTCGTGTCGCCGCCGCCGCTCGTCATCTCCGCGAGTAGCGACCGCGTCTACCAGATCGCCAGTCGCGACCGAGTCCAGAGCGCACCTCCGCCATCGCGAGCCGCCGCCATCCGCCAGATCCGTAGTCGCCGAGTGTCGCCGCTGCTCGCCTCCGTGGTCGCCACGTGCAGCCACATCCCCTCTCAGGCCGGGCGTGTCGCTGCGTGGCCGCAACGCCGAGCCACGCCGTCCTGGCCCACCGGTTGTTCTCCCTCGGCTCGGTGGATTTGGTCCACCGTGAGTTGAGAGGTCGATAAAGGGGTCCCACTGCCGCTTTTATTTTAATTTTAATTCTTTTCCGAAATTCTACGACGCAAGCATTGCGCAATAATTCGATTTTCCTTTATAAAAATAATTCGGGAAATTCGAGAAAATCCAAATTAGGGTTTAAATAAATTTTCAAATCTTCCAAAGCTCATATCTTTTGCATCCGAACTCCGATTGAGCCTATTCAAATTTGTAAATTCATATAAAATTAAGATCTATTTAATGGTGAATTTTATTTGAATTTTTGGAGTTGTTTTGCCTCTGTTATTTATTTATTTTGTTTCTTTTGTCTCGCTTCATGAGTAGACGCCGATACTTGGGAATTTTGCGTAAGAAGGAGCACCTCAAGACCAAGACCAATATCTAGATCTATTCCAAGGCAAGTTATACCTTTGATCATTTTGAACCCAGCTTTCAAAATACTTTGTTTCAATGTATTGCATTCTATTTCAAGTATTTATTTAAATGCTTTTGGGTGTAGTTATTAATCCAAATTGTTATGCCACCTTGTCTATTGTATGCCATGATCTTTTGTCACCCTAGGTTGATTAATTATTAGTTGGTATTATTGTAGCACCAACGTGGGTTGGTTAGATACGATTAGATCGCTTAGCCATGCCACGAGTCATCATTTCATGTGAGAGTTGCAATTATAAACTTGACTAAGTGATTATGGAACTGTGTGATGAATCTGTGTGTCTGTGTGTGTCATTACTCATTGATGGCATGTGTTGCACTTAATCAACGTGGTGGGAAAAGATTTAGACTGTGGCAAGTGGTGGATTCTGTGTGAATGGTGGATCTGTGTGATATAAACTTTGTGATTTGGGTTAAATCGAAGTCTTGCCTTAGTCAATTAAGGACTTAACTTTGTGCGCCATTGAACTGGCCTTCTGACGACCACATGCCTAGTATGGGCCGGGCCTCGACTTAGTAAGTTATGGAGTCTTGACATTGACCACTCAGTTGTATTTAAGCTGTGTGATGGGTTGGAGGTGTGATATGTCACATCGCGGACTGTTCACGATCCTGCCCAATGGTGTGTGTCGCTCCAAGGGTGTGTGTACAAATTGACGGCATAAAGCACACCAGAGTGTCATTGTTTGAGATGAAGTCTCCGAAAGGTTTTGTTGTGATCAACTCGATCCGTTGGTTTCATCGTGTGGTAAAGTGTACAACCTCTGCAGAGTGTTTTAATCAATCTATTCAATAGCCGCGTCCTCGGTTATGGACATGCTCGGAATTTCACACGAGGGGTAGATTTTCATAAAACAATTGGAAAGGGTCACCGTGTGAGATAACTCGTTCACCGTGTGAAAGAACTTGATTAGACTGTGTGTCCTTTGTGAAATCAATTGTTAACTTATTATTGTCTATTTGTTTTGAATTACGCTTTCAATCTATTATTTGTATTCAATTGCAAATGTTGCATTTCGCAAAATAACCACGAAGCCATTTCTTTGGAATAAGCCATCATGTATAAATGCATTCGTGGTATGACTTGCGTAGTACGGTGTGTACTCACTCTTGCTAAACAAATCAATGTATGGAGGAGTCGTCACTTTGCTTTTGAAGAAGAGTTCTACGAAGGTTGAACGTTAGGTCTTGATCCCACCAATTGCCTGTGGTAAATTGATGGGAGCCACCGAGTTTATTTCGCTTCACGCAGCTTTATTTCTTTATTGTCACCTTGCATGGCTTAATAAATGTAAACTCGACCGTAAGGTCCCAACAGTTATTTGTTATTTAAATGTACTCGTTTATTCTTATATTCGTTGTATGGATGTGATATTTCATCAATGTTGACACTGTGTGCACTAGCGTGATCCTGGACTAGTGCAGAATACGCAGAGGGTCCAGATTTGCATATTTGGGTCCCGACATACTTCCTGCAATCAAATGCGAACTCGGCGTCTCTACTAATGACAAGAGAAATCCACTCTTTGCTGCTCTACTACCAGGATACAAACTAGCCAGCACACTGAGTGAATAGGAGGGGGCACCACCCTGAAAAACTATCTCCTGCCCCGACGGAGCTTGTAGAGTTACTGTCCTCCAAAAGCATGATATGACAGCACGGTAACTATGCAACCAATCCATACCCAAAATAACGTCAAATGGTTCCACCTTCATAACCATTAGATTAGCAATAAAGTCTTCTCCATCTAACGAAATCACACAACCGGGACAGACTGTGGAACTAGAAAGAATTCCCCCAGGCGAATTGACTAGAACAGACTGAGCTATATGCTGCATACTCAAATTTGCCCGGCTAGCAAACTCTAATGATGCAAAAGAGAAAGTAGCCCCGGAATCAAACAAGACATAAGCCTCAACTGAATCTACCAGAAGCGTACCTGTCACCACATCAGGACGACCCACTAACTCAAATAGCTTGGCATGGCGAGGAGATCGATGTCAACTGGAGCCCCAACACCCTGGTATGGTGGTGCAGTAGCTGCTGGAGGTGCTGAAGGTGCCACAAAAGGGAACATTGCCGCCGGGGAAGGCGGCCAAAAATACCTTGGTGGTGGAATCCCTCCAGGAGTAGGGTAGTAGGGCTGAGGCTGCATCCAAGACTGAGTAGGAGTAGCTGTAAGCATCCGCATTGCACTCGAGAAGAAACAATGCACCGAGCCGACTCTTGAATTGGCTCCCATTTGATAATACTGGTAGGATTCTGCCTACAAACCAACGACTTGTGACCATCCCGACCATAGTGGCGACAAGAACCCGACCAGGTACACTCTGAAGCATGATGATCATTGCCACACTTGAAACACTTCTTACCTTGCCCTGGGACCGGACGCATCCGAGGAGTACTCGATGACGGTCGAAAAGTGGAAGTTGACTGTGGCTTTGAGACTCTGGACTTGAAGGAATTCTGCGGGCCCTTGAACTTCTTGGAAACTGGCTTCAGTGATGAACCACTTCCTCCTCCGAAACTCTTCCTCTGACTGCCACCAGTACCCTCAGAAACCATGGTACCTCCTGCACCTTGCAACTCTTCCCCAAGCTGCATCTCTAGCTCCATGCCCCTAGCTTGCTCTACCAGGAAGCTAAAATCACGCAGCTCCAAAGCCCCCAACACCTGACGAAATTCTGCACGGAGCCCTCTCAAAACTTCTTAGCCTTCTCCGCCTCATTGGTAGCCACAAACTGAACGGCGGATTAAGTTGTTGAAACCCACTTCGCTACTCACACCGACATCTTACCCTTCTTGAAACTATTCAAGGACACCTCCATCCTCTCCACAAATGAGACAGGATAAAACCTCCTCCTGAACTGCTCCACAAAAAGTTTCCAAGTTGCTGGTCCATGGGCAGCGGTTCTAGCTGACAGGACTCCTTCCCACCGTAGATCCGCTTGCCCTTCAATCGAAGGCCACGAATCTGAACCTCACTCAAGTCAAACCCAATGCTCCTGATGCCTCTCTGTGTCGCAGCTAGTTAGCAGTATCCACCGGCGTGCCCAACCCATCAAAGGTGTCCAACCTCAAGGCATTCCACTGATGCAAATTTCATAGCAACCACCATGGTATCGCAGTAGAACCATCATAGCGCTGCAAAGAAAGCATTGAGGAGCTCGGTTTCCAATCGTCAAGCAACCTCCTCTTCGATCCCACGTAACTAGCCTCCCGCCACGGAGTTCAACTTGGGCGAGAGACCGCTGCCTCGCCCAAAGACCCCGCCGACCACGACCACGACCACGACCTCTACCCCTTGCCATCTCTAAACAACACAAACAAGCACAAATATTCAAACTTTAAGCACACAATCGACTAAAATAATCAACGAAAATGTAGATGTAATGCAACCCAAAACCCACCTACGGTGCTTAGTGTGTCAAAATTAATGCTCTCAATTACCACGAACCTACAACCTGGCTCTGATACCAACTGTAACACCCCAGCCCAACATGAGCTTCGAATGCAACTAAAATAACAAGTTAAACATAATTAACTAAAACTATTTACCAAATTCCGGCAGAACCTCCTTTGTATAGTTACTATACTGGAGGTTTCCACAAGCAAATATAACAAGAGGTAGTCTAGTAAAAAAAATGATCCAAACATAACCCACATAGGCTATTCATCTTTATCAAATAGACATCTGAAAGTAATTTTAGGTAATTCATCCATCTACTTAATTAATTTTCCTTTTATTCTCATGGGTGTATATTGTGCGAGCATGCAACTACCCTAGCCCTTCCTTTCTCCCATGCATGCCGATCTCATACATGTACCTAAAACACAACAAACAACAAAGGGTGAGTCCAAAGACTCAACAAGCATAATAATTGGTAACAACAGTATAAGAAAGAAACCCATCAATTATACTTCACAAATCTATTCACCGAATAAACCACATACACATGACATGCAACCTGCTCATATGCTCTTTATGCTCTTTGTCTTTATCTTTGTCTTTTTTGCATTTTACCCGTAATGCAAAGTGCGATCCGTCGATGCACACCCATGCTCATGCATCCGCACAGGGCCCTTTGCCCATACTTTGCAAGTATGAGGACCCTTGCCCATGCTCTTCAAGCATGGGGACCTATTGCCCGTCACCAACATGACGGGGACCCAACTCTGGCTTGATCAACACATGACCAAGACTTCAATAAACTACATGATGCATATGTATGAATTCTCCATTTGACAACAATATACATTCATAACAACATTGTATATGAATATCCTACTCGTACTACAAAACTCACAAACATAGTCCTTCCAACTTTAAATGCAACCATGATAAACACGTAACTCAGAATAATAGAGTCCATGCTCATTACGGCACATATGACCAAATCAATCATGAAAATATAAATAACCATAGAATGTATCGGTCAAGTCATTCGATAATATCTAATATAACCATAATCACACTTGCCTTAACCGCGAGAGAACGTGGGGCGTGCGTATATGCCGCCCCGACCCGCCCACCACCGAATAAATAGTTAACGCACACTAAGGCGACATGGCGGGCCAAAGTAAAAAATATATATAACAACCTACTCGAACTCGCGAAAGGGTCTAACTCGATTCCAACCCCAAATCCTAACGTCGATCACCCCTCAAGGACAATCAATTTATAAAATTCATAACTTTCACTACCAGATCCAAATTACGTGTTCTCAGACATTCTGGAAAGGTAATTAAATTACCTAAATAAACTTAGTTGGGGAGCCCTTCTGATTCTGCAATAAACTATCCCTACCAAACAAACAACATAATATCAATTTTTTTACGTCGGGTTCTCTGGACAGAGCACCAAAACTACCATAACTTTTTCTACGCAACTCGGAAGAGGGTGATCTTGGGCTCTATGGAATCACAACAAAACCAGCTACAATTGTCTAGTTAGGCAAGTCCCCTGATTCAGCTTCCTACTAGACCTAAGGTTCAGGTGAAGATCTCTGTCCTAACAATCTGACAGTCAGAAAACAGCGATGGTAAAACTTCCACCACTTTTGATTGACAACTCTAAAAACAATGCTCTTTATCAACTTGGAAAGCTTACAGAATTATCTACAATATTCATTTTGGGAGGTATTTCTGATTCGGCTTCTAAAAAATTCAAATTGACCAGACAAGACAATCTGCCAATTCACGTCAACCCTCTTGGACAGTCGCGGTAAAACTACCATAACTCCTAAACCGTACGTCCAAATCAGATTATCTCAGTGCCAAAGGAAAGATAAAGACGAGACCTACAACTTTATAAGAGGTGATCTGGTCATAAAATGAACGCAATGTACCCAAATCTGACGAGAAACGGCGCACAGCAGGGAGAGGTGGGGAGAGGCGGCGGCCACTAGGGGGAAAAAGGGGGAGGGGGTGGGGCATTAGGGTTTTGGGGGGGTGGAAACCCCCTTGGACGGCCACAAGAGAGGCCTCTCCAGGGCCGCGGCCCGCGGCCCAGGTTGTCGAACAAATATGGAAAACCCCCCCTTCTATCCAGTTTTTGCTATGCCTTTTAAGCCCTCTTTCTCCTCCCGACTAGTTCTTCAATTTACCGAACCGAAACCGGGATATTACAGAGTCAGACTTGTCACCCCAAACGTTTTCTGTAGATAATTTTATTATCTTTCCAGATTGATAAAGAACACACAAATTGGACTTATAGAGTAAAATTTATCTTATATTCTTCGTTGTTGTTATGAACATCTGGGCAGATGTCTGTCAAGCATTTTCACCTGCTGTTTAGTCAAATGTTTTGGTGGAATTAGAAAATCTTGTTAACTAGAGTTTTGTAGGTTTACTTGTTAAATTTCATTGGGCACCGGACTCATGTCATTCCGAGTTCCATATCTTTAATTATGAATTTTTCCGTGTCGCTGTCCAGAACTATTTTAGATGGATGAGTTGTATGTTTTCAGTTCGGATCTATTCGTTGTATTGAGTAGTCAGGGGGTATTGTGAATCACCGGTAGCATCATCATATCATGTGTTCTTATTTTTGAATACACATTCGTGTAGGCGGCGAGGCGGCGAGTGTAGGAGTACCTTCGTTGCCTCCTAGTACGTCACATCGTGGAAGGCAAGTACAATGTGCTAAGAAGTATTGATTTCTGTTGAATGTTGTAGATGCGATGTTATTGCTATGATCCCTGTTCATACTTCATGATATACATTCGTTCTTAGTTGATAATCTGTGAGGTTGAAAGGGGTGGCATTCATTGCATATGTTCATTCCATTCTTGCATCGTTCGTGTTCCGTCCACGAGAGTGGAATTGTTAAGACCCATCAATTTCAGTATGGGCACGTACGACCCACCACTCCAATGTGAGTAATTTCGGACACCCGTATGAAACGTTCTTCATACGGTGATTGGATCCCCGGACTTTGTTAAGTACGGGCTTAGGTGAGCACCGACGGGTGTGTTACTCGCTATACCGGTATGAACATGTGTGCAGTCCATTTCTTTCAATGCATCCATTCATTCCATTCATAGTCATAAGAGTTCAGAGATAAGTTCATAATTTGTATTGAGATTGACTGGTTCATGACCTTGTATGTTCAATTGTTTACTGTACTTGCTGAGTTTCGACTCATTCTTGCTTTCTTTATTTATTTAGGTGATCGTTGATGATGGCTTTGTTGGGAGGGATTAGACAAGTACATTTCACTCAGTTCACCATAATTTACCTTTATTATTAAGTTTGATTATGTCTCTCATTCGTTAACCGAGGAACTGTAATAAATAAATTTAAGACTGCAAGATATTTCTCTCCATGTTATGTTTTTCGTTAAATGCTGCTAGTGGTTTATTTTAATACTCCCTGATTATATTCTGATGAATTCAGTCTTTATTCCTGCCATGCTACTATTAAAGTTGGTCTATTTATGTACTTAGAGGAGTTACAGTTTAAATTCTTCGGCAATTTGGTTGTTTGTTAGATCTTTAGGTAATATTTTGGCTTCCGAATAGCCAGAGTGTTACATGTGGATATCGTAGAGGTGTCACTGCGGTTGCTGTTGCGCTTGAGGACAATCCACGACCTTGGCAAGAAACTCGATTGGTTGTTGGAGGGGACGATCGCCACCGAGCACGATTGACTATGCAGGTGGTAATGATCTATGATCTCTTGCTTTCTTGGTAACCTGATTTGCCAGTTAGTGTAGCCTACCTATATCCCTTCAGTGGTATCATAGCCATCCTGCATAGTTTTTTATCTAGATCGGTCACATATACTTAATATGTGGCAGTAGTAGATTGGATCTATTACTGGTTTGGTCTGGTAATCTAGATCGGTTCATATGGATGGAACGTTCTAGGCACTGGTGGATAAGATCGATCAGGTTTCGGGGTTAATAAATGAGTCAAAAGTACCAGATGGTCTTCTAGGCTTGTTCATGATCATATTGCATGATACTCCTACTGATCGAAATTCCTACATCGGGGTATGTCGTAGTGCATGGTCATATCAAGGCAGTGATTAGATTGGTTCGGAATAGGGTTAATATGATTAATCTCATGATTTCCATGACTTGATTATGTGAATGAGATTCATGTCTTGGAAAAATTTTCCAAGTGCGCTGCCCTTCGAACCCCACCCGCTAACTGGCTAACAGGATCGCCGTGCTAGGTATTCGTAGTCGCGTTATATGGTAATATGTGTTCATGCCACCCGATAGAATTAGATTCTATGCATAACTCTGTTTTGTATGGATTGATGTGAATAGTATAGTCCATTGTGTATGTAATATCCCGGAATCGAATTGGGAGATTTTAATAGAAACCGAGGATGAATAGGCAATTAAAGAAATGTAAATTCTTGTGAAGTGAGGGGATTTTCGTAAAATTTCGGCAACCTGGGCTACGGACCGCGGCCCAGAAGGCCCAAGAGGGGGAGGCCGGCCTTGCGGGGGGCGGCCAAGGGGGGGGGAGGCGCCCAACCCTAGCCGCCTCCCCCACTCCCTCCTCTCCCCCCTTGGCAGCCGCCACCTCCATCCCTCTCCTCCCCAACCAGCGCCTCCTCCTCCTAGGTGCCTCCTCCTCCCCTCGGTGCTGGTCCCCGGTGATCACCGTCGTCGACTTCCAAGCCCCACGCTGCTCTTCCCAACCGGTCCCTCCTCCTTCCTTCGGTTTTGGTGGTCGATCCAAGGTAGGAAGGGAGAGGGAGCAAGGGGGGTTTCGGTGGGAGCTTGATCTTCACCCCCAGCGAGTCTTCAAGGGTAACGATCGAGTCTACTCGCTGTTTGATTTGTTTTAGATGTGAAATTGCTCGTTAGAGTCAAATCAGATTGCTGTTCCAGATCGTCCAAATTAGGTTCAGTCTATTGTGCGGCCAATTGAAGGTTGTTCGAGGCCGAATCTCGGGTTTTTGTCTGCTACAGTTTTGTTCCAGAGGTCATTAGCTTTCATTTGGCACCCAGATCACGAGATTCCACCTTACAGTTTAGGAGATATGAATTATTTTACCGCGCGCTGTCCTGTCTGTCTGAGATCTGGAGACTGTCGGTTTGTTCATCGGTTTTCATCTAGTTAGAGTCAGATTCAGGACGGCCACCCCAAACGGTTTTTGTAGATAATTGCACTATGATTCCAGATTGATAAAGTTCATTCAATTTGGATTTATATATTAAAATTTATGCCATGTTTTTTCTGCTGGTCTGATGTCGGGTTATTTATCTATCAGGCACTTTCAACTGCAGATTAGACTTATGTGTGGGCCTAATTAGAAAATCTTGTCTCGTAGTGTTTTGAAGGTTTATCTATTAAGTTTGTTTTGGAACTGGTCTTAGGTCGTTTGGAGTTCCATATTAATAGTTATGGATTTTTCCGTGCCGCTGTCTGGAACGGTAGGAAATAGGGGAAACGCTTGTCTCATCGTTGGGTTCGCGAATTATGCCGGGTAGTCCGGGAGTCATTGTAGTTCACCGGTAGTGTCATCGCATCGCGTTATTCTTATTTCAATTGTTTCTGGTGTAGGCAGTGATGCAGCGAGTGTAGGCAAGTACCATATGTTAAAATGTGTTGATTTCAATTGTATGCATGATGATGTGTTACCTTTGTGTATGTCTTTGATATTCGTCCATGATGTTCATTTCGTTTCAAATTGATAAATCTTGTGAATAAAGATACCGACATTCATATCAATTGTTCCATTCCATTCATATACTATTCAATTTCCGTCCACGGGAGTGGAATTTGCTAAGTCCCATTAATTCCAGTATGGGCACATAAGACCCACCATTCCAATGTGGGCGGTTTCGAACAACCGTATGAAACGTTCTTCATACGGTATTTGGGTCCCCGTACTTTGATAAGTACGGGCTTAAGTGAACACCGACGGGTGTATCACTCGCTATACCGGTATAAGCAGTTGAGTAGTCCATTTCCTTTCAGTGCATACATTCATTTCATTCAACTCCATAAAATTCTGATGATTGGTGCATGGATCGTGAAATATTTATCTAGTCCAAATATGCCATGATTAAAAGATTATTGTACTTGCTGAGTTTCGACTCACCCTTGTTTCCAATGTTATTTAGGTGATCCACGCTGATGTTGATGCTTTTGGGAAGGAGTAGTACAACACGTCTCACACAGATCATTACTTTATATTTTCAATAATGAATTCAACCTTGTTATCCTTTGATGAGAGATGGACTGTAATAAGTAAAGTTTAGACTTCTCGTCATGTCGTTATTTGCCTAGTTCCTTGATTATTCAACATTGATGAATTGTTTTATCTTACACGTCGTTACGTTGTTATTGTTATTTTGTGAGATGCCTATTGAATCTTAGTTCGCATTTGGTTCGTATGTTGTATCTTTGGTAGCATCTTGGCTTCCGAATAGCCAGGGTGTTACAGTGTATGTGATGCATGTATGTATTTTCATGGCCTGTGTGTCATGCTGTGAGATAGCCATCGATCTACATATTATTGTATAACGGTCTGCATACTGACTTGTGATGCTTGATATTATCCTATGTAATTCATTACTAGCTCTTAGGAGTAATTGCTTAGTTGATGAATGCGGTCGGAGATTTCAAGCATGATAGCTCGGAGGACGGGAGCATGGTGATGGAGATCTTCATGTCAAGAGTCATACTATTTCATAGTTTAATATCATTATCTATGAAAGTTTATTCCTGTCATGCTATTGATCATGTTTATCATTAGATATGTTAACATGGTAGAATAGTACCCCTCAAGAAAAATTAATTAAATTTGATGCCCTTCCAATTGCTGCGACCATCACGATTTTGATTGTTAATTGGTAGGTCTACCAAAGTAGGATGCCATTATCTATCCTAATAAGATGGGGTGGGTATCGGACACCCACATGTATAGTGTTGGTTTAACTTGACAAGGCTATCAAAATAGTTTTGGGCCTTAGGGCATAATGTTGGTAGCTGGGGCATAGAGATGTCACCCAACAAACAAGAGTCATATGTGATATGATTGGCAAGAGTTTGCCTACCTAAATAACTAAGTTTCCAGCAATGATGCAAAATCTTACTAGGACTTAATTATATATGGATCTTGAACTCACTATTTGATGTTAGAGGGAAACATGGTTTAGAACATATAGTGCGAATATCTTTTATTTGACTGTTGATAATTAAGTTCGACCAGGTATAGACTGGTCATATGGTGAGACGACCAGGTCTAGACTAGTCGTATAGAGATACGAGCTAATCTTAGACTGGTCCAACATGACCACAAACATGAGTGTCTAATAGAAGGTCTTTCTTAAACATAGTACTGAATTTTTGCATATATTTCTGTTATAGATCATGGCACCTACTACTTCTTTTGCACCTACCTTTAATTTGCAATCTGTTACTGAGAAAGAAAAGTTGAATGGAATAAATTTCATTAACTAGTTTTGAAATTTGAGAATTGTTCTCAAACAAAAAAGAATAAACATGTTCTAAAGGTTCCATATCCCGAGGAACCAAATGCTAATGCTACTTGTGATGAAAATAATGCTTATGAGAAGCATTGTAACGCAGTCGATGTGCACTGTCTTATGCTTACTACCATGAACTCTTGAGCTTCAGAAGCAAATGAGACCACAGACGTTTACAGTATGATTGTGGGTCTGAAAGGTGTGTTTCATGATTAAGCAAGGGCAGAGAGGTACAATACCACTAAGGCATTATTTTCTTGTAGGCTATCAGAAGGTAGCCTGGTCAGTCCTCATGTGATTAAGATGATTGGTCATACTGAGAGCTTAGAAAAGCTTGGTTTTCCCCTTAGCCAAGAGTTGGCAACTTATGTGATTCTCCTCGCTCCCTACGAGGTTTAAACCAGTCATACTGAATTTTCAAATGAATTGCATGGAGAAGTCAATGACTGAGTTGCATAGCATGCTTAAAGGTACTGAGGAGATCATCAAGAAAAGTTTTAATCATGTGATGATGGTTCAAAAGACTACTAGCTTCAAGAAGAAGAGTATGTCCGAACGCGAAAAGGCAAAGAAAAGACTAAAGATGAGACCGGGAGTCTCAAAGTTAAGCTTAAGAAGCTCAAGCTGGGTCCTAAGCCTAAATCAGAATGTTACCATTGTCGTGAAACTAGGTATTAGAAGAGAAATTGCAAGAAGTACTTGATAGAAATGAAAAAGAACAAAGGAAGTAAGAGTTCCAGTTCAGATATAAATGTTATAGAAATTAATCTTACCACTTCTCCGACCAGTTCTTGGGTACTTGATACTATGTCGGTTGCTTATATTTGCAATTCGATGTAGGGATTGATGAGGAGTAGATGTTTAGGAAGAGGAGATGTTGATCTTCGTGTGAGCAATGGAGCAAGAGTTGCTGCATTTGTAATACCCCGGCCTGCTCGTAGTGTGGCCCATGTGGCCCATGAGGAGTTGTGTGGTGGGATTAGTCCCACATTGCTTGTCTCAAGTGAGTTGTCCTAGTATATAATGCCTGTTGGATCCAAACATAGCACCTCCGGTTAACCCTTTTACACGGCGAGGACGAAAGTGTAAGTGGGGTGCTATGTGTGGGTCCGCCGCCCACGGTGGTGGGCATTGAGCCGAATTTGGGTCGTGGTGTTACGGATGGTATCGAGCATCAACCTTGTTGCGGCGCGTGCGGGATGGGGCGGGCATATGGCGCATGGCGATGTGGGCCCTGAGGGACACATGGCATGGCATATGTGCCGAGACTGACGCACGGACGTGTACCGAGGGGTGGTTCGGGCATTTGCAGATGCGGTATCTTTGCGAGGGCGGCCCTTGAGAGGGGGTGAATGTAATACCCCGGCCGGCTCGTAGTGTGGCCCATGTGGCCCATGAGGAGTTGTGTGGTGGGATTAGTCCCACATTGCTTGTCTCAAGTGAGTTGTCCTAGTATATAATGCCTGTTGGATCCAAACATAGCACCTCCGGTTAACCCTTTTACACGGCGCGGGACGAAAGTGTAAGTGGGGTGCTATGTGTGGGCGGGTCCGCCCCACGGTGGGCTGGGCATTGAGCCGAATTTGGGTCAGGGTGTTACAGCATTAGCTACTGGCACTTTACCATTAATTTTTCTCTCAGTATTAGTAATGGAATTAAACAATTGTTATTATGTTCCAGCCTTAAGCAAAAATATTATTTCTGCTTCTTGTTTAGGAGCAAAAGGTTATGAGTTCAGAATAAAGAACAATTGTTGTTTAATTTATTTTGAAGATATGCTTTATGGTCATACTCCATTGGTGAAAGGATTGTATCTTTTAAATGTTGAGGATATGCCTATCTATAACATAAATGCTAAAAGATTTTGACCTAATGATTTGAATCCCACTTTTATTTGGCATTGTCGTCTAGGTCATATAAATGAGAAACACATGATGAAGCTCTATAAAGATGGTCTTCTAAACTCATTTGATTTGGAATTATTTGAAACATGTCATCCTTATTTACTTGGCAAAATGACAAGAACACCATTTACGACCAGAGGTGAGAGGGCGAGTGACTTACTAGTCGTAGTACATTCGGATGTATGCGGAGCAATGAGCACTACGACCAAAGGTGGTTTCCAATACTTCGTAGCATTTACTGTTGATTTTAGTAGATATGGCTATGTCTACTTGATGAGACATAAGTCAAAATCCTTTGAAAAGTTCAAAGAATTTCAATATGAAGTGCAGAATCAACTTGGCAAGATAATCAAATATATACTATCTGATCACGGGTGAATATTTGAGCCATGAGTTTGGTGATCATCTAAAGAAGTGTGGAATTATTCCACAACTTACTCCGCCAGGAACGCCTCAATGGAATGGGGTGTCTGAACGACGGAATCGAACATTGTTAGACATGGTTCGATCAATGATGAGTCAATCTGATCTTCCATTGTAATTCTAGGGTTACGCTCTAGAAACAGCTGCTTTCACTTTAAATAGGGTTCCATCAAAAATAGTAGAGAAGACACCATATGAGATATGGACCAGGAAGTATCTTAGATTGTCTTTTCTAAGGATATGGGGTTGTGAGGTTTATGTAAAACGTTTGACGTTTGATATACTCACACCCAAGTTGGATAAGTGTTTCTTTGTGGGGTATACTAAGGAAACTAAACGATATTATTTTCATAATCGGGGTGATAAAAAAGGTTTGTTGTCCGCAATGGTGTCTTCTTGGAAAAAGAGTTTCTTTTCAAAGGAGTCAGTGGGAGCAAGGTGCAACTCAAAGAAATTCAGAAAACATCTGAAAATGTTTCAGCTCCTACTGAACATCTACAGGATGAATAAAATGTTGTACAACCTTTAGATGAGGCATCAACCCGATGTAGATCTAAAAGGCCATGTCAATTGCCTATAAGGTATGGGCATGATGTTTTATTATTGAATAATGATTATCCTAAGACTTATACAGAAGCGATGATGGAGCCGGACTATGAGTCATGGTTTGAAGCCATAACATCCGAGATAAAATCCATGAATGACAATCAAGTTTGGAACTTGGTTGATGCCCCTGATGGTGTTGCGACCATTAAGTGAAAATGGATTTTTAAGAAAAAAGATAGATATAGATGGAAATTTTCACATTAATAAGGCATGATTGGTCGCAAAGGGTTTTGAACAAATTCAATGTGTTGATTATGATGAAACTTTTTCGCCTGTCGTTATGCTTAAGTCTATCCGGATCATTCTAACTATTGGTGCATATTTCAATTATGAGATATGGAAAATGGATGTCAAAACGACTTTCCTAAATGGAAACCTAAGTGAGGATGTGTACATGACAGAACCTGAGGGTTTCGTCGATCCACGGGAAGCTAGAAAGTTATGCAAGCTTAAGAAATCCATCTATGGATTAAAGTAAGCATCTCGAGATTGGAACGTTCATTTTGATGAAGTGGTCAAAGTGTTTGACTTCATCAAGACTGAAGAAGAACCTTGTGGTCAAAGTGGGAGCAAGCTTGTATTTCTAATGTTGTATGTGGATAACGTACTGCTGGTCAAAAATGATATTCCTATGCTTGAATCTATTACAACTTCATTAAGAAATAGTTTCTCAGTGAAAGATTTAGGAAATACAGCATATATCTTGGGAATAAGGATCTATAGAGATAGATCTAAAAGGCTAATTGAATTAAGCCAGGATATGTACATAGACAAGGTGTTGAAATGATTCAACATGCAAGATTCCAAGAGAGGCTTCTCACCCATGGCACATAGCATTAATCTTAGCAAGAGTCAGTGTCCTACGACCACTGATGAGCGAGAGAAAAAAGTAGAATTTCATATGCTTCGGCTATTGGATTTATCATGTATGCTATGCTATATACACGACCAGATGTGTCATATGCTCTAAGTGTTACGAGCAGATATAGTTGGATCCAGGTGAAGGTCACTAGATAATAGCCAAGAATATCCTTAAGTACTTGAGAAGGACTAAGGATGCATTCTTTGTGTATGGTGGTGAGGAAAAGTTGGTTGTAAATGGTTGTACCGATGCTAGCTTCCAAATCGACAATGACGATTTCAGATTGCAGTCTGGGTTTGTGTTTTGTCTTAATGGAGTAGCAGTGAACTGGAAAAGTTCCAAGCAAGAAAAGGTTGCTAATTCTACAACAGAAGTCGTGTACATTGTGTCAGGATATGAGTAGGCTACACTAGCTGGCAATTCAAAAATTCTACCACGTAAACCAGGATATCATGCAAGCAAGAGATCATAGATTGTTACCACCAGACGCGCAGTGCAGCGGAAGAAGGGTTGGAGCAACCTGGTCCAACGAAGAGCGCATCGATGTAGTGGTCATAGTCGATTGTCCAACGTAGTCGATCGTCCTCCCAATCGATCGTCTCCTTGTAGTCAATCGTCCTCATAGTCGATCGTCTCCTCGAGCAACTAATTGAGTTCTTCGTCAAGGTCGTGGATCGTCCTCAAGAGAAACAGCAACCGTAGCAGCGCCTCTACGGTATCCACACGTCCAAGAAAGGAACAACTGTAAGCCGGTGTGCTAGCACCAAGTCGCATGGGGAAGTCTCTCTCGAGAAGATGGCAACTATGGTTTGGAGCAACTCCTGTCAAATCCTGTCGTGTGTCTCCTCCGTTACCTATGTCTCCCCATAGCCTCGAGCATCTCCTTATATAGTGCCCATGACGGATCCTATCTGAACACGTTTAATGAATCATATTTGTACTAGTTTGTTCACACCCGTTAAGTGTGTGACCCTGTAGGTTCATGTGTAATCGGTTGTGACTCGGAGACTCCATTCCGATCACGAGTCGTCAGCAGCTCCTAGCAGGACATAACAATTCCTGAATACACAAAATTATATAGGACGAACCTTAATGCAATATGATCTAGGACCAGGTCCTTATCACTAACGATCACCAGATCTCTATACGACCAGTTCAGATTAGGTCTCAACCAGTTCGTAACTCCTTACGACCAGGTTTCGATCACATAGTGATTATGTTCGACTAGCCTATGACCAGCTCGTATCTCCATACGACTAGTCTGTATCTGATCGAACTGAACAACCAGCTCGTGCATTCTCCCTTGGCCTCACGATATCTGTTTGTACTCTAGGTGAGATATCATGTCATCCATGGACTGTTCAATACTTTCTCGATCAAGTGTCAGATAACATCATGTAACATCCCCAAACTAATTAATAATGATTACTATGCATCTCATTAGTGTGATTATGGTTTTTGAATTTTTGCACAATTTATTGCACTTGGAAAATCACAAAATAAATTGAACCTACAACTCACGTCTAAACACCCAAAATGAAATCAGCAATAAAAACTTATGAACACCTTCTAGAAATAATTTATTCAAATACTATATGGATTATCATGAATTAATATAATTTTTACCAAATTTTTGGACTTTAATTAGAACCACATAAATTTCAAACACGATAAATAACCTATTTTAAGTTTGAATTTGAATTAAGCGAATAACCTATGAACAGTGGGTTATCAAATTTTATTTGGGTACTAGGTCATCCCAGGAACACCCCTGAGTTATTTTAGAATTTTATTTATATATTTAAAGCCTCAGTCAAACTAGTTATTAATTTAGTCAAATCTAAAATTAAAACCTAGCACTATTCATTGGGCTCGAGCCAAACACTGTTACACCGACCCGAGCCCGACGCACCACCCCGCTGCACCCAACCCTCTCGCGGCACCGGTTTGTGGCGACCGTTCGATCGTGATCCGACGCTCCCGATCAGCCGTCCACTTACCGTTTCGTCGAGTCGCCGACAGCCCGGGCCCACGCTGCAGATGTTTCTTCCACCTCGCTCAGGCCCGCAGGAGCTGAGCTCCAAACGGCCGCTGCATGCTGCTGCACACCCATCAACGGCGTTGCCGCACCACCCTTAGCGACCAGTCGCTGCTCTTCGCCACTCACGCTGCCTATCTTCCGTCCCCGGACCGATCAAAACCCCCCAGAAAGCCACCTTCTTCCTCACTTCACCACATTTCTTCCTCTTCACCTCTGCCGCACCTCATCCGAGCTCCAGTCGCTCCAGCGACCGCCGCTCCTTCCCGACTGCTTCAGAGCGCGTCTCCCCACCCCAGGAAGAGAACCCCTCCATCAATTTGGAGCATTCCCCACCGAGGAGCCGCGCACACGTTGTCTTCTTCGCCTCCAGCCAAATCCGCCGCCACAGACGCTGCATCTTCTCCAACGAGCCCAGGCTCAATTCTCTCCACAGTGAGCATCCTCGTACCTCCCTGTACTTTCCCCAACCACTCATTGTCTCTCTCGTCCACTCCAGGTCGCCGCCACTGTTGAACCTCCAGAACCACTACCGGTTGTCACCATCAGCCCAACTACGGTCACCTCGGCTCCCTCTGGGCACTCCGGTAAGACCCAATCACCTCCCTTATGCTCATGCACACGCTATTTCTGTCCCAACTCCACCCCTCGCTGCTAGTGCCTTTTCGTCCCCATGGCCGGCCACCGCTCGTCGCCTCCCAACCGCCGCCGACCACCTCCAGCCAAGACATCACCACCATTTGGTTCAACTCGCCGCCTTGGGTCCATTTTGGTCCTTACCACCACCGCACTGCTGCCACCGCGCCGGCGAGCCACCGGCAAAGTGAGCGGGAGGCGCTGCTCTGTTTGTCAGAAAACCAACAATCACTGTAGCGAGTTAATTAGGGTTAATCACTACCATTAAATGCTAATGATTGGTTAACGTAAGTAAATGACTGTCTTAACGTCTTAGTGTGTCACTGACCTACGGGTCCCACGCATTAAGTGAACAGTGCACTTAATGGTAGACCGTGGACTGGGATCATGGACTCTTCGGTCCATGCACTGTTCCCATTAGCCATCCCTATGACCAGTGGGGTAAACCTGTCAGGACAGTTAATTCAAAAATCAAATTAAGAAAATGCACTGTTCTTTGGACCCCACATGTCATTTGCTGCGGCTAGCGTCTAGGTTGGTAAGAAAAGTATTAATGTATTTGGAAATCCCGAAAAGGTTTAATTATACACTTAAAAATACAATTAACTTCAAAAATGCATACTAACTCGTTTTAGCTCCAAAAACAGTGAAACCACTTTTTGTTATTTTTCATTTTTAATTAAATTTATTATAAAATAGGTTTCAACATTGTCACTATCTCAGAAAACATATATTGTGGAGAGTGCTCCAAAATTTAATTATTAATACACTATAAATTGCCTTTTAACTTTAAAAATTCATAACTAATTCATAAAAACTCCAAATAGGGTGAACCAAATTATTTTGGTTTTATAATAATATTCTCTATCCATTTTTGTAATAATCATGTCCACCACTACTCCAGAAAATTTCGCGAAAGTTTTAGATACAGCGAACAGTGATAGATTATAATTTATTTGGATTTTCCGGAAAACTGACTTTCAAACTGCCATAACTTTTGCATAGAACATCCAAATAAAATTATTCTTATTGATAAATTCATTTAAAATCATGCTCTACCTTCTGTTAATTTTTCATGATTTTTGGATGACTTTGAATTTTTGGGTCTTTTCGGTATTATTCGTTCTTATTGTACTTTCGACTTCTTTCGTTAGGTTCCGACGCGCAAATTGCTAACAAGAGTGATCCTCAGCAACTTAACGAGCAACTTCAGCAAGGCAAGCAGTTTGATCATATAAATCCTAGTATTTTCAAGTCTAATATATTGATTGCAACTTGTATGTATGCATTGCTATTTTGTTGTTAAATTATGGTTTGATTAGTTGATCCTATAGTTGCATAATCTGTAGGTAAATGATATTCCTGTACTACCTGAGCCTAGGTTATTTGCTGTGATTGGAGTTCGTTGGATAAGCTCTTGTCAGTTAGTAGATTACGGATTAATATTGCTTAGACATGCTTAGCTATCGGTAGTTTTGGGCGGTCACCGACTTAGTCGATGATCTTGATCACACAAATCTAATTATTATTCCATTATGTCCAGCACTTGTGCTTTGTTAATTTGTAAAGTCAAAAACTGAAAATGAGAACTGATTTGGACTTGGGCATATTGGAATGTTGGTGTGATCTTTTGGTGTGAATGGAATGGTGCCTAAGTCAACAAGGACCGAGCATCTTGTTACACTAAACCAAGTAATTTTGTGTGCTAACCACGCGAGAGGGATATGAGACCTCTCTTGACTAAGTACTTTGGGAGGTGTTAATTATGAGCTGGTTGGTGGGTGTTTAAAAAAAATTGTGTTGTGATAGGAGGGGAGCATTAGTAGATCGGCTATAAGCTGGCTAATGTATCTTTCTCTTCGTGGGTTGTGGCTCATAATTAGCATCATCCATTGGAAATGTCTCGTAGGACTTAGCCGTGCCGGCATACCTAAGGAAGTGTGCTTCATAGCTTGGCAACAAGGCGGTCTGACGTGTGGGTACATTGGTACACCCCTGCAGGGTTAAAACTATTCGAATGGCCTCATCCTAGGTTATGGACACGCCTGGGGAGGTCTTCCAAGAGTTAGACTACAACCTTCAATTAAAACTTGACACGGGTGGTATGAATGGGTAATTCATGCTATTGTTGTGGTGACTATTGGGTTAGTCACTTCCAAGATGTTGTTGTCATCTATTTATTGTTATTATGTTGTCATTTACTGTTATTTGAAAAATAAAAACAGATTGTAAACTTACTTTTAAATGTACTACATTATTGCAAGTAAAGACGGCTTTGTGCTGAAAATGAAACATACAGCCTCCACTTAAATAAGCTTGCATGTAGCTATGTATAGGTTTGTTACCTACACGTAAGTATTGTGGAGTACAATTTTTATAATCATTTGCTTTGCTTAACTATTTGTTGCAAAGGAGAAAGGTGAGCCCTAAGGGCCTCACTTTTGTGAGATGTGCTGCGGGTTTGACGACTACCTTGGCGGTCCGGTTTGTTGCCTTGTGGGTAAAGGCACACTAATTGGCTCTTTTGTTTATCGCCATCTTATGGCATTTCGCTTCTGTTGTCTAATTAGTTAATTGTATATCTTTTGGCCGGTCGACCTCCCTTTTGTAATAACTCTACTATGTATGTCTTTTGATTTGTTAAGTGTTGCTTTGGTTCTATGTCTTGAATGGAATTGATGCATGGATTTTGTAAAGGGGTGTGTATACTGCATTTCTGGGAAGTATACATATCTCGAAGACACGAGTTATTTTGTTTGTGATGCTAGGGTTAATTGGTGACTAAGCATTACAAGCTTAATAAACCGGGGTCCTCACACATCACATGGTCGAACTCTTCGACCACTAGTGGCATGGTGTAACATCCAAATTTTCAGGGCTTTTCGAGAAAAAAATTAAAAATTAAAATAACCATTTGATTTTTGTTAAAGTTACTGAGGCTTAACTTGGAATTTTAGACAATAAAAATAATTTATTATAAATTAATCAAACTTCAATTAATTCAAATTTGATTTATTTTGAGTTTGTTGGAGTCCTCTAGTATTTACAGTCCCATTTCTCTATCTATTCTGAATCACCACCTTTCAGTTTCGACCACCCCTTTGGTTTCGACTACCCTCTCGTTTTCGACCACCCTCTCGGTTTTGATCAGACCCTCCCACCAGGACTCTCTCTCTTCTCTATCTGGCGGGTCCCGCCAGTCAGCATCCTCTTCATCTGGTCACCGTCTCCTTCCCCGTGCCCATACCGCCAGCGCTCGCATGCGTCCCCACCGTGATGAATGTCGTCACCCCCGGCGCGATTCCCTCCCTCGATTTCCTCGGCAACGTGTGCATTTAATTTCCCATATTTTGCCAAACCCACCCTCTCTGTTCTTTCTCCTCCCTACCTGCTCTCGTCTCATCTCCGTCGCGTTGCCATGTCCTGTGCCGCCTGGAACTCCGCCCATGCCGCGAAGCTTCTCCGCTACTCCTCCTTCCTCTAAAAATGGAGCACCAGGACCCCCTCGTTCCCTTCTTGCTTTCCCCGCAACTCTCCCTCCGTCTCTCTCTCTCGTTTTGCCGTGGTTACCACCGTTGGATTCGCAAGGGCACGTCCGACCCCATGCGCACCTCCTCGCCGCCACCCTTCCTCTCACCACTAGTCACTCCATTGAGCCTCGACGCTGAAACGTGCGCCTTGGATTTGCCTTGCTCCCCTTTCCCTTTTGCTTCCTTCCGACCACCTATAGTCGAAACCACCTTCCGACCAGATAGTCGAAACTACCTTCCGACCACTAGTAATCAAAATCTCCTTCCAACCAGGTAGTCGAAACCTCCCTCCAACCACATGTAGCCGAACCTCCTTCCAACCAGTCGAAACCTCATTACGAGAGCCCATTCTTCTTTGTCCGAGCTCCAAATTGAATAAATTTTTTCTAAATTTATCTAAATTTAGCACCTTTCTTTGGTTCTAGTTTGGTAATTTTTGGATTTTCTTTGGAATTGTTTTATTTATTTGGCTCTTTTTGCACATATAGATTCCGGTGTTTCAAAAGAATTCCTAGACCCGATGACCGAAGCAATTGAAACCTTCAACGAAGGCAAGTCGTAGACCTTTGATCATGTCATACCCAGCTTATAAAATTATATTATTTTATATCAACATGCATTGCTAGTTTTATAGTAACTGGTTTTAGGAATAGTTAAATGTCTAATTGCCATTAAGCCTCCACTACTACAGAACACGTCATCACAGACGGTTCGGAACCGTCATCACAGACGGTTTCCGAACCGTCTATATTTATTCGTCTGTGATAACAAGCAGTTACCACAGACGGTTCAAAACCGTCTGTGATAACACTTATCACAGACGGTTTTTAAATAAAACCGTCTGTGATAACCACTTATCACGCATTTGTTTTCTAAAGTAAACCGTGCGTGATAAGTGGTTATCACAGACGGTTTTATGTTGAAACCGTCTGTGGTAATAGCCTTCACAGACGGTTTCAACATAAAACCGTCTGTGGTACTGAGCGACCCTAGCTACATTGTTTACTCTTTTTTGGCCAGCCTCAGGAATTGCTAGCCATGCCCTCTGAAAACAAGCATGTACAAAAAACAGATACATCGCAGATAATCAATTGTTGACAACTCAAATTGACCATTACTCAAAATAAATTAATAAATAAATTAATAAAGATCGAATTTGTTGAAGTATTTTTGCTATAGTTGTACAATTGGATTACAATTAAGTCAATTGTTTGCGTGAATCTCTGGATCGGCGATGGAGTGAAACTCTCCTTTGTTAACTATTTCTGTCATGATAAAATTGCATAGCTGCCCTCGAACTTCCGCGAGCTCTTGCGCAACGAGTCCATGTAAATCTATTATCAAACCCTGCCGCTAGGTCAAGAAAAAATGGTAAGGATATATATTTGAATTTACAATTACAAAAAAATTATTTCGAGATTGACAAACCTCCTGATTCTTCATCTTAGCACTAATGATTTGTCGCATATGATGGCAAGCGAGAATGCACATAGCTCATCATTTTTTTGTCAAGCAGACCGCAAAAATAGAATTACATATGTACGTATAGTCAGTTGAAGACACATTTTTATGAAGTATGATATATATAGGATTATTGTGTTGTAGCGCGTACCGGAAATTTCGTCCTGTGTGTTAGTTGGGCGCTGGATCCACTGTATCTTCCTTGTTGGCTAACATAGGTGATGAACGAACTACATAATTGAAAAAAGTTATCCTCGGGCATTTCAAACGAAGGAAGACTACAATAGAGTTATGTATGAAGGAAATGATCATACTTGTCGAGTATTGCTTGCGAATCGTCAAGTCGTGATCGCTTTCGACTAGGGAATCAAGATATATCACGTTGTTCCTCTTGGGTATAATGACTAAAAGGATCCAGTGGTACCTACTCATGTATGTCGCTATAACTATTAAACCTAAGTACAAATGAAATTTGAATAGCAAATAGTGAAGCACTTACCCCTGGTTGTAGGGCACCAGTATGTAGTCCTTGCGATTACAAGAAGCAATGCCGTCGTTATATAGTTCTCGGCGAAGGTCGCGTCGCTTGGATGGTTTGCATAGATACCACGTGTGGGTCGAGGAAACCCACGGTTCTCGCCTTTCGGGCATTTTTCATCATGTATCTATACATAAGCAATGAGTTGTGATATTTATCGGTATTACATGAATGTAGAACTTGATTGTACACACTTACAGTGTCCAACATCGTAGAAGCGAGGCGTCGAGGGCTTCGAGATTGAATAGGTTGAATAAGTCGTTGAAGCCCACCACGAAGTTGCCCGGCCCGTTGAAGAAATGCTCATCCTTGTATGCGACGGTGATTCCAGTATCGCACCCCTTCTTTGCGGTATTCCGCAAGTACCAGGCATGCATAGCCTGACAAGCAAATCCAGCGTGGGCTAATTGTGCGTTAGGGCACAACGGTTTTCCGATGGAGTACTTCCCGTGCTTCTGGGACTTGGAAGGCGGCTTAATGTTCGTCGATGTCGATTTGGCCTTCACGATTGGCAGCGTCTTCCTGCGAGACGACTCGGGAACCGATACGGTAGCACGCTTTTGTTGTTCCTTCGGCGTCTTCTCCACGGGAAACGATGAGGTGGACTTCTGAGGAGAAATATGAGGTGGAGTCATGGAGGGTTCCGTTGGAGAGGAATGGTCCTGTCGAGATTGCGGCCTTCTTTGGGTCGGGACGATGTCCTTCTTGGGCCATTGGATAAAACGTACACGGCATCCCTAGTGTTGTGATCTCTTCGTTGCGAATGTCCACGGACGGCCATGAAATGTTGATGTACCATGTCCACCTCCACCCTTGCGTAACCATGCGCCACCTGGACACCGTGCTGCACTGCTCCTTCTGGTATGGATGCACCATCCCCCGCCCAGCCTCAATAGGAATGGACCCAACTAACCTCAGTTGGAGCTTGCAGGCCGTCGGCTCCTACAAAACGATACGCAATTAGCTAAGGCGTCCTATAGGTCTATCTTTGGTGCATTCCATAGATGTACATTACCTTGATGCGGTCTATCGGTAATTGGTCGTCGCCACGCTCAAAATTATGCGTGGGCCGACACTACTCCGATGTCGAGGAGGACTGGTTCCCGCAATAACGAGGCGGCTTGCATCGTTGCGGAGTACTTGATTCAGATTGATCCCGCAAACTTGCTATCTCGCCCTGAAATTACGCCTTAGCGGTTCCAAGCGATTGTCGTACTCGGCCTTGGATCTCTTCCTACTTCTATACATGAAGTAGTCGTCATGAATCCATGTACCCAAGGTACGTTAACCCCTTGCCTCGCGTGCGACACCGGTGCTCCTTGTTTCCTAGGGCCGTAGATAGTATATCCTTCTCCTGTGTTCTTGGAAGGAGCCTTGGAAGTTTGGGCAATCAATTCACGCTGCAAGAGGTCATCATGTTATTATAGTCACTATTAAGTTATGGACTTGTAAACAAGTAGGTAGTTCGACATATTTACCACACGTTGGGACACTTCCTGGTCCGCCGGGTTTGGGAAAGTGACGCCCATCGACGCGAGACTTTTGCCTCGCTTTTAACCGTGCACGGAACGCGGTGTGTGATATCGGAAATAGATTCTCCTCCTCCGCCTCCCATTGCGCGGATTTAGCCGCGTACCAGTGATCCGTGCCGAGTCCGTGGGGTGAGTGTTTCGTGCTCGATTGCTTTGTGCGCCGCACTTTGCTCCTTAAATTCATCCGCTCGTCTTCATAGCCACAAAGGCGTTCCATGTTTCCCGCGTCAAGAATGGAAACTTCGTGAAGGGCGTCTCACTCTTGTTCACGTACTGCGTGACAAGAACGCTCTTGAAGGTCCTCCACGCGTGACACATGGAGAGCAAGGCATGCCGTTCGACGCGATTCATGTGTGTTTCTGGGATAGTGAACCCGCTTGAAAGGTCTTCCACGGCCGCGCGTCTACGATCTTTTGTCGAGACTTCCACTTTGGTATGGTGATAGGGACCTTTTCCTTGCAAGTATCCGCAGATGGTCCGGAATCTCGCCACGATGCCGGGGACTCATAGGGACCCCACGCCACCGACCTCCGTGATGGTCGATCGGCCAGTGAGCAATTTCGATATTCCTCTACCATCTCTCTTATGTATCTGCGGCGTCGGTGGCGGCGAAGACGGCGTCTCTGCCATGTCGGCGTCGGTGTGTGGCGAAGACGGTGCCTCTGCCATCTCGCTTACTTCCTATCTATATAAGTTACGACGCAAATTATTACATAGTATATAATATATGGATGCAAGCAAATGATGAATTGATTAGGCTTAGATTAGATGCAAGCAAGCTGGAGATCGAATTAACCAAATGCTCCAACAAGTCTTATGGAGTATCAGTGTGCAACTTACTATTATTATTAAGGGCAATCAAAGCGTAGTACTCTATTTGGCAAGTGGCACTCTAGCAAGCTAGGATCCAATTTGTGTATGTATTAATTAACTTGCATAATTGAATAACACGAAATAAGTATGGAAAATAAATATGAAATTTGTGTATGTGCCTTGTGGTGGTGAGCATGTCATCCTCCTGCCCCGGCCATTATTGTTTCCCTAATCAAGCAAATTAATTAGGAGTAACTAAGCAGTTACTCCTAGCACTGTTGCTTTGTGATGTCATGTCCATTGGTTAGCACTACAATTTATATGATGGGAACAGCACAGACATTGTTGGTCCATATCAACATAAATCCAACATTGTTTGACGATCGACGAATACACTGCGAGCTACTTCAAGATCGATCGATCGATCAATTGCTTCCTCATATACATGCGCCACATGTTTGTCGAATAAATCTCATGTACCGTGGATTACATATATGTATGTACACTAGTTTGTGTGGGTCGATCGATGTATATGTGCATGCTTATTTGGAACTCATGATCATTATTCATGAGAGATGTATTGTTGTTGACAAATGAAATTAATGCCTAGTGGCACACCGATGACAAGGCTTCCTACACGCATGCATGTGTTAGTGACACATCGATACAATTTGCCAACTCACAACATGTGTATAGTGTTACATATATACTAAGCAATCTTTCTTCCATTTGCATTATACAATTTGCCAACTCACAACATGTGTATAGTGTTACATATATACTAAGCAATCTTTCTTCCATTTGCATTATACAATTTGCCAACATATACAATTTGCCAACTCACAACATGTGTATAGTGTTACATATAAAAATGCAGTGAGGTCTACTGACCTTCCTAGGACCAAATGTCAGCGGGATCACGAGACAAGTCTCTAATGCAATTCAACATTACCCGAGTAGGGTGGAATCGAGCTTACCCGAGCAGGTGGCGGTGGCGGAGGTGGCCGGGCCGGGAGGCGAGGGTCGGGAGGAGGCGCCGGGTCTCGGAGGCGCGGGGTCGGGGGAGGCGTTCGGAGACGAGGCGGCCGGGCTCGGGAGGCGCTGGGTCGGGAGGAGGGGCGCGGGTCGGGAGGCGTTCGGAGACGAGGCGGCGGGCTCGGGAGGCGCCGGGTCGGGAGGAGGCGCCGGGTCGGGAGGCGCGCGAGGAGAATCGAGACGATAGGGTTAGATCAAAACCCTATCGTCTCAACCATATAGTCATCACGCATCACAGACGGTTCTTGAGAAACCGCTCGTGATGCGTATACATCACGAGACGGTTCTTGAGAAACCGCTCGTGATGTGTACGCATCACGAGACGGTTCTTGGGAAACCGCCTGTGATGCGCACGCATCACGAGCGGTTCTCTCTAGAATCGTGCTCGTGATGTTTACACATCACGACGGTTCTAGAGGGAACCGCCTGTGATGCGTAAACATCACGCACGGTTCCCTCTAGAACCGCCTCGTGATGCGTAAACATCACGAAGGTTTAGACTTACACGTAAATCCCGACATTCCACAATATTGCCAACATAATTTCTACCAATCGTCACTTTCGTGATGTACCGCAAACATAATAAGTATATATTTCAGTCTTCATAGATAGTGTTAATTTATTTGTTGATGCTGCACATCATGCAAGCTATTCTTGTTATGAACTGTGCAAAGCATTGTAAAATGTCGTTCTTACCTCAATCTGACATTTGTTCCATTATATGACTCGTATGGCATTTCAAGCTCGTTGAAAACTCAATCGACATTTGTTCCATTATATGACTCGTATGGCATTTCAATCGCTGAAAACATCTAATTCACGCACTACATAGACAAAAAGAGCACTTCAGGTGATGAAATAGATTTACATATAAACAATAGCTAATTTAAATGAAATAGTGCTAAGTTATATGTCATCATTTTTAGTTAAGGGGTCACATGAATAAACCTTGGGCACTTCACTAATGCTTTAGTGAGCATATTATACATAAAACAGCGCAATATTTCAGAAGGCGCAGTTTTTGGATGAACTTCCAAGATGGTGTTTTTAGCATTAGTTAATTATAATGTAAAGCCCAAAAGTTTAGCAAGATTTAAAGCATGCTAGGCAAAAAAAAGGAAAAAGGAATGTACAACAAGAATTCCAAAAAGCTACACGAATATCTCAACGGAAAAGTTATTGGCATATCGTGCAATAGTATGTTCAAAATGACTCAAGAGAGAACCTACCCAATGAAGTGAAGTCGTAGAAGGGTCAGATCCTAAGGAAGATAGACCTATCTGTAACTTTCTTTGCAGACGCAATTTGGCGATGCCCTCCCTAATCTCCAACAGCTATCTTTGTATTCTAACAAGTTTGAAGGTCACATCCCTAGGCAATGCAAGGGACAACCAAGGCATGTATGAACTGTTGGATAAGCAGTATGATGACAAGTTTGAGTTCAAAAGTTCATATCTAATTCAACTCAACATTACCATGAATATCCACATTGACATCAATATTAAAGATCACAAGTCCATAACACAACACATGACAATGGAATAAATAAATTAATTACAATGGAGTAATTAAATTCTTAATTAAAATACAGCCCTTCATGATGATCGACGCGCATATAGCTAGCTTCCTCACTGGGTTCTTCCTCGAGCCTGATGCCGTCTCCGAAAGGTGGCAACTCGTCAAATTGATTGTATTCTTCCTCGTCCACTACATTCTCAACTCCGACAATCCTCCTTTTTCCATGAAGAACTACGTGGCGCTTCTTATTTGCCGGGTCGGTTACATAGAAGACTTGAACAACTTGGTTGCTTGAGACGAATGGTTCGCCTTTGTATCCGACACGCTCGAGGTCCACGGTAGTGACGCCGCATTTGTCGACCTTCACCGTGGGAGATGGACCCAACGGCACCAAATAGGGGATCTTGAAAAGCACGTAGTCGATCTCCCATATCTCCTCTATTTGCCCATAGTACGAGCTCCTCACCATCTCCAGATCGAATGCATCTATGCGGACACCGCTGCTTCAGACCGTGCTCTTCCTATCCCGAGTGCCAGATAAAATGTGTACCCATTTATGTCGATCCTTGCCATGTGACAATTGTAAAATGTGGCCCTCTTGCCAACCATAGCGGCAGATCATCACTTGATGACCTCCGAGTGATTCGCACCTTTAACCATTCGCTGAACCGACGGTTGTGCTCTCTCGTGATCCAAACCTCCGACCGGTCTGGATTCTGTTGGCGTACCATGTCTTTGTGCTCGTCGATGTATGGGGACACTTGGGTCATGTGTTGCAAGACCGTGAAATGGGCTTGAGCGTACGTATCCAGATCGGAGTGATTGATTTCCTTCCGATGGTCCCGATACCATCCGGTCTCCCCTCATGACGAGATAGAGGCACACCAATCGGATCCACGAGCCATGTAGTCGACGCAGAACTCAATGACCTCTTCCGTTGCATAACCTTCGATGATCTTGCCCTCGGTCGAGATCGATTCCGTACGTAGGACTTGAGAATTCCCATGTACCTCTCGAACGGGTACATATGACGTAGAAACACAGGGCCGCATATCTTTATCTCTTTCACAAGGTGAACAATGAGATGGACCATGATATCGAAAAATGACGGAGGGAAATACATCTCAAGATGACACGAGTCATCACTACCTCGGCTGCAGAGCATCTAGTCCTTGGGGATCGATGACCTTCTCGAGCAATTGAGTTGAAGAAATAACACACCTCAAGATTGCCACTCGGACCTTGTTCGGCAAGATACTCCTAATTGCAACAGAAGCATTTGTGTCATCAAAGACACGACAATCATGCGACTTCATACCAATTAATTTCAAATCTTGCATAGAAACAAGTTTCTTAATGTTAGCGGAGTAACCAGACGGACTTTCACACCGCAAGCTCACACGCTTCATTTCTCTCGCCTTGGGCAGAGTGTAGCAAGTCGGGAAGGTACGTTCGTCTGTATCGGTCTCTTTCGGTGCTAACTCGGTCCTTATGTTCATATCGACCAAGTCACGCCGCATGTTAACACCATCCTTTGTTTTGCCACTAATGTTCAAAGAAGAGACCAATCAAGCTATCACATACATTCTTCTCTACGTGCATAACGTCGATGCGATGGCGAACTTCTAAGTACTCCCAATAAGGCAAGTCCCAAAAATTGACCGCTTCTTCGGATGTTCTTCTCACGGGTTCTTAATTTACGCCCTTCCCAAGCACAACATCGATATCCTTAACCATATCATAGACCTCTTTCCCACTAAAAGCCCTTGAAGTCGAACCGTCTTCCTTATTTCCGTCGAATTGTTTCTTCATCTTGCGGTATGGGTGACTCCTCGGAAGGAACCTACGGTGACGCATATACACAGTTTTGCGCGAGTTGTTCAGCCATACACTCTCCGTAGCATCTAAGCAGTGCGGACAGGCTTTGGCTCCTTTTGTATCAAGCTTCGACAGTTACCAAGGGCGGAAAATCATTGATGGTGCAGAACAACATGGCGCGTAAAGTGAAGTTCTCTCGCTTTATACGCATCCCATACCTGCACCTTCGCTCCACAAAGGTCACAAGATCTTCCAGCAATGGTGCTAGGTACACATCAATATCATTCCCAGGTTGCTTCGGCCCTTGGATAAGTAGTGACATCAAAATGTACTTCCGCTTCATACAGAGCCAAGGAGGAAGGTTGTACATACATAGATTCACGGGCAAAGCTATGTCACGCTCATGTTACCGAAAGGATTCATTCCATCCGTACTCAACCCTAACCTTATGTTCCTCTGTTCCGACCGAACTCTTCAAGCCCGATCGAAGTTTCTCCACCGCGTAATCAGCAGGTGTCTTAGCTTTCCATCTCTCTACGCTCCTCTCGAGTGCCAACGCAGCAATCTTGCCTCCTTTGGGTTCGCAAATAAACGCTTCAAACGTGGGATTATAGGTAGATACCACAACATCTTAGCAGGAGGTCCTTGCTTCACCTTAGCAGTATTTTGACGCTTGTATCGGGATGCTTTGCACACGGACAATAATGCATGTCCGCATACTCTTTACAGTAGAGGATACAATCGTTCGGACATGCATGTATTCTTTCTACTTCCATTCCCAATGGGCAAATAACCTTCTTTGCTTGATAGGTGGTGTTGGGCAACACGTTTCCCTCCGGAAGGATGTCCGCTAGAGACCTAACAACGCCGTGAAACTCTTATCGGACCAACTATTGCTTGCCTTCAATTTCAGCGAGCAAGCACGGTTGACAACCTTGTATTCCGCTTGCGACAGTGGAACAAAGGTCTCACCGAGTCCTCCCTTAAGCCCTCGAATTTACAAAACACTCTCACACAGTAGTTCTCTTCGCATCGCGTAGCATCCGATCCAGTTGTCATCGCGCCCCTATCCTCATCAAAAGCACGACCACATCCGCAAATCGTTGACTTCCTCGCGATGTCGTCATTATTAACTTCGTATAATCTGCTCTTCACCGTGGATCGTCCAACATGTATACCCTTTTTGAAACCCTTCAATCAAGTGCGCTCGATCTGCGCGTTTGTTAAACATCTTCAGATTACACGCAATCAATGCACCTGACAAGACATAAAATTTATCCCCTTCTTCAACATATCCCGCTTTCAACGGCTCTTCTAAAAGCAACCACGCCATTAATGTAATCTTGACTCACACGGTTCACACCGTACATCCGATTCGATCCATCTACAATACGCATGTAACAAATTAGTGTCAAATTGATTAGCGATTAATTTATAGCAAACGAAAATGTGCAATATAAACTCATTCTCCAACATTTGTATCTAAGGTTATTGAAAGAAAACTCTTCACTAGTTATGTACCACACGCGGTGGCATAGCGTA
The DNA here is from genome assembly GCA_036346395.1 of Hsuehochloa calcarea. NCBI lineage: Eukaryota > Viridiplantae > Streptophyta > Magnoliopsida > Poales > Poaceae > Hsuehochloa > Hsuehochloa calcarea. The sequence continues at coordinate 31,176,001 of CM070600.1, forward strand.
GCCATGCCTCTGCCACAACCATGATCCCTACCTCTACAACACGATATCTATCTCAATTGAACAATCATGCAACCCAAATATAGGCATCACCTCATACAACACTTATTAACCTAAAATACCGAACCGTAAATGCAATATTGCTTGACTCCAAATCCCACCGCATCGTGAACCTGTGTAAATTTTATTTTTAAGCCAATTAATTATCCTAACTCAAATTTTAGTGATTATTAGACCTAATTCAATTTTATAAAGTTACCACTCCTAAGTCAAATTTTAGTTCATTAGTTATAAGGTTTCAAAACTAAGATTTGCGTGGCTAATATTATTTATTCCAACATTGACGGTAAGATCATGTGCTCATACCAAGATTAGAGGAGGAGCCGCAGGTGGAGGAGCTAGGGCAGAAGTGGCGCTGGAGCGGTGAGACACACAGGCAGTGAGGAGCTAGGGCAGAAGTGGCGCAGTTGGAGGAGCTAGGGCAGGAAGTGGCGCTGGAGCGGTAGACACAGCCACAGTTGAGGAGCTAGGGCGGAAGTGGCGCAGTTGGAGGAGCTAGGCAGTGGAAGTGGCGCTGGAGCGGTATACAGCAGGCAGTGGAGGAGCTAGGGCGAGGAAGGAAGTGGTAGACACCTGTGCAAAGCGCGGCAGAGGGATGTCTCGGCCAATTTATATGAAGCACAGAAATCGCATTTGCCTATTTCGTAACCGCTGCGTGATGGGCATTATCACGCACGGTTCAAATATAACCGTCAGATGTTACTGCGTAGCGCTATATTTCGTAACCGTCGTGGTATCCTGCACGGCTCAAAATAGAACCGTCATAATATCACGCATTTCTATTTCCGAGAACTGCTCGTGATATCGCTGCACGGCTCTCAAATAGAACCGTCAGTAGAACATCCTGCATTTCTATTTGAGAACCGCTCAGGATATTGCCATCACGCACGGTTCTATTTCGTAACCGCTCGTGATGGGCCCGCCAATGCGCGGCAAAAGATAGCCTGACAGACAGACCCAACACAGACGGTTCCAAAGGAACCGTCTGTGATGGGCCGTCTGCTATAGCCTCTTTTGTAGTAGTGCTCCTTGGATAATTGTGAATGATATGTTGACATGTACCCTTAGACACCATTGGTTTGGTAATTTTAGTTGGACACCATTGTACTACCAACATGGGTGCGTGTCGTGCTTAATCATGCTTTAGTTATGCGATGGTCTCTCGATCACCTGATTCAATGATGATAAATTCGACTAAACGAACTATGGAATTGTGGCATGACCATTATTTATAAAAGTTGTTGTGCTATGGCAAGAGTTGCCATTTGGTTGGGTCGAACCAAAAATGATTTCATGCTCATGTGAATTATCGTGCAGTAAAGGGGGTGCAGAAAGCACATTGGGAGATGATATTTTGCCTGAGTAGTCTCTAAGGACTTAACTTTATGTGCCATTGATCTGGGCCATATGGTACATGTCGAACCTGGGAACGAAGGATCCCGAATCCTCTCTGTTCATACACTAGTCCAGGATTTCCAGCGTACACAGTTACAAAATGCTATCACAAACATATCACGCATTTCATTAATAGAGTAATTCAAAGTTGGATACAAACGGGCCCAAAGGCCAAATAACAAATAAGTAAATAGCACAATGAAGTAAAGCAAGAGTAGTAGGCCGTAACGATTTGCCACGAGCAATCGTCGGGCGCACTTTAAACGCTTGTCCTCACCGTCCCGGTAGAAGTCTTCTCCAATAAAGATATTCAAGAAGAGTGAGCACTCTGACAAACGCCGCAAGTCACACCCAATATTGAATGGTAATGCATGCATAAAGTAGTCAAGGGATAATGGCAGGGTTATTTGCATAAAATGGCATTTTGATTTTAAATGATCATATTAATTTCCAAGGCCGTTTATATTTTACCTAAAATCGAATTTAGAAATGACAAAGTTTCAATGTGGATAACCTCCATATTTGACTGGTGAAGGATACCCTCCTATGGCTAACCGCCCAATTTTTCCACAAGGATAAATCTTCCTGAAACAACTGTTTAAAACATTTTTAAAACCAAAAACAAGTCTAACTAATCCAAGGAAACTTCTCACTTCTGTGATGATTTGGTTGTTTCAATCCATTACTTGCTTCAACTTTGGTTTGGATCTATCGCAACCTCCTCACGACACAATATGTCCAAGGAATGCCACTTGGCTTAGCCAAAATTGTGACTTCTGAATTTGGCATAAAGTCGTTCTCTCTCGAGTTTTCCCAAAATTATCCCGAGATGGTTCTCATGCTCTTCTGCATGTCTTTGAATAAATAAGGATGTCATCGATGAAGACAACCACAAACTTATCCAAGAATTCCATGAACACTTTGTTCATCATATTCATGAAATAAGTAGGGGCGTTCGTCAAGCCGAAAGACATTACTGTAAACTTGTACAGTCCATATCTAGTGGTGAAGGCACTCTTCGGAACATCTTCTGGTCTGATCTTCAGTTGGTGATAGCCAGATCTCAAATCAATCTTCGAGAAAACACTTGCTCCTTTCAACTGGTCGAACAGATCATCAATCCTGGGTAACGGGTACTTATTCTTGATCGTCACCTCATTGAGTGATCTGCAATCCACACACATCCTCATACTATTGTCCTTCTTCTTGACAAATAGCACCGGTGCTCCCAAGGTGATGTACTTGGTTGAATATACCCTTTGCTCAGTAACTCTTCAATTTGTTTCTTCATCTCCGCCAATTCATTAGCCTAAGATTCGTAAGGTCGCCGAGATTGGAGCGGTCCTCGCACTAAGTCAATTAAGAACATTATATCCCTATCCGTGGCATGGCTGTAAATCGTCAGAAAACATCCGAAATTCTTGCACTCATCGTATATCTTCAAGCTTCGACTCTTTCAAGTTTGGTCGGAAAGATCTTCCTCCTGCATGTGTCTTGGGCCCAATTCAATCGTGACTCCTTGCTCATTGGTGAGGATGATAGACCTATTGCGCACGCCTATTCGTCCTTGATTTTTGGCCACTAGTCCATACCAAGTATTACGCCCGCACCTTGAGATTGCAAGACTATCAAGTCTACCGAGAAGGGGACTCGGATATTTCCAAAGTAAGGTTCGGCAGAAAGAACTGGTTCTCATTTCGAACCCGGGAATGGATTATCATAGGGTTGTTCAGAGGGCTGTAAGTAACCCATTTTTTCCACAAAAGCATTGGATACAAAGGAATGCGAAGCTCCTAATCAAACAAAACTGGCGTGTAACGAATTAATAAGGAACGTACCAAGGACGACATCGGGTCTTTGCTCGAGCTTCCTCTCACTGTGACGTGGTTCACGCCCTTCGTGGAACTGGTTCACCGCTTTGGGGTGGCGCGGTGGCCGGAACTCCCGATGTTGGTCTAGCTGGTGTCGCCGATCGCCGCTCTTCGGCATTTGTTGGCATAATGCCCAGCCTCGCTGTAATGGAAACATGTCACCCCTGCCGTTGAAGACGCGGTTCTTCTCAATAAACCGCTCGCAGTGCATTGTTGCGAAACCAAAAGAGTTGGGACGTTGTGCCGCGCCGGGCTCTATGAGTAGAAGATCGAATCTTCCACGCCGGGTGGCGGAGGTTGAACAAGGCGAGGCTTGGGTTGTCCTCCTGAGTTGAATTTTTGACTGCCATCCTCCGCTTAAGGCGTTCTCCATCTCCCGATATTTGGCCTCCCGGCTAAAAGCTTTGTTCACCACCTTGAAGTCGGTGTAGTCTGGGAGATCACCGACGGAGATTTCATCATTCGTGCCTTCCATGAACCTTTCTCCGCCTTTCTTCATCTCTAGCCACATCCGTTTGGGCGTAGCGAGCAAGTCGGTTGAACCTATGCGTGTACTCCCACCAGTGCGGTTGCCTTGACGGCGCGTGAAACTCTCTTTCTTTAAGGTCATTATTCTCGGGAATATGTGCATGGCGAAAGCCCGCACAAACTCCTCCCAAGTGATAGCTGCGCATCAAGCATGGGCGATGTTGAAGTTATCCCACCATTCCGATGCGGGCCATTGAGCCGATGAGAAGCGAACAGACTCTCTCACGGCCAAGACATTGAGCTATATCTAGTTTCTTTCCGATAGCACGGATCCGCCATCGGCATCCATCGGCTCTGTCTGTGGAGAAAGTCGGCATGACACGCATGAACTCGCCATGGTAAATCTTCGTGGAGGTGGAGGGGGTGGTGCAGTCCGAGTTGTTGCCTGCACATTCTGCATGCTGTTGAGGGACTGGGCTAGGAGGCTAATCAGGTGGTTTTGGTTGTCCATCATCTAACGCCAATCCGGTCCTCCAGCTGGCGGCGGTGGTGGTTCCGCAGGATTCTCCGATAATCCACGCTCGCTGCTCGTCCCGCACCGCCACGCGGCATTTAGTTGTCACCATCCGCTAGAACTCCAAGATTTAGACGAGCTAGAAGGAAGAGGAAGATCTAAAGGGGTAAATTCCAATAGCCCAAGAACACGCAAAGCACTCAAAACGAAGAACAATTTTCTAAGAACTTCTTTATTAAATACTTTTGTTCAACGGAAATTATGGCTACAACAAAGGAATTGATAGCTCATAATTCTCGTCTAATGATCGCACTACAGGAATAACAACTATGGGGTACTAGGGGTATAGTCTAACTCACTAGAGCTAGCCTCGCTTGCCTTGTAGCGAGCCAGCTCCTCCTCTGCGGCTTTTAACCTCTCCTCTGCTTCCTGTAGTCGATCTTGGGCAGTTCTCAAGTCTTCTAGGGTGTTTCTGTATGCATAGTCCATGGCCTTTGCTAGGTCCACTTGGTGCGTCTGCTCGGGAACATCCTCCCCCAGGGCCGAGCGGAAGGTGCTATCAACTCTGGTGGGAATATGCAGCGGGTGATAATGGAACCCGGTGCCTTGAAAGTAGGGGTCATAGATATAGCGGAGATGGCGGATCGCTTCTCACAGATCCTCGGATGCCATCAGCGAAGGTATCGCATTTGATCGGGGCATGGAAAATGTGGAAATGGGTGCGTCCTGCAAGGTCGGCGTAGAGCAGCACTTCGACTCTCCAATGGGGTCGTCCTTCCATTTCGTCCTCAGAGCCTTGGTAGTCCGGCATTTTATGGTACCTGTGTGTTGCATCATCTCCCAAAGAATCTCGCCCAATATCCAAATGTAAACCCATGGGAAGTAGCAGTGGGTCTTTCAGCCATCTATACTTTTGAGAAAGAGATAAGTCAGTAAGCTTTTTAGAAAGAAGGGTTGAGAAGGACTCTGGACAGACTCAAAATAGTTCTAAGACAGTTCTAAGGCTACGACCTACAGTCGATATGGCTCTGATACCTCTTTTGTCGAACCCGGGAACGAAGGATCCCGAATCCTCTGTGTTCATACACTAGTCCAAGATTTCCAACGTACACAGTTACAAAATGGTATCACAAACATATCACGATTTCATTAATAGAGTAATTCAAAGTTGATACAAACGGCCCAAAGGCTAAATAACAAATAAGTAAATAGCACAAATGAAGTAAGCGATAGTAGTAGGCGAACGATTTGCCACAGTAATCGTCTGGGCGCAATTAAACGCGGTGTCCTCACCGCCCGGTAGAAGTCTTCCTAATAAAGATATTTAGCAAGAGTGAGCACTACGACAACGCCATAAGTCACACCCAATATTGAATGGTAATGCATGCATAAAGTAGTCAAGGGATAATGGCAGGGTTATTTGCATAAAATGGCATTTTGATTTTAAATGATCATATTAATTTCAAGGCCATTTATATTTTACCTAAAATCAATTTAGAAATGACAAAGTTTCAATGTGGATAACCTCCATATTTGATCGTGAAGGATACCTCCTATGGCTAACCGCCCAATTTTTCCACAAGGATAAATCTTCTGAAACAACTGCTTAAAATATTTTTCAAACCAAAACAAGTCTAACTCTGAGTGGCTTTGTTAGCATGTCCATAATCATGACGCGCTATTCGAATAGATTTTACTCGCAGAGTTGCTACAACTTTACCCACAAGAGACAGCTTTGCTTAACATGTCGGCCATTACATCGCTCCGAAGCGTGCGACTAAGCAACTATCACAAGGTCGTTATAATGTTCTACCCCAAAGTACTCATGCCCGCTAAGGTTTCGCCTTTGACTAACCATCCTCCGGAGCCCCTCTTGCGCCGCGGTGGGACTACTGTCTAATCGACACCCACTCATACACATGGCACGAATATCTATGGAATATCCCAAATTATTAAGCCACGTTCTGCCCACACAGACCAAGTGGTAGTACGATAAGGCATAGCAAAATGCGCTCAAAGGCCGGTCCTCAATTGACTTGGGCGACATTCAAATCAAACCATGGGCTTTAATCCTAACCAGATTAAACCCGTGCATAAACCTGCACCCACCATTCCTCCGTTTCGCCCAAGTCCAACTCATTTTTTTCAATTTGATTAAAACCATCTTTAATAAACCTCCATGGTAAGACAATACCATGGATTAAACTTTTAAATCAAATTGAACCGATTTGGCTAAATTCCCCCAAAACTCAAATCATGACCTAAGCATTTGCTAAGCATATATACTTTGTATAAATTTTATCTAAGGGTGACAAGGGAATGACATCCAACATTCAAACTAGCCATACGAAAGGAATTGGTATAACTAAGCATTTAAAACGGGAAGTAAAATAATTGATTAAAACTATGCATGCAATAATTATTTAGAAACTGAAATAAATAACTTTAAAATATTAGGGTCAACATGGTCAAAGTGTAACTTGCCTTCGTTGAAGTCTTGAAATTCTAAATCTTCAGTAGGGTCCAAATCCCCGGAATCGTCGAAGTCTAAACGTGAAAATACAACAAATCAAAAGAAATTCAACTCAATTCAAAAAGATAAATAAAACCAAATGAAAATGAAATTATTTTATTTTATTTATCTAGATAATAATTTCCTAGAATTTTAGCAATTTGAATCACTCAATTTGGAGTTAAAATGCAAAAGATATGAATTTTACAAGTTTAATCCTAATTCTGAAATTTTCTGATTTAAATTTCTAAAGAAAAACATTTATTGTGCAATGTCGACGTCAGCCTTCCAATTTTCCGAATTTAAAATTAATTCCGACCGGTGGGCCCCACGTGTCATAGATACGGTCTACATGGACCAGGCCCACGAAATTTGGCTAGGGGGGCGCTGATTTGGTGGGGTTTGGTGCCATGTCGGATCCACGTTGGATCCGACGCTGAGGTGGCGCCCACGAGGTGCGCGTGGCAGTGCCACGGTGGCGAGCCGGCGCCGGCTGGGACCGATGGTCGCCGGCTGGCATGGCGCCTACGGGCGCCGGTGTGTGCAAAAGAGGGAGGGAAGTCGGGCGAACTCGATGTTCTCACCCACTGACGAGACGAGGACAGAGGCGGCCGGCGGTGAGGATAAGCGGCGGCGATTCGGCGACGACGAGACGGCGGCTCGAGGGTTCTCCGGCGAAGGCGAGGCGCGCGACAAGCGCGGTGTCACGGCGACACGGCCAGGGCGGCGGTGAGAGCGCGGCGACTACGGCAGCGGCAAGCAATTGAACTCCACTCTTCGGTGGTCGACGCGAAGAAGCTTCAAATCCGCGAGCACACGACGAGAGAGGTGAGTGAGTGGCGGGTTCGGATGGGCGAACTGAGGGGCGCATGGGGCGCTTTTTATAGGGGTCTAGGGGTCCGAGGCGGCGCGGCGACGCCGGGGACGTGGCGGGCGGCGATTACGGATCGTGGCGCACGACGCGAGAAGGGGGCAAGAGCTGGGGTCGTGGCGGAGGTGGGCGCGGTCGTGTGACCGCCGTGAGGAGCGGGCGGTTGGAGGCGCCTGCTGACGAGCTTCGCCGCGCTGCGCAATGGCGGTTGGCGCGTGCAAGTGAGAAGAAGGCGGCGGGAAGAAGCAGCGCGCCCACGTGGAAGCGAGAAAAGGGACCGCGTGTAGGGTCGTGCGAGAGAGAGGAGAGAGAGCTGGTAATATTCCGGCCGTTTGATTTAATCCGACTATTTAATAGATGGGTCTTAGGCGCGCCAATTGGGCCGAAAAACAAATAGTGTTGGCCCGCACAGTTGTGGATTCATCCCGACACTATTTTAGGGATTTTAAATTGATTTGTGAATTTAATTAATCAGATTAATTCAATTAGGCTCTAGAAAATAGAGAATAAATTCTAAAAATTCTAGAAAAATTCACAAAAGTCTCTAGACTTTTTCTGGACTTAAATAAAATAATTCCAACTTTAGGTTGTTAATATATTTTGATAATAAATTTATTTTAGCTTAAAACAGTTTAAAGAAAAGTTTTTAAAATTTCAGAAACTTCACAATTCCAAATAAGTTTTAAAGTTTAACCAAACTTGAAATTTTGGGCTATTACAGTACAACCACATGTTCAAGATGGGGTGAACCTGGCCGACTAATTAGCAATGTTCTGATTCGGTTCTGTTAAGGGTTGATAAGCGGCGCAAGAGGGAGTCCAGAATGGTGAAACCTTAGCAAATAGAACCGAGTCAAAATGGAGCTTTGTAAAGCCCTTGTGATAATCTATTAGTCGCACACCTTCGAAAGCGTGAAATGTCTGACATTATAAGATGATTATCTCTTTTGGGTCAAGCTGTACAACCTCTGCAGAGTGTAAAACTATTCGAATAACCATGTCCCGGGTAATGGACAATGTCTGGTGATTTCACACGATGGGTAGATTTTATCAAAAATATTGGAATGGTCGTTGGTTGGGAAGTGAACGGGTTGTTCACTGGTCGTTGGTTGGGAAGTGAACAGTGAGTTCATAAGTTGTTTCGATGAACTTGATTACTTGTGTATTAACCTTTTAAATCGAGCTTTACAATCTACTTACTGTATTTACTGTTGATATTGCTTTCTGCAAAATAGCCATATAGTTATCATTATCGAGCCTTGCATGAATACTATTTGTATATTGTTCCCTACTACTTGCTGATTACTTTATGTACACACGGCTTAGCGCTATTTGTTGATCAGTCGCTAAAGATGACCTAGGGAGCACCGAGTTCTACGAGGAGGACTACTCTGAAGACTATGTGAACTAGGTCACGTCCTCCACTTGATTGCCTACGGGCAAGTTGAATAGCCTCTACGAGTTGTTCATTTCCACTGCAAGTGTATCTTTTGTCTTTAGCTCTGCATGGCAAACTCTGTAAAACATTGACCATAAAGTTGTTTTGCTACTAAGTAATATTAATTTGTTACGAGTACACCAGTGTTGCAACTGTGTGAGCTAGCAACTGATCTGGGACTAGATCAGAATGCATAGAGGGTCCCGGAGTAGCATATCCGGGGTCCCGACACATGGCCATGCACTTTCTTTATCCGAACAGTCACATTCCCCCGCATGTTTCATAGCATACCTGAAAGCTATCTTTATAACTACCCAGTTATGGAGTAGTGTTTGGCAACTCCAAAGTGCACTCTTACACATGTAGAAAACCATGTTAATCTCAGGTCTAAGGATTATACATCATCATTGTTTGAAACCAACTGATGACGCACGAAATCATAACAATCTTAGCAGTGCCTTAAGGTAGGTCAATCCAACACCACGTTCTCTAAAATGTGTCTACATTATTGATTCGATATCCCTATATTCATGACCGACGAAACATGGTCATCAATCAATACATGTGTTGATCGATAGGATCACTAGTGTTCCGACCAGTGACATTTGACTAAAGATAGATTTAGAACGACATCATCAAAAGTTAAAAGAGCATCACTAATGAGTCACATACTCGTTGATCTTTATAACTGATGATTCAATTAAGGAACATAATAACACTTATTCAATAACTTATAAATATAGATGTAATACAATCATCTCTGTAGGACCGGAAAGGCGACTAGGGGGGGGGTGAATAGGCGCTTTCAAAACTTTCTCACCTAAATCAAAACCAACACGAACTTTACTCCTTTAGCTATGGAAGCTAAGAAGTTCAAGCACACAACGAAGCCTTGTGTTGAATTTGATAAACCCTCAAGCACACGACACAAAAGGAGAAAAGAACTCAATGTTCTTCATCGACACGCGCGGTCCGACCGGCTACCACAAAGGTCGGACCGACGGTGATCCAATGTCCGACCGACAACTAACTAGCTGTCGGACCGTGGGATACGGTTCGACCCGCCAAACCAATGGCTCGAATACACGCGGTCGAACCGCCGCTGAAAGGTTTGGCGGACCGGTAGAGTCCAAGATCAAAACTCCACCTAAAACCAAAACGAAATTTGATCCAACTTTTGATTCAACCAATGAAACTTGACCAAATTTCTAGCACACCTCCCTAATGATATTAGAGACCTATTTCTAGCGACGATCCGTCGATCCACTTCAGAATCGATCTCTCGAGATTTTATCAAAGAAGTGCTCAAACCCTAGAAAAGAGAAAGACTTGATTCACGACTTGCTTGTGGGGATTGATGATCTAGATGACTCTAGGAGTAATCCCATACATCAAAGCAAGATAAAGAAGGCCAAGAGACCACGCATGAACCTTTGAATCAAGGAAGCACCAAAAACATCCAAAAGAGAGAAGAACACAAAGGAGCAATTGATCTTTCAATTGAGCATCACAAGATTGTTCATTCACAATAGATGCTTACAAAGCCTCTCCACCAAGGAGGGCAAGAGCTCAACAAGGAGCACACTCCAAACCCTAGTTCTCCTCTCCTCTCCTCCAAACCCTAGAAAAGAAGAAGGGGCTAAAATGAATGCTTGCTTAGGTTTTCCACCTCACCCTTCCTATTTATACTAGAGAGCTAGGGTTTCCTTTGGGTCACTTACACATGGGACCCACACACAAATAACTCTTGAAGCAATCGCCGCTTCACCACGTAGGTTGATCGGCGGTTCTCATCGACGCCAAGCCTCTCTTGTCCGAATCCCATCGGAACCTCCCGAGACTCGCATCGATATCCGCACCACCGATCCAACCAAATTGCTTCAACCACCTGCTCGATCCATCTTGTCCATTCTCGCACCATGCTTGAGTCACACAACCTCACCCAGATCCCCGATCGCTCGACCTCGCCTCTCAAGCGTAGTCCCGATCCACTCGCCGCTGACGCCGCTGACTCGCAAGCCACCGCACAAAGAATAGACAAGCAAACCGCTTCGGAACAAGTTCTTCTCAACTTGACCCACGCCGCCCGCAATGCGATATACATCAATAAAGCATTGAAGTTCATAGAATCACACTCAAAATCAACTCAATGCAACACTTGGCTTTCATTCAGTGATCGCCGTCCGATCGCCCATAGGGCCGGCCCGACCGATTCATGCGGCCGGACCGCTCCCATCACGGCGGCTCGGACCGTCCAAAGGACTTAGCCAAAATTCAAGCGAGAAATTCCCAAACCTTCGAAATTTCAATCGAATAGAACTTTTGACCGAGCTCCAAAATGATGGGACCACATCCAGAGACTCCCTAACTTGCCTACACAACCTATTTTTGGCTCGGCTCCAAAACCCAACTTTCAAATCATGGTCGACCGCCACCATGGCGGCCGGATCGCTCCACGCGGTTCGACCGCCAAGACAACCGGTCAGACCGCCAAGGGCCTCGACAAATTTGGAGCAAACCCGAAACGCGAGATTTTGCAAACCAATAACGCCATTGCCAATTGACTCATCATCCCGAGATCGTGCACATATCCTCACGATATCCACAATCTCCCCTTGATGAACACATTGGCAATTTTCAAGAAAATGTGGTTTTTCAAAATGAAAAGTAAAATTCGATGCTGCTGCATAAAGGCACAACTTGGTCCATAAGCAACAAAAAGCCTAGGAACCGACCAAGCTGGCTTCAGAATAGTGTAAGCAAGTGAGATAAGGCATTGAAAGCACAAAAGGATTCAAATTCCAGAAAGTAGCCAAAAATCTCACTAAGGTCCATTTGAAAAACAAAATGTTCTATTTGACCTTTGATCATTGTGAGTATTCTTCAATTGCAAATCAAATAAGATAAGACAATGAAATCCAGAAACTCAACTCACCATGATCACAGATTTTCAAAACAAAATTTTTATTTTATGAAGTTCTTTTATATTAAACCTTGAGTATGAAACCAAAAGCTTGAGTATGAAACCAAAAGCTCCAACATTATTAACATCATTTTCTTCACAATCTTTCTCCCCCTTTGACAATGAATTCATCAAGATGCATGAAAAAGAAAGAGCATGAAGGAATGACTTTATTTTTGAATTTTAGTGAAAAGGAGCCATGACCATTATACATATAGACAGTACAAGTATTATACCAAGCCATATAAGGAGAAGACGCTATATTCAATCATGGCAAAACGTAATCGCAAAGCTAAAACCAAGATAGCGTAAATCGAGATTAATGTAATTGAAATCATGAAAGGTTGCTCAAAATCATAGATCCACTCAAAGCAACCAAAATGAGTCAAGCCATGTCTATAAGTAAAAGAGACTCAAAATAAGAATTGAGGCATTTTGAGCATTAAGAAAATTCTTTTGAAGCAAAGCTCAAGCACTTAGCCCTTTTGGGCAATTTCTCTTTTCTTTCTCCCCTTTTTTTTTGTCGTGCTAGATCTCAAGCCTTGCCACACCATCTCAAGCGATAAGCTTAAAAGAATGATCTAGGTCATCCAAAACTCCCCGAGTTCATGCCTAGTGCAATGGCAAGCCGCCTCATGAGAAAGGATTGGTGAGATCGCTTTTTCGCACGTAAAATCTCATTTTTCATTTGCTTGACTTAATAAGATAAAAGCTCATTTTTCAACTCGTAATAAGTTCAAGACTCAATTCAACTTGTAAGACATGGCGAGAATCATAAGTGGATCACTAGAGCAAAACTAGTCACAAGATCCAACAAGACATGATTTGATTCAAATTTCTCACGAGATATAAAGCTAGCAAGTCAAAAGCTAAGCCACACACGAAGAGCCATAAAAGAGGTCTAGCAGACTATCACTCGATATGACAAGGTATAGAATATGAGAACAAGTCATACAAAGATAATAATCAAAGCTCCACCGATTTTATTACACAATGCAAGACAAATGAAATGAAACATGCATTATGATACAATGAATGCAAAAGAGCAACTTCCTCAAAACAGCCCAATAGGACTAATAACCCTAACTCTCCCCGCAGCAAAGAAACGCGAAGAGTCAAGAGCCTTAGTGAAAATATCTCGCAAGTCGTTGCTCGACTCTACAAAATGAAGCACAACATCACCTTTCTCAACATGGTCTCTCGTAAAATGAAATCGAATGTCAATGTGTTTAGTCCTCGAATGTTGCACTCGGGTTTTGGCAATATTAATTGCGTATGTTGTCACGTAAAAGAGGAACACTTCCCAAAGATAACCCATAGTCTCAGTCATGGACAAAATCCAGAGAACTCGAGAGCAAACATCAAGCGCAGCCTACATACTCGGCCTCCACCGTGGATCAGGCAATGTAAGACCTTTCTGGAAGACCAAGAAACAAGTGATGTGCCCAAGAAATGACAAGTGCCAGAAGTACTCTTCCTATCAACTCTACACCCGCCGAAATCAGCATCAGAAAATGCTCGAATTGAAAGAGCCGAAGAAGAAGAATACCAGAGTCCAAAATCAAGCGTATCTTGAAGATACCTGAAGATGCGGCGTACAGCTTGACGATGAGAAGCACGAGGAAGCTCGAATCGAGCGCACGCACATACGGCGAATTGTATGTCCGCCTCGACGAAGATAGAGGAGGGAGCCAATCATATCATGCGGTACTTCTTCCGTCCACTGACTCTCCATCCTCATCGTGGTCCAAAGACGGTGGTTGTTGCAATGGGAGTAGACATTGGCCTATCGCTCCCATATTGAAGCGCCGAAGAAGGTCCTTTGTATACTTACTCTGGTGGACGAAGGTGCCTTCTTTCAGTTGCTTGATTTGAAGACCAAGGAAGAATGTCAGCTCTCCCATCATGCTCATCTCGAATTCACTGCTCATAGAATCTGAAAATCTAGACACCAAAGCATGAGAGGAACCACCGAAAATAATATCATCCACATATATTTGAACCAACAAGAAATCACTGCCATGCCTGAGAGTGAACAAGGTTTTATCAACCATTCCCATTTTGAAATCATTTTCAAGCAAGAAACTCTTAAGTCATACCAAGCTCTAGGAGCTTGTTTCAATCCATACAGGCTTTAGAGAGTTTAAAACATGGTTTGGGAATTTTGATTTTCAAACCTGTGAGGTTGCTTGACAAAGACCTCTTCTTCTATGAAGCCATTCAAGAAAGCACTTTTAACATCCATTTGAAAAAGCTTGAAACCCTTGGATGTTGCAAATGCTAAAAGAATGCGAATGGCCTCCAATCTAGCTACTCGAGCAAAAGTCTCCTCAAAGTCTAAGCCTCTACTGAATAACCTTGAGCAACAAGTCTAGCCTTATTGCGAACAACCAATCCATCCTCACTTTGCTTATTTTAAAAACCCATTTTGTTCCAATAACATGAGAATCGGAAGGTCGCTCAACTAAAAACCGACTTTGTTTCTTTCAAAATTTTCAAGCTCTTCATGCATGGCATTGACCCAAGAGGCATCGATAAAGCATGGGTGATATCTCGGGGTTCAAAAGAAGCGACAAAAGCGTAATGTGCATGGGAATCGGAGAATAAACCCGAGCGAGTGACTCGCTCTTGAAGATCCCCAATCATCTGCTCAGAGGATGTTGTCGCCGAATGCGAAGAGGTGCTCTGGTGCGTATGGCCTCTACCCCATGAGTTGTGGAGGTAGGAACAGAGCCACTCAGATCGCTCGGTGGGGATAGGAGGCGGTCTGCTCACCGACATCAAGTAGTAGTAGCAGGCTCTCCACCCTCTCGAGGTAGCGGGAGGATGGTTTGGGTCTTCATCCTCGTAATCATCATCGACGAAGATGCTTTCTTGGGTTCGTAAACCTGTACCAAGCATCGGGTCTAGTACTGTGACTAGCCTCATCAAAAGTGACTTCGCAAGTCTCAACAATTTTGTTAGTATCAACATTAAAAACACGATAGCCACGAGAATGAGCAGGATATCCAAGAAATATGCCATCAAAACATCTAGACTCAAATTTATCAAGATTTCCATGTTTAAGAATGAAGCACTTGCAACCAAAAATCTTGAAATGAGAGACCTTGGGAGAATGACCAAATCTAAGCTCATAAGAAGTCTTCCCAACCACGATCTCAAGAAAACCCTATTGGAGATATAACAAGCGAGAGATCGCCTCACCTCAAAATCTCCTAGGAGTAGAATGCTCATCTAGCATGGTCCGAGCCATCTCTACAAGGGTTCTGTTCTTCCTTTCTACAACACCATTCTCACGAGGAACTCTAGGAGAAGAAAACTGATGCTCAATTCCCTATCGGTGCAGTAAGGTAGAAAAGAAGAATTCTTGAACTCGTCCCATTATCACTCCTAATGGCTCTCAAAGCTCCAGTATATCAACAAAGAATTCTAAGGACCAAATCTTTAAAGAATCCAAATGCTTCGTCCTTAGAAGCAAGAAAATAAACCCATGAATACCTGGAGTAATCATCCACAACCACAAGCACATACCATTTCCCACCAGCTGACTGAACTCTAGAAGGACCAATCAGATCTAAGTGAAGAAGTCAGTCAGTCCATCACCATTACCAAAGTAAGAGGTGGGTGGGAAGGCACACCATCTTACCATGTCTACAGAGAGCACACAAGATCTCTCGACACCTTGACTTAGGCAAACCTCTAATCAAGTCCTTGCAACTGACTCTAGACAAATGATCAAAACCTATATGCCCAAGTCTACGATGCCACAAAACAAGGTCATGAGAATCAGAGGCCACAAGACACCTAGGACTAGAAGCAGAAGAAATGCTGAAATTTGCACAGAAAATCTTCTCAAATCTGGAGATCTCAAAAACAAGCTCACCTGAGGAATCTAGAACTCTACACTCACCTCTCTTAAACCTCACTTCTAGACCCTCATCAAGCAGCTGAGAAACAGATAGAAGATTATACCTCAGCTTACTTACCAAAGCGACGTCTTTTAGCATGAACTTGTCGTTGACGCAAGACAAGTGCCCTTTGCAGTTACGGTCCCAGTAGAAGCATCCCCAAATGTAATCAATTCATTGCCGGATGCACGTGTGAGGGAGGAGAACCATCTAGAATCTCCGGTCATATGTCGAGAACACCCGGAGTCAACAAGCCACTTGTCCTCCTTCCTCGCACGACGGACCTAAAAGGCACAATCAGAAAACATCCGTGCCTCAGTACTGGGGTTAGTGATAAATGAACGAGGAATCCAAAGATCGAGAAGCACGATGTCCGGGAGCAGCAGAGAAATAGTGAAACATGATCGAATAAAATCATAAGAATGCACATGAGAACCACCTAGACCTCTCCAAACGATCTACCAAAAGATCGATACTCCCCTGCCTAGGTGCTACCCTGTCTCTCCTCACGATGTCCTAATCCAACATGCCGCCTAGACCCACCAAAAGAGTCTACAATATTCTCTACAAATCTAGGCCTATGTGTGGTGCGATAAACAGTCGCCTAGCTCTAGAGACTACATCCGAGAAGGGACTCTCTAATGGATCTTAGGACGCCATCCTCTCTTTTCTCTCAAGTTTTGCTCTCCTAAGGTAACTCAACAAGATGGCCTTCTTTCTTCTGAAGGTGCAATGGTAATCGACCTTTGAGGGGTCTGCATGAATGAGTGAAAGCACCTTTCTTGCCGTAAAGAGTTTGAGCAAAACCACCGGATTTGAAAACAACCCCGATGGCTTAGGAGGTTCTAGCTCAAACAAACCATTCTTCACAACTCTAGCAATCTTAGGTGGGTTTTTCTTGGAATGCTCTAGGGGGTTGAAACCTAGACCACTATTTTTCACGCTCACCTTGGATTGATCAAGAATCATGTTGAGTTTCTTTTTCCCACTTGAAAATTTCTCAAGAGTCACCTTGAGGTAATCATTCTCTTTCATTAACTCCTCACATCTAGTACACTTGCTAGACTTGATTACCTCATTGCGCTTACTCTTAAGAAGGGCCACTTCCACTTTGAAGGCCTCACAAGACACACAATAGGATTCCTGAATCCTACCCATCTGCT
Organism: Hsuehochloa calcarea; assembly: GCA_036346395.1. Taxonomy (NCBI): domain Eukaryota; kingdom Viridiplantae; phylum Streptophyta; class Magnoliopsida; order Poales; family Poaceae; genus Hsuehochloa; species Hsuehochloa calcarea. Next base: position 31,193,159 of record CM070600.1, read on the forward strand.
CCTTAAACTTGACTCTAAAAGCCTCTTGTATCTGACTAACCATGGTTTCAACTTCAGCATTCAAAACACAAGAGTTAGAATCAATAACCTTTTAGAAGCAAGAAAGACATGGATCTTTCAATTTTAGCCTTTTCTTCCGTGGTCTTGTTTAAGGCTTCAATCTCAATTGTAAGCTTGGGACAATTTTCACAAGATGCAACTCTAGAGTAAATCAATGTTTCACCATCTCTTGCATCTTAATCCTATTATCCTTACAATGAGAGCATGTGTGACTAGCATCAAACTTTTGCAATTCTTTTAAGGAACTATCCAATTTTAATTCTAGCAAAGCACAATTAGAGCAAGTTAAAGGGATAGCTTCCATGGCGGTACATCAAGAGGAATGACATCTAAACAAGCGATCTAGACTTGAAAGATTCTAGTTCATCGAGAGCATCTTTTAGTTGATTTGTGACAGAGGAATGAGCAGATTTCAAGCTTGTCAAATCTTTAAGCAAGCTAGTGCAGAATCACAAATATCGCAGGATTGATAGATTTAAGCCTAACAACTTCAAGATTTAAATTATCAATCATAATGTCCCGCTTCCTAATCATTTTTACTTGCTTATGCAATTTCGCTCAAAGAAGCACCAAAGCCCTTTTCATATCGGCAATAGAAGGGCATACCTCATCGATCACTAAAAGGATCCTCATCTTTGGAGGAATCGCCGTCGTGGTCGTTCTTGGCCATGAAACACATGCGGTGAAGTCATGCGCCTTCTTCTTGCCACGAGAATCACTCTCGCCGCCCTCCGCTTCCGAGTCCACATCGCTCATATTTACATTCTCAAGAGCGGCAAGGACCCGGTGACAAACTTCGATAGTTTGTCTTCTTGGGTTTTGCATCCTCTCCCGGGATGTCTTCGTGTCTCCTTCTCCTCTTTGCCCTTTAGCTTGGGGCACTTGGAGCGAATGTGGTTTGGCTCACCACATTCAAGCACGTGATAGGTCCACTCCTCCTCCTATTTCTCACCTTGTTGTACGCTCTTGTGAATTTGGTGGAAAGGAGGGCTAAGTCATCCTCGGGCAATTTCTCAAGTTGCTCATCACTCAAGGAATGTAAAGCGATAATGAAAAGCCGATGAGCTACAATCAAGAGAATCAAAGAGCAACCCTTGGATTTGTCGACCACTAAAGCCATCGACTGTCTTGGGAGACGCGAGATAAAGTCAATCTCATGCGTCTTCAACCTCGAGTAGAGCTTATCCATGGTAAGCTCACTCATGACAAATGTTGTCATTGATGGAAGTGATCTTCATACCCTGCACCTTCACATCAAGAGCACCCGAAGTGGCGTGCATTTTCGCACTCGTAAAATATCAAGTCAACAAATACGGAGATCATGAAGAATTTTAGAGAATCTTCCCACACTCATCCAAAGACTCACCGTGCCTTTGTTCGATCTTCGAGTAAACCTTTTTGAGCTGGTTCTGTCTCACTTCCTTGATCGCAGTGGACCCTTCGTGATAATCACAAAGTGTCCGCCAGATCTCGTGAGCAGACCGCAAGTGAGCAACACGCTCAAACTCAGATCGACTAAGGCCTTGGATCAAATAATTCCGAGCCTTGTCGCTGGCCTCCACATCCGGAGTGATCGATCGCCATCTACCGGCACGACATAAGGGTTTTTCACCTTTAGCCAAATAGCGTGCCCTTGAGCCTCGATATACGCTTGCATACGAGCCTTCCAAAGATGCAAAGTCAACTCCCTCAAAATGTGTGGCTTGGTTGAGTACTTGTCAGTCGCCATGGCTCCAAAGACCGGTTAAGATCTATAGAAGAGAGCTAACCGGCTCTGATACCACTTGTAGGACCGGAAAGGCGACTAGGGGGGGGGTGAATAGGCGCTTTCAAAACTTTCTCACCTAAATCAAAACCAACACGAACTTTACTCCTTTAGCTATGGAAGCTAAGAAGTTCGGTGCACACAACGGAAGCCTTGTGTTGAATTTGATAAACCCCTCAAGCACACGACACAAAAGGAGAAAAGAACTCAATGTTCTTCACTGGACACGGGCGGTCTGACCGGCTACCACAGGCGGTCGGACCGACGGTGATCCAAATGATCCGACCAAGAACTAACCAATGGCCGGACCGGTGGACGGTTCGACCCGCCAAACCAGCGGTCTGAATACACGGCGGTCGAACCGCCGCTGAAAGGTTGATCGGACCAGAGAGTCCAAGATCAAAACTCCACCCAAAACCAAAACGAAATTTGATCCAACTTTTGATTCAACCAATGAAACTTGACCAAATTTCTAGCACACCTCCCTAATGATATTAGAGACCTATTTCTAGCGACGATCCGTCGATCCACTTCAAATCGATCTCTCGAGATTTTATCAAAGAAGTGCTCAAACCCTAGAAAAGAGAAAGACTTGATTCACGACTTGCTTGTGGGGGATTGATGATCTAGATGACTCTAGGAGTAATCCCATACATCAAAGCAAGATAAAGAAGGCCAAGAGACCACGCATGAACCTTTGAATCAAGGAAGCACCAAAAACATCCAAAAGAGAGAAGAACACAAAGGGAGCAATTGATCTTTCAATTGAGCATCACAAGATTGTTCATTCACAATAGATGCTTACAAAGCCTCTCCACCAAGGAGGGCAAGAGCTCAACAAGGAGCACACTCCAAACCCTAGTTCTCCTCTCCTCTCCTCCAAACCCTAGAAAAAGAAGAAGGGGGCTAAAATGAATGCTTGCTTAGGTTTTCCACCTCACCCCTTCCTATTTATACTAGAGAGCTAGGGTTTCCCTTTTTGGGTCACTTACACATGGGACCCACACACACAAATAACTCTTGAAGCAATCGCCTGCTTCACCACGTATAGGTTGATCAGCGGTTCTCATCGACGCCAAGCCTCTCTTGTCCGAATCCCATCGGAACCTCCCAGAGACTCGCATCGATATCCGCACCACCTGATCCAACCAGCTGTTTCGAACCACCCGTTCGATCCATCTTGTCCATTCTGCACCATGCTTGAGTCACACAACCTCACCCGGTATCCCTGATCGTTCTGGACCTCAGCTCTCCAAGCGTAGTCCCGATCCACTCGCCGTTGACGTCGTTGACTGCAAGCCACCGCACAAAGAATAAGCAAACAAACCGCTTCCGAACAAGTTCTTCTCAACTTGACCCACGCCGCCTCCGCAATGCGATATACATCAATAAAGCATTGAAGTTCATAGAATCACACACTCAAAATCAACTCAATGCAACACTTGGCTTTCATTCAAGTGACTGCCGGTCTGACCACCCCATAGGGCCGGTCTGACCGATTTCATGCCGGTCGGACCGCTCCCATCACGGCGGTCGGACCGGTCCAAAGGACTTAGCCAAAATTCAAGCGAGAAATTCCGAAACCTTCTGGAAATTTCAATCGAATAGAACTTTTGACTGGGAGCTCCAAAAATGATGGGACCACATCCAGGAGACTCCCCTAACTTGCCTACACAACCTATTTTTGGCTCAGCTCCAAAAACCCAACTTTCAAATCAGCGGTCGGACCGGCCACCATGGCCGGTCGGATCGCTTCCATCAAGGCTCGACCGCCCAAGACAACCGGTCGACCGCCAAGGCCCGACAAATTGGAGCAAACCCGAAAACGCGAGATTTTGCAAACCAATAACGCCATTGCCAATTGACTCATCATCCTGAGATCGTGCACATATCCTCACGATATCCACAATCTCAATGAAAGCCTCTAGGGCATATCACCAACACATTGCGGCTTCTAAAGCTGCAAAACAGGCCGTATCGATTAGAAAGTTCATTAAAGTAGACACATGTTACAGAACATGGTGTTGAATTGACCCACCTTGAGACACAGCTGAGATTGTTTCGATTTCATGTATCATAAGTTAGACTCAAGCAATGATGATGTATAATCCTTAGACCTGATATCAGCATAGTTCCCTGGATGTGTAAGAGTACATTTTAGGTTGTCAAACGCTACTATATAACTGAGTAGTTATAGAGTACCTTTTAGGTATACTATGAAACATGGGGAGGAATGTGACTGGTCGGATATGAGATTTACTCCTCTTAACATAACAGGAGAGATATCTCTGGGCCCCTCGATGTGGTCGGATAAAGAAAGTGCATGGCCATGCCACTACTGGTCGAAGAGTTTGACTACGTGAAGTTATCCGACACTTGATCGAGAAAGTATTGGATAGTCTATGGATGACAATATATCTCACCTATAATTCAACTAGATATCGTGAGGCAAGGGTATAATGCATGAACTAGTCATTTAGTTTGATCAGATACGGACTAGTCGTATTGAGATACGAGGTAGTCGTAGACTGGTCGAACATAATCACTAAGTGTTCGAAACCTAGTCATAAGGAGTTTTGAACTGGTCGAGACTAAATATGATCTAATCGTATGGAGATACGAGCTGGTCATTAGTGACAAGAACATGGTCGTAGATCATATTGCATTAAGGTTCGTCTGATATTATTTATGTGTATTCAGAAATCGTTATATCCTACTAGGAACGCCAACGACTCGTGATCGAAAAAGGTTTCCGAGTCACAATCGACTATGCATGTGTAATACCCTGAAGTTTATTCGGGCGATTAGAAGAGTATTCGGGAGAAATAATTAAATATAAAATTAGAATTTTCAGAAGTTGCAAGGGGGTTTTCGCAAAAAAATTTCCAACCTGGGCCTTGGCACGGCCCAGGAGGCCCATGTGGGGGGTCGGCCAAGGGGGTGCCTCTCCCATAAACCCTAGACGCCCCTCCCCTCACCCCTAACCGTCCCCTTCCCTTTCCCCCACCAAGCCGCCGCCTCTTCCACCCCTCCCCACCAGGCCGCCACCTCCTCCTCCCCTCCCAGGTGCTGCGCCTCCTCCCGCTCCCCAACCGGCTGTTCTTGCTGCTCCACTTCCTCGCATCGTCGTCTCTCGGTGCCGCCACTTCCCCCATTGGTGTCCTGTAACATCCCAAATATGGATTTGTGTTTCAAATGTAAGAAAATAAGAAGAAATTAAAACTTTTCTTGTATCTTGAAGCCCTAGGTCATTTTTGTAATTCTTAAAAAAATTATGGAAAATCAAATTTAAATCCTCATTTGACTCTAATCAAAAATCTCCTTGGCATTGATCTTGTGCCAAACCCCTGGAAATATTTTTCGTGAGTTCTAGGGAGGCTTGGCAACACCTCTGAATTATCTCATGATTTTTAGAAATTATTTGATAAGTTTTGGGGGCAAGTCAAATTTGGTCAAACCCTATTTCTCCTCTTCTGGAATTTCTGGAGAAAAATTTAGTGCATGAAAATCTCTGAAAATTTTATGGGAGGTTCCTCCTGCTGTCAGCAAGCTCTAGTTAAAATTTCATAATTTTTAGAGCTTGTTTGCTACCTCAAATAAATCCTCAAAAATAAGATATTTAAAATTCAAATTCTAACTGGTTTGCACTGTTCCTCGGGTTCGAACTGGACTCGGGCTCGAGCCACATGACTCGGTCCAACCAACTAAACGCGACCGGCCGATCGATCGATCGGCGGGCGTTGTGAGCCGTTGGATCAGCATCGAACGGTCCTTGATCAACCGAACGATGGAATCGTTTTAACCCACCCGTTCTAACTCAGCCGTTCGATTTCAATCCGACGGTCGACACGTCGTCTCCTTCCTCCGGCGGTAGCAGCGTGAGCTCGCCGATGCCGCGGCGCAGAGGAGAAAAGCCGCGTGCGATCCACCCACTCGGTACGCCTTTAAACGGCTAGCTCTGCGCGCGTTAAATGCCCGTCGTGCTCCTCCCTCAGGCGTCCACTCTCCAACTGCTCCCGTTGTTCTCTCGCGCTCTAATGGCCGTGTTGAACCGAGCGGGATATCGCCGTTGCTCTCGGCCATCCTCGGCTATTTAAGCTCCATTGTTTCTCCCTTAGCTTCCTTTAGCATCTCCTCAACTCTAGCTAGCACGCACAAGTTCGCTGGAGCTGCAGATCCTCGGGAATCCTTCGGCCGCTATTGTCGGTTTTGGAGCTTCGGTGGAGTCGGTGCAGTAGGGGTTTCCTTCTTCGAGTGTTTGCTCCCACTGCTCCCCCTTTACTCTCTGAATCTAAACCCTCACTCAATTTTGTTCAATTTGCCCAGGGTCGAGCTGAATTTGGATTTCCCCAATTTCGGCCGAAATCTGCTTTCTTCCTCGCCCGAGCCGTCTCGGCTCTCCTCGGTGCATCCTTTGCGCTCAGGTAACCCCTCTTTAGTCCCTAGTGGTCTGGCACCTGCTCTCTTGAACCGCAGCTGAGCGCATCGCCGTTTTTCGTTTTGGTCATTTTTGGCCACTTCGGTTCTCTCCGGCTTGCCGGCGTTCTGGACCACCGCAGCCAAATCATTGGTACCATCGGGTGCGCAATGATGTTTGGGACCCATTATGGGCACCTGCTCGCACCGCCGCGGCCAGAGCCGCCGGCGGCGAGCCGATCTTCCCCATCGTTTTTGCCGGACGAAAACAGGACGGGCGTTTTGAACGTGAGTCGGTCTGGACCATCGATCCTTAGATCTACGGCCCACATTAGCGTGGAGATTTGAATTTGTCGTGCGTCTCGGTCTGTGGTCTGTTGGATCCAAGATCAACGGTCCCGACTCGAGTTCGCATGGGTCGTTGGATCCAGGATCAACGGCTCGCGTGCGTGGGGACGTTCCGACCGCCCACGCGCTCAGATCCACGTGGACCGTTGGATCCAGATCCAACGGTTGACGTTTAGGGTTTTCGCGACGCGCGGCTGCCGCAAGACGTGGACTTGGACCGTTGATCCAAGATCAACGCCCACGCTCGCCCACGTCATTTCAAATTTCTGATTTTCCCGAAAGGATTTATTTATCAACTGAAAAATATGATAACTTGTAAAATGCATAACTAATTCATTTTAATTCCTTTTCGGGAGATTCAAATTTTGTTGGCTATGTTTTTAACTAAACTTTAATCTAAAAATGTTTCCAACCCAGTATAGCTCCAGAAAATTTTGCTAATGAATAGTAGCATTTTTTATTTATAAAAGCTGAGCAAATTTGTTTTGGCCATATCTTTTGCATTAACAATCCAAATCAATTGGTTCTTATTGCTAAATTCGTTATAAATCATGATCTTGCTACTGTAAAATTTTCAGAATTTTTGGAGAAAGTTTACTGTTGGGTCTTTGCATTTTCTTCGTTCTTATGGGTTGTTTTTCGCTATGTCGTTAGGATCCGAAGAGCACATTGACAATATTATTGATCCTCAGCAACATCTTGACCCACAGCAAACAGGCAAGCAGTTTGATCATGTTAATCCCATTATTTTTCAAGTCTAATATATTGATTTCAACTTGTATGTATGCATTGCTATTTTGTTGTTAAATTATGGTTAGTATCCTATAGTTGCATAATCTGTAGGAATTGTTTATCCTCTACTACCATGAGCCTAGGTTATTTGCTGTGATTGGAGTTCGATGGATGAGCTCTTGTCACTTAGTAGAGTACGAATGGAAAATGCTTAGAAATGCTTAGTCGGTAGTAATGGGCGATCGTCGATTTTAGTCGATGATCTTGATCACACATCTAAATATTATTCCTTTATGTGTAGTACTTGTGCTTTGTTATTTTGGTAAAGTAAAAGTCTGAAAATGAAACATTGTTTTAGACTTGGGCAAGTGGTTGGATGGTGGATTATTGGGTTTGTGGATGTCTTGCCTAAGTTAACAAGGACCGAACATCTTGTGTCACACTCTCCAAGCATTTTTGCGTGCTAACCACGCGAGAGGGATATGGGACCTCTCTTGACTAAGTACTTTGGCGTGTACTATCTCCGAGTCGCAGGAGGGGGTTGTGTGTGTTGTGTGAAAAAGGATATATGTTTTTGTGTTGGGTGTGCGGTGGTGGAGATTCTGGGTAGGCTCTCCACCTCGAGGAGCATTGTAGTTGTCCAAGGATTTACCTGAGATGGGTAGTTGACCGAGGCTTTACAATGACTCCGACACAACGTATGGGTTTCTATCCATACGGGCGGCTCGTAGTTAATACACAATATTGGAAATGTCTCGTAGGACTTAGCCGTGTCGGCATAGCTAAGGAAGTGTGCTTAATAGCTTGGCAAAAAGGCGGTCTGGCGTGTGGGTACAGTGGTACACCCCTGCAGGGTATAAAACTATTCGAATAGCCTCGTCCTAGGTTATGGACACGCTTGGTTAGGTTTTGCAAGAGTTAGACTACAACCTTTTAAAATTAAAATTTGACATGGTTGGTATGAATGGGTAATTCATGCTATTGTTGTGGTGACTATGGGTTTAGTCACTTCCAGGATTGTTGTTGTCACCTATCTACTGTTATATTGTTGTCATTTACGATTATTTGAACATTAAAAATAGATTTGTTAACTTGCTTTTTAACTGTACTACATTATTGCAACTAAACATTGCTTTGTGCTGAAAATGAAACATACAGCCTCCACTTAAATAAGCTTGCATGTAGCATATGTATAGGTCTGTTACTCTACACGTAAGTCTTGTGGAGTACAATTTTTGTACTCATTTGCTTTGCTTAACTATTTATTGCAGAGGAGGAAGGTGAGCCCCAAGGGCCTCACTTATGTGAGATGTGCTGTGGATTCGACGACTAGCTTGGCGGTCCGATCGGTTGCCTTGTGGGTTAAAGGCACACTGATTGGCTCTTTTGTTTATGGCCATCTTATGGCACTTTTGCTTCTGCTATCTTTTATTCTTGTATTTATTGTAATTTGGCCGGTCGGCCTCTCTTGTGTAATAACTATCCTTTATTTATCTTAACTTTTGGGTTGTTGCATTGCTTCGGTTCTATGTGAATGAATGGAATTGATGCATGAATTTTGTAAAAGAGGTGTGTATACAGCATTTCTGGGAAGTATACATGTCTCGAAGATACGGGTTATTTTGTTTGTGATGCTAGGGTCAATTGGTGACTAAGCATTACAAGCCCAATAATCCGGGGTCCTCACAAAGTTTGGTATCAGAGCCATACTGACCGTAGTAACCCAAGTTGGTCGTCTTTATGATATTTTGGAAAACCCTAATTTCGAAGTATCAAATAATTTATGAAAGCTTAAGGAATTCTCATATTTTTATTCCTTACCTATCTTAGCTTTCTTCTCTCATCTTACTCTAATTTGAGTTTTACAAATTGTTTACCTCTCCTTTCTTCAAAGATAGTGGTTATCTTTTAATTGGGTTTTGGGAACTAATGAGTTTGGCAAATTGAAGTGTCGGCTGCCCTGTACAAGGTTTTGAAGTTTCTGGAATGGATAAATTGCGACTAGAAGCTTGGATGCAAAACCTGGACAACGATCTTTCAATTTCCGGACAGCAAGCTCAAAGGTTCTAAATGGGGTAGAAAATGAGATGTTAATCAACTAAAACTTGTGGGAATAGAAGGGTAAGATGTGATACTAGTTAGCTATGTATCTAGCACTAATTTCGCTGAGTTAACCTTACTCTTTAGTGGTATTAGATCTTACGTTGTATTCTGATTTTTACCTTCTCAATCAATTACTCGTTCATTCAATACGGGTTGGTTGCATTGGGAAGTGGAGCTTTGGTTTGGTGATTCATTGCGATTTTTAGAATCTTTTTATAAGCTTGTTTAAGTTTATACACTTGCTGCTTTCGGCTTTCGATTAGAGTGATATTCCATTCCCCTAGTCGTTAGCTTTTTGCTTCATTTTGGCTTTGTTTTCGGGTCTAGTTTTTAATCCAAGTTTCTTGTAACAGGATGGTCGGACGCACTCATAGCAGCCAAGGCCAGTCAGCTAGTCCGGACGAGGATTTTCCTCCTCCTCCGACCATGGCCGAGGTCCTTCTTCAGATCGAGCGCAACCGTGTAGAGGACAGGAGGGTTCTTCTGGACGTCATCACGCGCAACACTTCCGCCCTTACCGGTGCTTCAGGATCCGGGCAAGGGGGTGGACACCAGCCGCGTGGGGGACTTGCGGAGTTTCTTCGCACCGAGCCCCCACGCTTCTCCAGTCCGAGGACTCGCTGACGCTTTTATGAGACGATTGGCCGTCGTTGAGCGAAAGCTTCGTATAGCGCAGTACCAGGAGCACGAGAAGGCGCTGTCCGCATCGCGCCAGCTGGAGGGTGCAGCTTTGTCTTGGTGGGAGAGCTTTCTGCCATGCGACCGACAGCCACACCGCCACCGGGAGGAGTTCCGACCGCCTTCCGTCGAGTCACATTCCTTCCGCCTAATGAGGTCAAGAAGGAGTTCTTGTCGCCGACAATGACGCTTTCGCCATTCTGAGTACTGCACGAGTTCAACCATTTGGCTCGTTATGCTCCGGAAGAGGTGGCCACTGATGAGGCCAAGCAAGAGAAGTTCAAGGATGGTTTGTCTGAGGAGCTTCAGGATAAGCTATCTGTTGTCGACTTCCCAGATTTTCAGGCCTTGGTGGACAAGGCCATCGTCGCTGAGCACTCAGGGAGAGCGCTTGTGGATTCCCGCAAGCGTAAGTGGGAGGCCCACAAGTCGTCTAGGGCCAGCTATCCCCGCCTGGTCGGCCTCGGGGGTCGCGCCACCGGTCTCAAGACCCTCGAGGCCACAAGACACCGCTCTTCGTCCTTCGCAGGCCGTGCCCCAATCACGTGCACATGCGAGTCAGCAGGGTGGCCCCCGCAACCCTAAGTTAGAGCTTGTTTTTAGACAAAGAGTCAAATTCATTTTTTGTATATACATGGTAAGCTAGACCTAAGAAAATACAAATCGAGCTAGTTAGAGCTTGTTTTTAGACAAGGAGTCGTTCCCATTATATATTTGGGATCACGTTGCAGACGGTCAAGTACTTAACTCATAAGGATATAAAAGTAGAATAAGACACACATAATAATCTTTTCCTCAATTTTATGATGTATACAATATACAGACTTTACCCATTCTTATTTAGAGAAGGTGGCGGGCTGTGACAATAGAATGAACAATATGGAACTGTGTTAGCTAGGCTGGTTGTCCTTGTGAGGACCCCGGATTATTAGGCTTGTAATGCTTAGTAACCAATTGACCCTAACATCACAAACAAAATAACCCGTGTCTTCGAGACATGTATACTTCCCAGAAATGCAGTATACACACCCCTTTACAAAATTCATGCATCAATTCCATTCATTCACGTAGAACCGAAGCACAGCAACAAACCAGAAGTTAAAATAAATAAAGGATAGTTATTACAAAAGAGAGTCCAACCGGCCAAATACATATGAATACCAAAAATTTACAGCGGAAGCAAAAGTGTCATAAGATGGCCATAAACAAAAGAGCCAATCAGTGTGCCTTTAACCCACAAGGCAACCGACCGGACCGCCAAGCTAGTCGTCGAACCCGCAGCACATTTCACAAAAGTGAGGCCCTTGGGGCTCACCTTCCTCCTCTGCAATAAATAGTTAAGCAAAGCAAATGAGTACATAAATTGTATTCTGTAAGACTTACGTGTAGAATAACAGACCTATACATATGCTACATGCAAGCTTATTTAAGTGGAGGCTGTATGTTTCATTTTCGGCACAAAGCAATCTTTATTTGCAATAATATAGTACATTTAAAAGCAAGTTGATAAATCTATTTTTAATGTTCAAATAACAGTAAAAGACAACAATAATAACAATAGATAGAGGACAACAACAATCCTGGAGGTGACTAAACCCTTAGTAACCACAACAATAGTATGAATTACCCATTCATACCAACCATGTCAAATTTTTAATGAAAAAGGTTGTAGTCTAATTCTCACGGGGCGTATCCGAGTGTGTCCATAACCTAGGACGAGGCTATTCGAATAGTTTTATCCTCGCAGGTGTACCAATGTACCCACACGCCGCACCACCTTTTGCCACATGATTAGCATACTTCCTTTGGTATGCCAAGCACACTAAGTCCTTCGAGACATTTCCAATATTATGTATTAACTGCGAGTCGCCCGTATGGATAGAAACCCATACGTTGTGTCGGAGTCATCGTAAAGCCTCGGTCAACTACCCATCGCAGGTAAAGCCTGGGACAACTACGATGCCCCTCAAGGTGGAGAGCCTACCCGGAATCTCCACCACCGCACACCCAACACAAGAACACAGATCCTTTTTCACACAACACACACAACCCCCTCCTGCGACTCGGAGATAACACACACCAAATTACTTAGTCAAGAGAGGTCCCATATCCCTCTCGTGTGGTTAACACGCAAATTGCTCAGTACGGTGGCGCAAGTAATTTGGTCCTTGTTGACTTAGGCATACTACCACAACCCAAACAACAACACCATCCAACCAATATGCCCAAGTCTAAATCAATTTTTTATTTTTAGATTTTGCTTTATAAAATAACAAAGCACAAGTGCTGGATATAAAGGAATAATAATTAGATGTGTGATCAAGATCATCGACTAAATCGATGATCGCCCATTACTACCGAAGCTAAGCATTTCTAAGCAATTTCAAATCGCAATCTACTAAGTGACAAGAGCTCATCCATCGAACTCAAATCACAGCAAATAACCTAGGCTCAGGTAGTAAAGGATAATCAATTCCTACAGATTATGCAACTATAGGATACTAACCATACTTTAACAACAAAGTAGCAATGCATACATACAAGTTGAAATCAATATGTTAGACTTGAAAAATACTGGGATTAACATGATCAAACTGCTTGCCTGGTTGCTGTTGTCCAAGATGTTGCAGAGGATCACTTAGGTGATCAATGTGCTCTTCGGAACCTAATGAGAAAGCGAAAAAGAACCGATAAGAACGAGGAAAACAACAAGACTCAACCGCAAACTTTCTCCAAATGTTTTGAAAATTTTACAGCAGCAAGAGCATGATTTATAAGGAATTTAGCAACAAGAACCAATTGATTTGGATTCTTAATGCAAAAGATATGAGCAAAACAATTCTGCTTAGCCTTATAAATCACAAATGCTACTATTCATAGTACTAAATTCTTTGCAAAAATTTCTGGAGCTAAAATGAGGTTAGAAACATTTTTAGATTAAAGTTCAGTTAAAAACATAGCTAACAAAATTTGAATCAACCGAAAAGGAATTAAAATGAAATAGTTATGTATTTTACAAGTTAATTTCATTTTTCAGTTAACAAAATAATCCTCTCGGAAAAATCTGAGAGTAAAATGACGTGGACGAACTTGGACTGTTGATCTTGGATCCAACGGTCCAAGTCCACGGGACTGCACGCTCATGCTGCTCACAACCCCACCGTTGGATTTGTGAGCCGTTGATCTAGAGATGGACGGCTCACAACGAAGGAACCTTCGACCGGTCCGAACGTTCACACAACCGAGTCAGAGATTCAAATCCAACGTTTCACGCGCGAGAGAGCACAAAGACGCACAAGACGCGCTCGAGACGTTCACCTTTGGATTTAGATCCAACGGTCCAGTTGGTTCGAGACGTTCGGATGGTCCGAACGTTCACTCGAATATGAGCCGTTGACCTAAAATCCTACAGTACACATGGATCACCACGTTCGGATGGTCCGAACGTTCACGCTGTGAGCCGTTGATCCAAGGATCGACGGTCCACAATAACCACGCTCAAAGAGCTCGCGCCAGCCCAACCGACAAAACTTGACGGCGAAGAGAGCTCACCGCCGGGCGACTCGTTACTGGCGGTGAAAGAAAGGCCCAAAATGGGTCCGCAATAACTTTGCGCACACCCTGGGACCAATTTCTACGGCTGCGGCGGTTTAGAATGCCGGCAAGCCGGAGTTTGCAGAGGTGACAAAAATGGCCGAAAAACGAAAAATGCAAATAAGCTTCACTGCGGTCCAAGTAAGCGGGTGCCAAGCAACTAGGGACTAAAGTGGAGTTACCTGAGCACGGGAAAGACACAGAGAAAGTTGGAGCTACTCCGGTGATGAAAAATGGTGCTTTCAGCCGAAAATGGAGAATTTCCAATTCAGCTCAGCCCTGAGGAAGATAATCAAAATTGAGCGAGGGTTAAGCTCAAGAGAGTAAAGAGGAGCAGAGGGAGTAAGAATTGGAAAAGGAGAGCCACTGTGGTACCGTCTTCACCGAAAGCTCAAAACCCAACAATGGCGGCAGAAGTGTTTTCGGTTGAATGCAGCTCAAACAAACACTGAAGTGCTAGCTAGAGTTGTGAAAATGCTAAAGGAAGTCAAAGGGGAAGTAATGGAGCTTAAATAGAGTAAATGGCAGAGAGCAACGGCAATAAACCCTCTCGGGTGAAACCTGCCATGAGAGCACTTGAGAGCGACGGGAGCAGTTGAGCAATGGACTTTTGAGGGCGGCGCACGACGGGCAATTAATGCGAATAGAGAGAGCCGTTTAAAGGTGATCACCGAGGTGACCCAACGCTGCGCTCTTCTCCTCTGCTTACGCCATAGCTTGACCCAAACGCACACTCAGACATGAGGAAGGAGACGACTCGTCCACCGTTGGATTGAAATCGGACGGTTAAAATGAACGGGACGATTGGAACGGTCTGAACGTTCACTTCAATCCAGGCCGTTATCTCCAAATCGGACGGTTTAAATGAACGGGACGATCGGCGGCATTTAACGCTCACTTCAATCCAATTGCTGATCTAAGATCCAACGACTCTCGTTGATCGAAACATTCGGATGGTCCGAACGTTCACGTGCATATGAGTCGTTGATCTCAGATCCAACGATCCGCGATACTCGAACCCGAGCGACTGCGCCGGTGCAGTTAGTTGATTGAACCAAGTCAAGTGGCTCGGGCCCGAGTCTGACTCGAACCCAAAGAACAGTGAAAACCAGCTAGGGTTTGAATTAAAGAGCTGAATTTTGGGGAATTTGCTTAAGGTAGCAAACAAGCTCCAAAAATTATGAAATTTTAACAGGATGCTGCTGACTGCAGGATAAACCTCACATAAAATTTTTAGAGACTTTTATGCACTAGTATTTTTCTCAAGAAATTCCAGAAGGTGTGAATTAGGGTTTGACCAAGCTTTAACTTGGTTTGACTTGCCCCCCCAAAATTATCAAATAATTTCTAAAAATCATGACATAATTCGAGAGGTGTTACTAAGCCTCCCTAGAACCCAGGAAAAAAATTTACATGGGTTTGGCACAAGATCTTTGCCAAGGAGGTTTTTGATTAGAATCAATTGAGGATTTTGATTTTGATTTTCATAATTCCTTTACAAGAATTACATAAATGTCCAAAGACTTCAAGATGCAAGAAAAGTTTTAATTTCTCCTCATTTGACGCCCACGTGTCCACCCCTCTGTGCAGATGGAGGGCTGTCAGCAAGAACGGGACACCGACCGTCGAGACTTCTCAGCCAAATTAAATTTTGGTAATACTCTAATGATTTAACTAGCGTTTGAATTGATACCAAAATTTTAACGTACCCTGCAAGATTTGGCAATGTCAACGCTTCGCAGTTCATTGGTGTGGGCGAATTTTGGCACAGCCTCAGCCTATTTTTTTGTGGTTGTTTTTTTAATAATACTATTTTAAAGGATAATTACAAAAATAAATAGTCAATTTTTTTATTACAAAAGTAAGGTTCCTATCGCCATTTGAAATACCGACAGACTTCTGTTGCCATTCCAATTGGCGACGGGGGCCCTATCGCCAAAGGGAACAGTGGGGGGTTCCTATCGCCATTTGAAATGACGACAGGAGTCCTGTCGCCAATTAATCTGGCAACGGGAGGGTTCTATCGTTTTTTTATTTATGTGTAGCGGAATTTGTAAATATTTGTAATTTTAATTTTAAAATTTGGTGATACGTTGAAGTGTCTGCGTAATTCGGAATGCAAAATCGGAGAAGACAGTGTAATATGAAGTATAGAATGGATAAAATATTTGGGTTTAGGGTTACCATGCTCGATATTGTCCCGATATATAGGAAAAAGAGATGTAATTTGTTGCATAAGATATCCTGACCATTTGGCATGGAAAATCAAATTTTAATGCACAAGTTCACTGTCATTAGGACCTTTATTTTTAGTGCCTACTTCCTGAACACGTCTTTTGGACCTTTTTTATGTTGTTCCATAGCTCGTTGCGCCAAGAGTTGAATGCCAAAAGATAACGAGATTTGAAGTCGGCTTTACAATGTTGATGCGAATTGAAATAAACTTTATAATAAAGTTGTAAATTACACGGCGCGCAGGGTTTGGTTACGTGTATAACGAACGACATCATGCACGATGCAACAAATTGAAATACACCTACGATACATATACGCCTTTTTGGAATGGAAATAAAGTCGATTGGAACAAAGATCATTAGTTTCGACGGCCCATCGCTCCATTCCACTTGTCTCCTTGCTACTCGTGGTCGCGACAGCGGCAAGTCTCGAAGTCATCCATGTCCTGTGAGATGGGCTGAACAGTTGAATGATGTTAGGATAACACAACGTCGGACCAAATTAATAATTATGATGTATATTGAACATAACTTACCTCTTGATCCGAGTACGCTGGCGCGTGGAGCGGTTGTACGGTCGACAATCTCACTTACAAGTGCCTTCCCCTTGTTCGCTTGCTGCACGCAGCGGCGGCGGATAGTCTCGAAGTCATCCATGCCCTTCGAGACGGGCTGGACAGATGAATGATGTTAGGATAACGCAATTTCGGGCCAAACTAATCATTATGATGCATACTGAACATAACTTACCTCTTGGATCTGGAGTGCACCCAGGCGATGGGGAGTGGTAGTACGGCCCACAGTCTCACTTGCAGGAGCTTTCCCCTTGTCCGCCGCTCGCTTAGCCTCATCATACTCATCTACTTTCTTGGGCTCATTCGATGCCTTTTTAGTTAGGTCAGGGTTGGGTACATAAGGTGTCCAGCACTGGAAGTTCTCGGCTCGCCATGGAAAGTTCAACATGTACTTCTACTAGATGAATACTCTATCGTACATCTCTGGGCTATCGATTCATTGGAAGAAGTTGCATTACATCTCCGGCTGCCACTATACGCGTGTGTAATCAGGGATTTGTGGAATGAAATGTATGATGTGCAAAATCTTTGTGTGTGCAAGATACGCTTACGAGGTGGTGGCCACACATGTAATACGCCCGAGAGGACATCACCGAATGTGTGGACTGGATGTTCTTTGCTGGTTCTTCGCACACACATTGTGGGCGTGGGAACTTCGGTGGTACCGGCACAACCTTAATAGACTTATCCAGGTAGGGTTTAGTCCTGTAGGCAAGCCACTTGCGCTTCTGCAGTATCCTCTTGTAGAAGCTCGTTGAATCCTCCATTTCCTTCCTCTTAGTTGCGTGTACCAAGTTTTGGTCTAGTTTTGGGTGTGGTGGTGTAGTGTTATCCTGCAGCTATCTTCACCCCCACTTCTCTTCTC
This sequence comes from Hsuehochloa calcarea, assembly GCA_036346395.1. Taxonomy (NCBI): domain Eukaryota; kingdom Viridiplantae; phylum Streptophyta; class Magnoliopsida; order Poales; family Poaceae; genus Hsuehochloa; species Hsuehochloa calcarea. The sequence goes on from CM070600.1 coordinate 31,210,529, forward strand.
CCACCTTTTATACAACAATTTTTTGACTTGAAAAGGAGTGGGTGGAATTTTGTTGTCATCACCGTCTACAAAAGTAGCATCGGGTGGCGTGATAGGGTGCGGTCTTTTAGGTATGAAAAGGTATTGTGGCAGAGTGTGGTCTTGTCATTCTAAAAAGTTAGCATCACAGTGTGTTGTCATATCGATCTACAAAAGTGGCAACGTGTGGCATGATAGGAGCCGATCTTTTTGGTCTGAAAAGGTGGCTTAACAGAGTGTGGTCTTGCCAAACTAAAAAGTAAGCGTTGAAGCATCACAGCGTGTTATCATATCAGTCTAAAAAGGTGGTGTGGCGGAGTAAAAGATAGAAACAGGGTGGTGTGGGGGTGTCCCGATGCTGACTCCCTCACATGGTTGAGATGTGCACGCAAAAAATAAATATCGAAACATGAGACAAACATAAGTAGTACAAAAATTAATATTTACATGGCATAACTGGTATTTATAAGAACAAATATCTACTCAAGGCCCCTCTTAGGCGTATCCCGCCTTGCTGCCATGCTGGGCGAACTCATAGTCCTCAGAGTGTGACTCCTCGTGCGACACCATCGGCTCGTCCCAAAGCGGAGTAAGACCTGTGAAACATTGCATTATGCTTGTAACCTTGGCGAAAACCCATAAAATAGTATGCTATGCATGCAAGCAAGATAGTCATACCTCGTCGCACGATGCTAGAGGATGACTCCGCGTAGACCTGCCTCGTGTATAAGTGGAACTCAGGACCTGTTAGAGAAAATTTCGTTAGTAACTACTATAGTTCGAAATAAAGAATCAAACGTTAGTATTTCATACCGACCTACAAATTGTGTCGAGGTACTCCCAGGATGGCGCAACGAGGACCCGCTCGCCACGCCCTAGTGAGGAGTCCTGTGGCGTGACGCACCATGGCTCACCCCTTGCCCACGCACAGGTGGGTCCACCTGGTCCCTCGGCTTACGACAAGTAGAGATCTCGATCCCCCGTCTCGACTTCTTTAGGAACTGCACCATGACCACTCCGATGTCCTTTGCCGTCATGCTGAAAGTGCTCCCCGAGCATGAACTGATGCACTAAGGCCGCCAGCTCGTGCACCTCCCAGTACAGATCGACTTCTACACATAATTAACAAGTTAGAAACTGATATCTTAAGTACCGGTATCTAATGAAGTATCGATGCTACAAAATAAACACCTTATCTATCCTACGTGGCAAGTAAAATCAGTTTTTCTTTGCTAAACACATGTGTAAACATCTGCATTGTACATGCTCTTAGAATATAGATAAAAAAGAATGTGGATAGGTCCCATCGAGGAATTACTCGTTTTGGTGAGAGATTTCGGCCTCGTGCACAAAAGAATGTGCATAGGTCCCATCAGGAAATTATTCATTTTGGTTAGCGATTGTGGCCTCGTGCGCTGCTTACTTACACGTGTGGATCAAGATTACGGTTTTTTTTTCTTTATTTGGTTCCATGGTAGGGCTGGTGGATCCAACCATTGCAATATTCGTCTCCTCTGTCTTATGTCTTACATCCTGGATTAAGAATTGACATAGAGCTTTAACGCTGGTGTAGAAGTATAAGACTTAGGGGCTGTTTGGATTGTTGCCCCAACGAGCCAAACTAAATTTTGGTAATACCCTCATGATTTGGCTAGTGTTCGGATTGATACCAAAATTTTGGTGTGCTCTAGAATAGAAATCCACGGAGATAACCCACCTGACATATTGGTAGCATCAATTGAACTCTAGTCGTCAGCTAGAAATCGTAGACGCCATATCAGTTGGACCATATATACAAAGGTCGGCCAAAACAAAAAGCATATGAATTGCTTCAATCTTTACGCAGTTCGTAAGCTCTTACGTTGCCCCCACATACGCAGTGACGCTTCCACTCCACCGCTCACACTGCAGTATAAAAGTGGGACATCTACTCCCCGATAGGCCACACCACTACGGTGATCTCGCCGGCCACGCCCAACAGCAGCGGAGAGCAGCATCTTGCCGGCCATGGCGGCTGCACCGGCGGCGGTTCCCCGCATGAAGCTGGGCTCCCAGGGGCTGGAGGTCTCGGCGCAGGGCCTGGGCTGCATGGGAATGTCTGCCTTCTACGGCCCGCCCAAGCCCGAGCCCGACATGGTCGCGCTAATCCACCACGCCGTCGCCGCCGGCGTGACCTTCCTCGACACCTCCGACGTCTACGGGCCGCACACCAACGAGGTCCTCCTCGGCAAGGTCGGTTCGGAAGCCGCCGGATCTTCGTGCTCGGTTTGTTGGATTCTCTGGTTTTGCTGCTACGTGCTGTGTACTGAAGGTGTTCGACGGAATGCTTGTGAGCAGGCGCTTCAAGGCGGGGTGAGGGAGAAGGTGGATCTGGCCACCAAGTTCGGCATATCGTTCGTCGACGGCAAGCGGGAGATCCGCGGGGACCCGGCGTACGTGCGCGCGGCGTGCGAGGGAAGCCTCAAGCGGCTCGGCGTTGACTGCGTCGACCTCTACTACCAGCACCGCATCGATAAGAGGGTTCCCATCGAGGTCACGGTGAGTGCCATCTCTCTGTTAATGGATACAAACGTACACGTGAAAGCTGGAGGTGAGAGGGAAGTACTAGCTAAACAGTGAGAAGGATGTGGGTTGGTGGAGCTGTGGTGGTAGTTTTGTTGATGGGTTGGGGAACTAAATTCGTGAGGCCTTCCAGAGGAGCTATCCATCCCATGAGGTGCTTACTGTAGCGCACGTGTGTGGGGTAGGGGATCGAACGTCTCTCCTCGTAGAATTTATTTCCATGACTTGGTGTCTAGAATGAATACTTCTACCGAATCTCTGACAATATTCTTTATTTCTATCTTTCATGGTCAAAGCCCAAATAGGAGCTCAGTGGGGGGATATTAGGTTTATTTTCTACTTCTCACAAGAATCGCCTTGTGTTCTTCCAGTAACATCTAGGAGCTACCATGTGTAGCCACTGCACGCATTCAGCAACACGTGGGTTTGATCCTTTGGTGGGCTATATCTGTCTGATACCGTATACTTTGTTAGTCCCTCACCAGCAACTACTTATGACATTTTTGAGCCATTGCATGTTACTGTTGTGCACAAATTGAATTTGCATTCATTTTAACTTTTCCAAGAACCCTTATTGTAACTTTTAAGCCGAGGACTTTTTTTCTTGAGATTACCAACTTTTACCCTTGGCATTCTTAGGTTGGAGAACTCAAGAAGCTAGTTGAAGAAGGAAAGATAAAATACATCGGATTATCTGAAGCATCTGCATCAACAATCAGAAGGGCTCATGCAGTTCATCCTATCACTGCAGTTCAGCTGGAATGGTCATTATGGTCTAGAGACGTGGAAGAAGACATAATCCCTACATGCAGGTATTGTACAAACACAATATTTTGCCTGTTGAAAGAGTCAGATGCTTTACTTTTCTAAATTATTTTTTTTGGTGTCCACCTCAGAGAACTTGGAATTGGAATTGTAGCTTACAGCCCACTTGGTAGAGGGTTCTTCTCTAGTGGAGCAAAATTGGTTGACTCACTATCAGAGCAGGACTTCCGCAAGGTGAGTTCCCATGACTGCTACCTATTAATTGTATTTTGCTGTTATTCTGGTGGCAACTAGCAAGTTAATTTAACTATTCATTGTTTTTTGGTTTCTAAATCTGGATCAATCCTATATATTATGCATATGCTTGATTGAGACCTTTTCCTTTGCATCGATCTCCTAGAATCCTTTTTGAATACATCTATTTGCTGTACATAAAGGTCTCATCTATTTATCCTATAAAAGGGAAGTAGAACTTCTACAATCAGTTCTCTTTTACTGAGAACTTTCTACTTTTGCAGTATATGCCTAGACTTCAACCAGAGAATCTTGAGAAGAATGCCCATATATTTGAGCGTGTTAACGCAATGGCGACAAGAAAAGGATACACACCATCACAACTTGCACTGGCTTGGGTTCACCATCAGGGTAGCGACGTATGCCCCATACCCGGGACAACAAAAATCGAGAATTTCAACCAGAATGTGGGAGCGCTATCTGTGAAGCTCACAGCGGACGAAATGGCTGAACTCGAGTCCTATGCCTCTGTAGGTGATGTCCAAGGTGACCGGCATCCTCAAATGGCCAACACTTGGAAGGATTCTGAGACCCCTGCATTGTCATCATGGAAAGCCGAGTAGTTGTTTTCATCTCTTCAAATACGTGTTGGTTAAATAGCAGAGTATACTCAGGTTATGTATTTGGACTTAGCTGTCGTGTGTATATTGTAAGCTTCGTTCCTGATGTATGTGCTTAAAACCGCTGGTGTGATGAATAAGCTTGTGCAGTGTACTCTGTACTCATGGTAATAATAAATACAGTTTTCTATTCGACAAAAGTGTGCTAGCATTATGTTGGCTCAAATTGAGCAGCGATCATGTTTAAGTTATTCCTTGGGCGACATTTGAAAGATAAGAGAACTTGTACCAAAATTTTACCATGTGCTGAACAGGCAGATGATACTGCAAAGCATTTTTGCCCGCTATTTTAGAATAGAATAAGTCTATTTTAGACATCCTGAAATTTCTAAAAAGTCCAATTAACTCCAACTATAAAATCGGGTATTTAACCCTCAAATTTGCAAAACTAGGTTAATTTACAACCTAAGACGATTTAGGAGAGTAGTTTTGTTGACAGGGATTCAATTTAAGGTGGTTTTGCCATGTTGGTAGCCATGACATCGATTTTTGCTCATGCGGATCGAAATGAGAGGAGGGATGATGGTGAGAAGAAGAAAATGAATGTAAATAGAGATTGGAGTGAGAAAGAGGTCGGCGATGTGGACGTTTGACATCCTTGAATTGGATCATCATTACCAAAATACGATAATATGGCTTTCAATATGGCGAAAATGACCTTGAGTGGGATTCAAATCATCAAAACTGCCGGGACCGGATTTCTGAATCCGAACCCTCTGTGTATTTCTGCACCAGTCCCAGATCAGTAGCTAATGCATATAGTAGAAACATCGTTGATAATAAGTTCGAATCACGAAATAACATTAATAAACAACTGAGTATCAGCCTTATGGCCACTTATTACAATAAAGGTCACATGACCTCAAGTCTTACAGTAGCAGAAACGACAAATGATAAACTCCGAGTGGTGATCCATTAAATTGTCCACCGGCATTCGACTGGGGTGCGCAGCCTAGTACTCCAGGTGTACTTTGTCAAACTCGCAGGCATAGAAGTCGTACTCATCCTCGGCATTATTGAATACTTCTGATATTTGTTTTGAGTGTAGCATGTGAGTACATAAAGTACTCCGCTAGTCTTGGGAAAATATGTAAATGCATAGCTTTAACAAAAGGGCTTCTAGAGTTCTTTTGCACAAAGTAATATTTTAACTTTAAATATTTTTCATAAAGCGCATTTGACAAAAGAAGAATCAATAATTAAAATAAGTTAATTCTCTAGTGAAGGTTCTAGCTACCAATCACTAGTATTGAGACTCTATCCGCCAAGTTTTTATGAGTAGGGCTCTAGCTGCCCAACTGGCTTTAACTGCCATAACAACAATCCAAGAGTTCCAACTACTATCAGATTCCCAAAATAATTCTTTGAAAAGAAAACTGAAATCTACCATGTGAGAATGCACCTTGCCTGCCTTTGATCGTGGGCACAGCTATTTGAATAGTTTTATAATCTGTAGAGGTCGTACAACTTGACCCATACAAGATAATCAACTTATAATGTTGGCCATGACACGCTTCCTTGGGCGTGCGACTAAGCGATTACCACAAAACCTTTACAATACCACGCTCGAACACCATCCTGCCTGATGAGCTTAACCCCAAGTCATGGACGTCATTTACCATCGACCCAGAGCCCACCGTTGTGGGGGGTAATCTGCCTGAACATGGATGTCTATTACGATCACCCGAAGCAAGCCCCGATAGACTAGGACATCAATTACCATCGTCTGCACAATCCCAAAAAGGAACACCTAATAACTACAGCCTGCGGGTATAATGCTAGAATATGGTAAATTAGTTGGCCTGGTCCTTTCCATTTAGAACATGTGGTTGTACGATATTGCTCGGTTTGAATAGACACAAGCGTTGGTCCTTATTTGACCAGGGCGAGACAGTCAAAACTCATACCACTCGCCCTAGTCTAGACAATTTTATTTTATTTTTCAAATACTGATATGACCTAATATCACACATTTTCCAACTAAAGCATAACGGGTAATAATGGTTTACCCACCCCAAAGGTTGATCAAGACTAAAAAGCGTGTCTAAGCAATTCTACTGTATTTTTAACTATTCCACAATTTTGTAATCAATATTGCAGAATTAGTATACTAGGGTTACAAAGGTATAAGGACAACAATTATCAATTTTAGGTTTAAATAGCAACCTACAATTCGAACTCATCATTTTATGTGAAATCAAATGTACAAAATGATCAAAGAAGACTTGCTTTCATCGGAGTTGGAGGTTAACGCAATCAGTTGGTCTAAACTGGTGTCGGTGGCATCAGACTCTACACGCGTGAATCGAGACAAAATAAATCAAGGTATAATGCTGCCAAGCTGACTAAGCCCGTTCACCAGTTTCTTACCGCTTTTGTGGATCAATCCTTAAGCGATGTGGACTCCGGGAGCGAGGAGGACAAGGAGGAGGAGATCCCTCAAGACAAGAAGAAGGGGAAGGCCAAGGACTTCACCGGCTTGTGCTTCATGGCCGACTCCGCTGACGATGACAATGATGAGGTACCTCTCTCCTATGATGTCCTTTCTGATGATGTGAAACTATGTTTGAGCAACTCATGAGTCAGGATAAGGCTTTAGAGTTTATCATGACCAAGAACAAGGACTTAGAGTCACAATTAGATAGTTTGACTATAGAACTTACATATGCTAAGACTCTTGAATCTGATGAATGCTCATCCTGCCATGCTCTACACTCAGAATTTGCTAAACTGCAATCTACTCATGATATTGCTTTACAACAACTTGAAAATGTTAGGACTAAGATAGTTGAGGTTAAATCTGCTCCATATGAAAAATGCTTAGACTCTAGCAAGTTGGTTGCTTCTGGAGTGGTTGATTCTAGCTTTTGCACTTTCTGCTTAGAACGCGAAACCCTTGGTTCCTGAGCCCTCACCGCCGTTTAGTCACTGTGTCATGCCACCTCAGCCTCTGTGCTCATGTGTCGTCTTCGTGGCATCTTGGTTAGCGCCACGTATGCACGTGCATGTCAAACCAAAACCCTAAACCCAGATCCAATCTCGGTGACTCTAGTTCACTGCGAGCCATCCCTATGCCATGTCAGGAGCCATCCCTATGACATGCCAGGAGCATTGTACTATGAACTCGTGAGCCGTAGACCTAAAGACCAGATCCATGTACTTGGTCCATAGACCCCGGTCCCACCTGTCAACCACTGTGTCAATTTCCCAGTTTTTTTTTAATTCTAAAATCCTGGTTGATGTCTTGCTAACAACATTAATCAGAATTTCTAGTAGAAAGTTATTTTGGGAAATTGAAACAGTAAACATGATTCAACCCATTCAAATTTCTAAATTCAAGCTCTACCTTCTTGAGATTTTTATTTAATTTTTGGAGTTTGTTATCTCTCTATTTTGTATTTATTTTGCTTATTTGCTTCATTTGCAAGTAGACGTTGATACGTCGGGAGGTTTTGAGGAAGAAGGAGTTGATCAAGCGCAAGACCAATACCAAGACTTGTTCCAAGGCAAGTTGTACGTTTGACCATGTTGAACCTAATTTTCAAAATTACTTTGATTCAATTATTGCATTCTACTTAAATATTTATTTAAATACTTTGGGATTAGTTATACACTCATTTGATTATATCCACCTTGCCTATTGTGTTATCATGATCTTTTGTGGCCCTAGCTTGGTTAATTATTAGTTGGTAATATCATAACACCAACATGGGTTGGTTAGTTATGAATATTTTACTTTGCCATGCCACGAGTCATTCATCTCATTTGAGTTGTAAATATAAATTGACTAAGTGATTATGGAACTGTGTGTAAAGCTATGTGTTGTGTGTGCTATTACTTGTAATGGCATGTGTTGCACTTAAGCAACAGGGTGGAAAAATATTTAAACTGGGGCGAGTGAGTAGAACTGTGTGAATTGGTGGAACTGTGTGATTGCAAAAAATATGAATGTGATAGTTGTAGTAATTGACAATCTCACCTTGGTCAATTAAGGACTTAACTTTGTACGCCATTGAACTGAGCCACAACTGTACGACCACATGCCTGGTATAGGACGGGCCTAACTTAGCAAGTTAGGCATTGACAACTTGGGCATGTAAGATAGACTATGTGCCGTGGTCAAGGTGTATACCGCGTGGTAGGTTCACATCGATGGACGGTTCACGCTTTCGTGTCCAACAAAGTGTGTTGTATCAAGCGTTGTAGTAGGGTTGGTACGACAGAAACACATCGGAGGGTCAATTGTCCGATGAGGTTTCAAAAGGTTTTGTTATGATTAGTGCTAGCTACACTGGTTATATCGTGTGGGTAAAGTGTACAACCTCTGCACAGTGTTAAACAATCTATTCGAATAGCTGCATCCGCAATCATGGACATGCTCAGGGATTTCACATGATGGGTAGATTTTCATAAAATAATTGGAAAGGGAAAGCTGTGTGAGATAAGTTATGTAGTTGGGTGAAAGAATTTTATTAGGCTTTATGTCCTTTGTGAAAATATTTGTTTAAACTATTACTGTTTATTTATTTTGAATTACGCTTTCAATCTATTATTTGTATTCAATTGCAAATGTTGTTTTATTTCAAAATAACCATAGAAGCCATTTTCTTTGGAATAAACCATCATCTACGATTGCATTATGTGGTTCAACTAGTTGAGTACTCATTTTTGCTGCAATTATTTAGCTAAAGTGGAGGAATCATCGCCTACCTTCGAGAAGGAGCTTTTCGAGAATGTTGATCGTTAGGTCTTGATTTCAGTCTGTTGCATGTGGCGAGTCGGTGGGTTTGTGCTGAAGTTACTTTTGTTCTGCTGCTGCTTATTTATTTACTATCAACCCTGCGTAGCTTAATAAGTGTAAACTCGATATTAAGGTGAAAACCATTAATTGTTATTCATATTAATCGTTTATTCTTATATTCGCATTGTGTGGAGTGATATTCATTTATGTTGATAGTGTGTGCACTAACGTGGTCCTAGACTAGTGCGTTATACACAGAGGGCCTATAATTGTATTTTTGGGTCCCGAAAATGCATTTATTCGCTTCCGAACAAAGGTTTTCTGTATGTACACACAAATTCAATTTTTGTGGATAAATGGTAAGCTAGACCTAAGAAAAATAAAAATCGAGCTAGTTAGAGCTTGTTTTTAGACAAAGAGTCAAATTCATTTTTTGTATATACATGGTAAGCTAGACCTAAGAAAATACAAATCGACCTAGTTAGAGCTTGTTTTTAGACAAAGAGTTGTTCCCATTATATATTTGGGATCACGCTGCAGACGGTCAAGTACTCAACTCATAAGGATATAAAAGTAGAATAAGACACACATAATAATCTTTTCCTCAATTTTATGATGTATACAATATACAGTCTTTACCCATTCTTATTTAGAGAAGGTGGCGGGCCATGACAATAGAATGAGCAATATGGGACTTTGTTAGCTAGGCTGGTTGTCCTTTAATGGGTTTACTTTAGATAAAGTGTATAGATCTATCGGGCTCTCGGATGGATCGATAGACAGTAGTTCCCTACTTTTAACGAAAGAGTTTACTTCGAGACAGATAGAAATAGTGAGAGAGAGGGAATTGGAGAAGAAAAGTAGAAAACAAAAGGAAATTACTTTAGAGCTCGAGTCAAGCTCTGCTCCGAGCCGTTGACCAATCACGACTTGTCGCTAGTAGTTGCACATGCCACTACCTTGGGCCACTACTGGGACATGTTGTTTCGTATAGCATGGGTCCCCCACGCGCCATCCCGGCGGCATCGGTCATTTGACGCGCAGAAGAAAAAAGACGACGAGGAGACGTGGACACCGACCATCGGTCATTTGACGCCCACGTGTCCAACCCTCTGCGCAGATGGAGGCCTGTCAGCAAGAACGGGACACCGACCGTCGAGACTTCTCAGCCAAATTAAATTTGGGTAATACTCTAATGATTTAACTAGCGTTTGAATTGATACCAAAATTTTAACGTACCCTGCAAGATTTGGCAATGTCAACGCTTCGCAGTTCATTGGCGTGGGCGAATTTTGGGTGAGCAAAACACTCGTCGGAGTTTTGGCACAGCCTCAGCCCATTTTTTTGCGGTTGTTTTTTTAATAATACTATTTTGGAGGATAATCACAAAAATAAATAGTCAGTATTTTTTTACAAAAGTAAGGTTCCTATCGCCATTTGAAATACCGACAGACTTCTGTTACCATTCCAATTGGCGACGGGGGCCCTATCGCCAAAGGGAACAGTGGAGGGTTCCTATCGCCATTTGAAATGACGACAGGAGTCTTGTCGCCAATTAAACTGGCAACGGGTGGGTTCTATCGTTTTTTTTATTTATGTGTAGCGGAATTTGTAAATATTTGTAATTTTAATTTTAAAATTTGGTGATACGTCGAAGTGTTTGCGTAATTCGGAATGCAAAATCGGAGAAGACAATGCAATATGAAGTATAGAATGGATAAAATATTTGGGTTTAGGGTTACCATGCTCGATATTGTCCCGATATATAGGAAAAAGAGATGTAATTTGTTGCATAAGATATTCTGACCATTTGGCATGGAAAATCAAATTTTAATGCACAAGTTCACTGTCATTTGGACCTTTATTTTTAGTGCCTACTTCCTGAACACATCTTTTGGACCTTTTTTTTATGTTGTTCCATACCTCGCTGCGCCAAGAGTTGAATGCCAAAAGATAACGAGATTTGAAGTCGGCTTTACAATGTTGATGCAAATTGAAATAAACTTTATAATAAAGTTACAAATTACACGGCGCACAGGGTTTGGTTACGTGCATAAGGAACGACATCACGCACGATGCAACAAATCGAAATACACATACGATACATATACGCCTTTTTGGAATGGAAATAAAGTCGATTGGAACAAAGATCATTAGTTTCGACGGCCCATCGCTCCATTCCACTTGTCTCCTTGCTACTCGTGGTCGCGACAGCGGCAAGTCTCGAAATCGTCCATGTCCTGTGAGATGAGCCGAACAGTTGAATGATGTTAGGAAAACACAACGTCGGACCAAATTAATAATTATGATGTATATTGAACATAACTTACCTCTTGGATCCGGAGTACGCCTGGGCAACAGGGAGCGGTTGTACGGTCGACAATCTCACTTACAAGTGCCTTCCCCTTGTTCGCTTGCTGCACGGAGCGGCGGCGGATAGTCTCGAAGTCATCCATGTCCTTCGAGACGGGCTGGACGGATGAATGATGTTAGGATAACACAATTTCGGGCCAAACTAATCATTATGATGCATACTGAACATAACTTACCTCTTGGATCTGGAGTGCACCCAGCCGACGGGGAGTGGTAGTACGGCCCACAGTCTCACTTGTAGGAGCTTTCCCCTTGTCCGCCGCACGCTTGGCCTCATCATACTCATCTACTTTCTTGGGCTCATTCGATGCCTTTTTAGTTAGGTCGGGTCGGGTACATAAGGTGTCCAGCACTGGAAGGTCTCGGCTCGCCATGAAAAGTTCAACATGTACTTCTGCTGGATGAATACTCTATCGTACATCTCTGGGCTATCGATTCATTGGAAGAAGTTGCATTGCATCTCCGGCTGCCACTATACGCGTGTGTAATCAGGGATTTGTGGAATGGAACGTATGATGTGCAAAATCTTTGTGTGTGCAAGATACGCTTACGAGGTGGTGGCCACACATGTAGTACGCCCGAGAGGACATCACCGAATGTGTGGACTGGATGCTCTTTGTTGGTTCTTCGCACACACATTGTGGCGTGGGAACTTCGATGGTACCAGCACAACCTTAATATACTTATCCAGGTAGGGTTTAGTCCTGTCGGCAAGCCACTTGCGCTTCTGCAGTATCCTCTTGTAAAAGCTCGTTGAATCCTCCATTTCCTTCCTCTTAGTTGCGTGTACCAAGTTTTGGTCTAGTTTTGGTTGTGGTGGTGTAGTGTTATCCCGCAGCTATCTTCACCCCCACTTCTCTTCTCCCTCCTTTTATACAAGAATTTTTCGTCCTGAAAAGGAGTGGGTGGAATTTTGTTGTCATCACGGTCTGCAAAAGTAGCATCGGGTGGCGTGATAGGGTGCGGTCTTTTAGGTATGAAAAGGTATTGTGGCAGAGTGTGGTCTTGTCATTCTAAAAAGTTAGCATCACAGTGTGTTGTCATATCGATCTACAAAAGTGGCAACATGTGGCGTGATAGGAGCCGATCTTTTTGGTCTGAAAAGGTGGCTTAACAGAGTGTGGTCTTGCCAAACTAAAAAGTAAGCGTTGAAGCATCACAGTGTGTTATCATATCAGTCTACAAAGTTGGTGTGGCGGAGTAAAAGATAGAAACAGGGTGGTGTGGGGGTGTCCCGATGCTGACTCCCTCAAATGGTCAAGATGTGCACGCAAAAAATAAATATCGAAACATGAGACAAGCATAAGTAGTACAAAAATTAATATTTACATGGCATAATTGGTATTTATAACAAATATCTACTCAAGGCCCCTCTTAGGCGTACCCCGCCTGGCTGCCATGCTGGGCGAACTCATAGTCCTCGGAGTGTGACTCCTCGTGCGACACCACCGGCTCGTTCCAAAGCGGAGTAAGACCTGTGAAACATTGCATTATGCTTGTAACCTTGGCGAAAACCCATAAAATAGTATGCTATGCATGCAAGCAAGATAGTCATAGCTCGTCGCACGATGCTAGAGGATGACTCCGCGTAGACCTGCCTCGTGTATAAGTGGAACTCAGGACCTGTTAGAGAAAATTTCGTTAGTAACTACTATACTTCGAAATAAAGAACCGGACGTTAGTATTTCATACCGACCTACAAACTGTGTCGGGGTACTCCCAGGATGGCGCAACGAGGACCCACTCGCCACGCCCTAGTGAGGAGTCCTGGGGCGTGACGCACCATGGCTCACCCCTTGCCCACGCACAGGTGGGTCCACCTGGTCCCTCGACTTACGACAAGTTGAGATCTCGATCCCCCGTCTGGACTTCTCGAGGAACTGCACCATGACCGCTCCGATGTCCTTTGCCGTCATGCTGAAGTGCTCCTCGAGCATGAACTGATGCACTAAGGCCGTCAACTCGTGCACTTCCCAGTACAAATCGACTTCTATACATAATTAACAAGTTAGAAACTGATATCTTAAGTACCGGTGTCTAATAAAGCATCGATGCTACAAAATAAACACCTTATCTGTCCTACGTGGCAAGAAAAATCAGTTTTTCTTTGCTAAACACATCTAGAAACATCTGCATTGTGCATGCTATTAGAATATAGATAAAAAAGAATGTGGATAGGTCCCATCGAGGAATTATTCGTTTTGGTGAGAGATTTCGGCCTCGTGTACAAAAGAATGTGCATAGGTCCCATCAGGGAATTATTCATTTTGGTTAGCGATTTTGGCCTCGTGCGCTGCTTACTTACACGTGTGGATCACGATTACGGTTTTTTTTCTTTATTTGGTTCCATGGTAGGGCTGGTGGATCCAACCATTGCAATATTCGTCTCCTCTGTCTTATGTCTTACATCATGGATTAAGAATTGACATAGAGCTTTAACGCTGGGTAGAGGTATAAGACTTAGGGGCTTTTTGGATTGTTGCCCCAACGAGCCAAACTAAATTTTGGTAATACCCTGATGATTTGTCTAGCGTTCGGATTGATACCAAAATTTTGGCGTGCTCTAGAAATTTTGGCAACGCCAATGCTTTGCGCAGTTCATTGGTGTGGTTGAATTTTGGCGAGCAAAACGCTTCACGGAGTTTTGTTCACCTCGGCCTATTCTTACGCTTTCTCCGTCACAGCAGTTCATTGGCTGCATTAAATACTTAGCTTTTTTTTATTAACTAGCTTCAAGTGACCATATTTTTAAAATCGTGTATCAGATTTGTAATCTGTTTGAACCATTGTATTTATTATGATTTAATCAACAAAACAAGACCCATATTAGCTATAGTTTGGTGCAAAAAAATTTAGATGCAAATGACTGAATTTTTTGATCGGATGGTAATAAGTAATAGGACTTGACTAGCGCTTGGGCGTATGTTTCAAGTGCTAGTATCGTATGCCATGCTGCGACGTACGATTTCGCGTCATGTTGCTCAACCGTCCATCTCGTGCGTTAAGAAAACTACTCCTCCCGACACAAACTTGCAACATCACATGCTCCTAGACTCCTCAAACTTGCAACATCACACGCTCCCAGACTCCTCGCAACACAATTGCAACAAAAATACTTGGATCTCAAAAAATAGAGAGGGGGTCGTAATCTTGTCAAAATTCACTTAAAAATTAAAAGATCTTGTTACCATACATACATATACTTGAAAAATTAGCATATAAGTTTCACTACTACAAAAGAGACTATAGCAGACGGCCCATCACAGACGGTTCTTTTGGAACCGTCTGTGTTGGGTCTGTTCCGACCTGGAATAGCCGATGGGAGCCTATCACAGACGGTTCTTATTTAGAACCGTCTGTGATATGAATCTATCACAGACGGTTTACTAATAGAACCGTCTGTGAATTATCACAGACGGTTCTATTAGTAAACCGTTTGTGATATGCCATCCATTCACAGACGGGTTCTAATTAAGAACTGTTCGAATTTACTATGGCTTGGATTTTTACCATGGCAACCAATGCTCTGCCGCGGTAGGGTTTGGCGGGCAATGCTCTGCCGCGGTAGTGGATTGGGCTGCCGTGGTAGGGTTTGGCAGGCAATGCTCTGCCGCGGCAGTAGATTGGGCTGCCGTGGTAGGGTTGGGCGAGCAATGCTCGCCATGGTAGGGTTTGGGCATGCAATGCTCTGCCGTGGTAGGGTTTGGCAGGCAATGCTCTGCCGTGGCAGGGTTTGGGCATGCAATGTTCTGCCGCGGTAGTGGATTGGGCTGCCGTGGTAGGGTTTGGCAGGCAATGCTCTGCCGTGGTAGGGTTTGGCAGGCAATACTCTGCCGTGGTAGGATTTGGGCACGCAATGCTCTGCCGCGGTAGTGGATTGGGCTGCCGTGGTAGGGTTTGGCAGGCAATGCTCTGCCGTGGTAGGGTTTGGCAGGCAATGCTCTGCCGTGGTAGGATTTGGGCACGCAATGCTCTGCCGCGGTAGTGGATTGGGCTGCCGTGGTAGGGTTTGGCAGGCAGTGCTCTGCCGTGGTAGGGTTTGGCGAGGCAATGCTCTGCGCGCAGTGGATTGGGCTGCCGTGGTAGGGTTTGGCGAGGCAATGCTCTGCCGTGGTAGGGTTTGGCAGGCAATGCTCTGCCGTGGTAGGATTTGGGCACGCAATGCTCTGCCGCGGTAGTGGATTGGGCTGCCGTGGTAGGGTTTGGCGGCAATGCTCTGCGGTGGTAGGATTTGGCGAGCAATGCTCTGCGTGGTAGGATTTGGGCACGCAATGCTCTGCGCGGTAGTGGATTGGGCTGCCGTGGTAGGGTTTGGCGAGCGGTGCTTTGCCGTGGTAGGGTTTGGCGAGCAATGCTCGCGGCGATGGATTGGGCTGCCGTGGTAGGGTTTGGGCAAGCAGCCAATGCTCTGCCGCGGCAGTGGATTGGCTGCCCAAACGCTACCGCGGCAGATGATTGGCTACCAAACCCTACCACGGCAGAGCATTGCCCGCCAAACCCTACCGCGCAGCGCATTGTTGCCATGGTAAAATCGAGAGCCATGGTAAACCTAAAATCACGCAGCGGTTCTTAAGCGAGCCGTGCTCAGGATGAATACTAATCACGCAGACGGTTCGTGATACGAACCGCTGCGTGATGACATCCTATCACGCACGGTTCTTCTTAAGAACCGCGCAGGATATCATCGCTGCACGGTTTTGTATAAAACCGCTCGTGATTCGCAGCCACGGAGTTCAAAATTTTGAGCGCGTGCGCGCGGAAGCAAAATAAGTTACCGCCCTTATAAATAATAGCCGAGTCGAGGCCGAATGTCTTTGGGAGGGTGTCGAACACGTGGGACACCGAGGTGCTTGGACTTCGTCTTCGTCGGCGTGCTTCGTCCAAGTTCACCGCCACATGCCTCAAGCGACCTCCACCCACGGACCGCACAATCGGACCTCCGTTCCTCAAAGAGCGGTCATGCGTTTTCATGTACATTACATCTTTGTATCATCTGCATGGGCTTTTGGTGATGAGATCGGAGGAACCGATGGTGTTTTTGCGTGCATGGATGCGCCGCTCGCAGGTTGAAGAGGTGCGGCAAGAGCCGCAGTCGAGGTACACCAACTACCGAGGTTGAACCTCAAGCACGTGAACTTCACGCAGAGGAGGAGCTCATCGTCACCCTCCACGCCATCTTTGGGAAGAAGGTATGTATGTATCTTCCTCTCGTCCCGCCATTTCATTTTTTACTGCGAGCAATGTTGCATATCAAGACTATCACATTGCGAACATTCAAAATCGATTTTTTTGCGATAGAAAAAACTATCACAGCAGTTACGAACAAAACCGTGTGTGATAGTTATTATCATAGACGGTTTTTGTTCAGAACCGTCTGTGATAATAACTATCACAGACGGTTTTAAAACCGTCTGTGATGATCGTCTGTTATCACAGACACATAAATACAGACGGTTGAAAAACCGTCTGTGATGACGGTGTAGAACCGTCTGTGATGAGGTTTTGTGTAGTAGTGTTTGAAAAAATCTTTGTAACATTTTGAAAACACATATGCAACAATTTGGTGGGGGCACTTGTAACATTTTGAAAATACATATGCAACACATCAGATGTCTCAAGCATCATCAATTTGGAACAAAAAAAAATGGACGATGGGTTGCTACACATTTGAGTCTAACTTGTTAAACATTCTGATTGCACTTGTGCAACAATTAACAACATGAGATGCAACATGCAAATTATTGCAACATTAAACATAGACGCCATGTCAGTTGGACCATACAAAGGTTGGCCAAAATAAAAAGCATATAAATTGCCACAATATATCTTTACGCAGTTCGTAAGCTCTTACGTTGCCCCCACATACGCAGTGACGCTTCCACCTACCGCTCACACTGCAGAATAAAAGTGGGACATCTACTCCCCGATAGGCCATACCACTGCTGTGACTCACCAAACCACAGCCGATCCCGCCGGCCACGCCCGACAGCAGCGCAGAGCAGCATCTTGCGGCCATGGCGGCAGCACCGGCGGCGGTTCCCCGCATGAAGCTGGGCTCCCAGGGGCTGGAGGTCTCGGCGCAGGGCCTGGGCTGCATGGGAATGTCTGCCTTCTACGGCCCGCCCAAGCCCGAGCCCGACATGGTCGCGCTCATCCACCACGCCGTCGCCGCCGGCGTCACCTTCCTCGACACCTCCGACGTCTACGGGCCGCACACCAACGAGGTCCTCCTCGGCAAGGTCGGTTCGGAAGCCGTCGGATCTTCGTGCTCGGTTTGTTTGATTCTCTGGTTTTGCTGCTACGTGCGGTGTACTGAAGGTGTTCGACGGAATGCTTGTGAGCAGGCGCTTCAAGGCGGGGTGAGGGAGAAGGTGGATCTGGCCACCAAGTTCGGCTTGTCGTTAGTCGACGACAAGTGGGAGATCCGCGGGGACCCGGCGTACGTGCGCGCGGCGTGCGAGGGAAGCCTCAAGCGGCTCGGCGTTGACTGCGTCGACCTCTACTACCAGCACCGCATCGATAAGAGGGTTCCCATCGAGGTCACGGTGAGTGCCATCTATCTGTTAATGGATACAAACGTACACGTGAAAGCTGGAGGTGAGACTTGAGAGGGAAGTACTAGCTAAACAGTGAGAAGGATGTGGGTTGGTGGAGCTGTGGTGGTAGTTTCGTTGATGGGTTGGGGAACTAAATTCGTGAGGCCCTCCAGAGGAGCTATCCATCCCATGAGGCGCTTACTGTAGCACACGTGTGTGGGGGTAGGGGATCGAACGTCTCTCCTCATAGAATTTATTTCCATGACTTGGTGTCTAGAATGAATATTTCTACCGTATCTCTGACAATATTCTTTATTTCTATCTTTCATGGTCAAAGCCCAAATAGGAGCTCAGTGGGGGATATTAGGTTTATTTTCTACTTCTCACAAGAATCGCCTTGTGTTCTTCCAGTAACATCTAGGAGCTACCATGTGTAGCGACTACACGCATTCAGCAACACGTGGGTTTGATCTTTTGGTGGGCTATATCTGTCTGATACCGTATACTTTGTTAGTCCCCTACCAGCAACTACTTATGACATTTTTGAGCCATTGCATGTTACTGTTGTGTACAAATTGAATTTGCATTCATTTTAACTATTCCAAGAACCCTTATTGTAACTTTTAAGCCGAGAACTTTTTTTTCTTGAGATTACCAACTTTTACCCTTGGCATTCTTAGGTTGGAGAGCTCAAGAAGCTAGTTGAAGAAGGAAAGATAAAATACATCGGATTATCTGAAGCATCTGCATCAACAATCAGAAGGGCTCATGCAGTTCATCCTATCACTGCAGTTCAGCTGGAATGGTCATTATGGTCTAGAGACGTGGAAGAAGACATAATCCCTACATGCAGGTATTGTACAAACACAATATTTTGCCTGTTGAAAGAGTCAGATGCTTTACTTTTCTAAATTGTCTTTTTTGGTGTCCACCTCAGAGAACTTGGAATTGGAATTGTAGCTTACAGCCCACTTGGTAGAGGGTTCTTCTCTAGTGGAGCAAAACTGGTTGACTCACTATCAGAGCAGGACTTCCGCAAGGTGAGTTCCCTTGACTGCTACCTATTAATTGTATTTTGCTGGTATTCTGGTGGCAACTAGCAAGTTAATTTAACTATTCTTTGTTTTTTGGTTTCTAAATCTGGATCAATCCTATATATTATACATATATGCTTGATTGATACCTTTTCCTTTGCATCGATCTTCTAGAAACCTTTTTGAATACATCTATTTGCTGTACATAAAGGTCTCATCTATTTATCCTAGAAACGGGAAGTAGAAGTTCTACAATCAGTTCTCTTTTACTGAGAATTTTCTACTTTTGCAGCATATACCTAGATTTCAACCAGAGAATCTTGAGAAGAATGCCCAGATATTTGAGCGTGTCAACGCAATGGCGACAAGAAAAGGATGCACACCATCACAACTTGCACTGGCTTGGGTTCAGCATCAGGGTAGCGATGTATGCCCCATACCCGGGACAACAAAAATCGAGAATTTCAACCAGAATGTGGGAGCGCTATCTGTGAAGCTCACAGCCGATGAAGTGGCTGAACTCGAGTCCTATGCCTCTGTAGGTGATGTCGAAGGTGACCGGTATTCTCAAATGGCCAACACTTGGAAGGATTCTGAGACCCCTGCATTATCATCATGGAACGCCGAGTAGTTGTTTTCATCTCTGCAGCATCATCAGATTGGCTTGCATTGTTGCACATTGCCCATATTTGGACTGAGCTGTCGTGTATGTATTGTAAGCTTCGTTTCTGATGTATGTGCTTAAAACTGCTGGTGTGATGAATAAGCTTGTCCAGTGTACTCTGTACTCATGGTAATAATAAATACAGTTTTCTATTCGACAAAAGTGTGGTAGCATTATGTTGGCTCAAATTGAGCAGCGATCATGTTTAAGTTATTCCTTGGTCGACATTTTGTGAAAGATAAGAGAAAACTTGTACCAAAATTTTACCATGTACTGAACAGGCAGATGATACTGCAGAGCATTTTTGCCCGCTATTTTAGAATAGAATAAGTATATTTTATACATCCTGAACTTTCTAAAAAGTCCAATTAACACCATCAACTATAAAATTGGGTATTTAACCCTCAAACTTGCAAAACTGGGTTAATTTAGACCCTAAAACGGTCTGGGAGAGCAGTTTTGTTGACGGGGATTCAACTTAAGGTGGTTTTGCCGTGTTGGCAGCCATGACATCGATTTTTGCTCATGCGGATCCAAATGAGAGGATGGATGATGATGAGAAGAAGAAAAAGAATGTAAATAGATATAGGAGTGAGAAAGAGGTCGACGATGTTGATGTTTGACATCCTTGAATTGGATGTCCTTACCAAAATCAGATAACATGGCTTTCAATATGGCGAAAATGACCTTGAGTGGAATCCAAATCATCAAAACGATGGATCGGATTTCTAAATCTGAACCATCTGCGTATTTACGCACTACATCCCGGATCGTTAGCTAATACACACAGTGGAAACATCGTTGATAATAAGTTCGAATCACAGAATAACATTAATAAACAACTGAGAATCGACCTTATGGCCACTTATTACAATAAAAGTCACGTGACCTCAAGTCTTACAGCAGCAGAAACAACAAATGATAAACTCCGAGTGGTGATCCATCAAATTATCCACTGGCATTCGACTAGGGAGCGCAGCCTAGTACTCCCGGTGTCTGTCGGACACGGGAGTAACACCCCAGAATCCTCTGTGCATTTCTGAACTAGTCCCATGATCAGTAGCTAGTTCACACAGTAAACAGATATGGTAACATCCATAAATCGCACAACTTTATTAATAAATATCAGAGTTGATTACAAGAAAGGCTTACAAGCCAACAGTAAACAAACACAGCAGAAGACGAACAAGTAGTGGAGTCCAGCTGATCTGCCACAGGCAATCGACTGGGGTAGCGGCCTAGTCATCGAGATCCAAAGTCCTTCTCCTCTGAAATTTATTTGCATGAAGCAAAGGTGAGCACAACTACCGTGCTCGCAAGTTACACCCAATAACAGAGTTAATGCATGTATGGATATATCAACGGAAGGTTTATTGGTTGAATTTGCATAAAGCAATGTTTTCTTTAAATATTTGTTACTAAGTTCCAAAGCAGTTATTCTATAACTAAAATTCATTTTTATAAATTCTCAAGTTTTATAGTAGGATAACCTCCATATAAAACATGGTGATGGATACCCTCCTATCACATGGCTAACCGCCCAATTTTACCACAAGGATTAACCATCCTCAAATCATTTGTACAAATCATTTTAAAACAAATCAAAGTCTAACTTTGAGTGGCTTTGCTCAGCATGTCCATGACCGTGGACACGGCTATTCGAATAGTTTTACACTCTGCAGAGGTTGTACAACTTTACCCACAAGATATGAATTCTCTAGTTTGTTTGGCATCCGTCGATCCCACTGCTCACTACCTTAGGTAAGCAGTCTAGAGCACGTGTCAAGGCTTTTACAATGCGCCATCTCACCGTAGCTTTGCCTCGCTAAGGTTTCGCTTCCATTGGGCTAACCACCCACCGGATTCAAGCCCCTTCTTGCGCCATGTGGCAATACTGTCTAACCAACACCCACACACCAGAATGGCACAACTACGATGGAATGTTACAAATTATTTAGCCAGGTCCTGCCCATATAGGACATGTGGTAGTACGATGTGGCTTAGCAAGATGCGGCTCGAAGACCGGTCCTTAACTGACTTGGGCGACTTCCAAAATAACCCCTAGGTCTCAATCCTACCCGGATTGAACCCGTGCATAAACCTGCACCCGCCAAGCATCCACTTCGCCCAAGTACAAACCAACTTTTTATTTTTGCTTTTCAAAGTCATTTGCAAAATCTTCTATGACAAACCAATGCCATAGACTTTTAAACAATAGTTAATCATTTGGCTAAATTTTCCCAAACTAAATATTTTTGGTGTAAGCATGTCCAAGCATAATATTTCCCAAAATGTTCTAGTTCATACTATTGCATATACTAGATTTTCATCTAAGGTGTTAAGGTATGACTGATTCAATAACAAGATTGGCTATACAATGGAATTGAGAATAGCTATAACTTTAAAACAGGAATTTAAATTACTTGAATATAAATACGCATGCAATAATAATTTAAAAAAGAATTTAAATAATTTGAAATAATAGGATCAAATATGATCAAAGGTATAACTTGCCTTGTTTGGTTATATGTTGTTCTCAAACGGCGTCGAAATCCAGATGTCCGAGTCGTCGAAATCTATACGCGTAAACGATCCAAATTCAAAAAATATTCAAATAAAATCCAAATAAAATCCAAAAATTAATAAATAAATACTGGAAGTAAGATATCGACTTTATATTAATATAGGGATTTGAATCGACGAAATCGGAGTTCGTATGAGGGAGAACGAAATTCCGGAAGGATTAAATGGGAGAGTGAATAGTAGTTTGCAGGGCAATATTCACTTTCATGCATACGTGAATAGTAAATGGAATGGAACAAATGGTCGTTCCGATGAAAGGAAGGGAGAGATGACCGGCGAACAACGAAAATGGAATCTTGGGAATGAGACGGACCCAATGGTGGTGATCGCGTCACTGGCGGAGGTCTAGCGCGACGGTGACGCGCAAAACAGTACAAGGTGAATAGTAGCGCCGGAGAGCTGATAATGATTTGGAGAAAAGGCAGGTAGCACAATGTAGAGCATCGTGAGGCGAAGCTAATGGTAGTGACGACATCGCCGGCGGATCAAAGACGACGCCGAAAATAATGACAGAAGGTGGTTCGGTATCCGGCTGAAAATTCTTGGTTGCGGCGAAAAGATAGCGGCGAACTCTAGGG
Organism: Hsuehochloa calcarea; assembly: GCA_036346395.1. NCBI lineage: Eukaryota > Viridiplantae > Streptophyta > Magnoliopsida > Poales > Poaceae > Hsuehochloa > Hsuehochloa calcarea. Next base: position 31,233,297 of record CM070600.1, read on the forward strand.
ATAGGAAGGGGAAACCAAGGGGTACGCGGCGACGCAGTCGGTTCGGAAAAATACTGACCGAGGAGGAAGAACGGAGGTGGCGAAGTTTGTACGTGCATGAATTTGCATGGTACTATTCATGCATGCACACGTGAATATTGTAATGAGCGGAAGAACTAGCCGTGCAGGCGATAGGAATGGAGAGTTGGGCGGCGAACAACGAATATGGAATCCAGGCAAGGTACTCTACCCGATGGTAGTGGCGGTTCGGCCGGCGACGACCGGTTGCGGCGGCAACGCGTAATTAGAAAAACAGCTAAAATATAATAAAAACTCAAAATTACAAAATAAATACTGAAAAATAAAGGATGAATTTAGATGATTTTACGAGCAAGAATCATCTGATTCGGAGTTTGCATTAGAGAGCAATAATTTCTGGAAGGAAAAATCACTACTAAAACAATTGCTACAGTGCACATGACTAATAACAGAGCTACTGTTCATCTTCTCCAAAGAAACGAAGCAACAGAGAGGCAGAATGGCCATAGCGCCGGGGAAAGGAAAAAGGAAAGTGGCCGGGAAATTACCAAAATGGTGGTGACGGCGCGGTCCGGGGTGGCCGGCGACGGCGGCGGCGGCAAGGGAGCGATTCGGCCATGGAGGAGGCGGAAGCTCGGCGATCTTTTGACGAGGCGAAGATGCACACGCGTGAAACCTGACGTCGCGTGCCGACGCAGTGTGACGAAAGTGGCGGCGCTCCACCTAAGAGACGACGAGAGGAAGAACGAAGAAGCTACCGGCGATCTTCAAATTGCAATCGTGGCTAAACTAGGGAAGAGGGGAGGAGATCTTTTGGGGTGAGTTGAGGGTGGAAGGAGCTCCGGTGGTCACTTTTATAGGGGAGGGGTGGCCGGATTGATGAGAAAACGCGAGAATAAAAGCTTCAGTTTTCGGGTGCCATAAAGACCGCATGAAAACTGAAAACTGCTCTTAATTTACAAGAATAAACGGCCAAATAATGGTGTAGTAACGTAGAGGAAGTTAATACGGACGTTTGGCATCCAACGGATTCGAATTTGGTGCATTGAGTGCAAAGATATGAAGAGAGGTGAATTCACCATTAATGGCGATTTTGAGCCTCCTTCCGGTTGCGTGGTGGCGATGGCGGCGATGGCAGCGGTGGCCGGCGGGGGGGGCGGTGAGGTGTGGGCTGGCCGGAGATGTCGGCAGTGGGGGCCGGCTGCAATGCATTGGTGTGCTGCTATTGAAGTACGGAGGAATAACAGAGAGAAGATGGCTCTGTTGCTTGCTGGAGGTTGAAGAAGAGAGGAAGGCAAGAATAAAAGAAAGGAGGAGGATTCTAGTCAAGTAAAATAAAAAGAGAAGACGGCAGTGTATCGGGGCCTTGCATGTTAAGTGTGCTCAGCCCGTAGCAGTCGGGGGATGGGTGACCCGATGGGAACTTTTCCCCTTTTTTTCTGATTTTTTTTTTAAATTTCGAAATTAGATTTAACCACAAATTGAACACACTTTAGAAAATAGTAAAAAGAGACGAAAAATTATAGAAAAATTTATAAAAAATTCCCAGAATTATTTTGTACTCAATAGAAATAATTCCAACTTAAAGTTGGCTTTTATTTTCTAGAAAATAGAAAAGGCCTTTTTAAATACCAGAAAATACCAGAAATTAATTAAAATTTATTTTTCAATTTAAATCCAATAAAATTCCAGAAAATCCAATAAATCTCAATAAACTTTCTTTTTGACCTTAAAACCAAGAAATTAAATAATTTATTTTTCTTTTTCCTTTTAACAGGGAAAACTCATTTTAGGCTACAGAAAATCGAGAAAATTATTCGGCAACCAGAAAATCCAATAAAATAATAAATTTATTTATTTATATTTTGGTAACATAACTTTGGGATGTTACAGTGTCCTTCGTCAAACTCGCAGGCATAGAAGTCGTAGTCATCCTCGGCATCATTGAAGACTTCTGATATTTGTTTTGAGTATAGCATGTGGGTACATAAAGTACTCCTCTAGTCTTGGAAACATATGCAAATGCATAGCTTTAACAAATGAGCTTATAGGTTTCTTTTGCACAAAGTAATATTTTAACTTTAAACATTTTTCATAAAGCACATTTGACAAAAGAAGAATCAATAATTAAAATAGTCACTAGTATTGAGACTCTATCAGCCAAGTTTTTATGAGTAGGGTTCAAGCTGCTCGACTAGCTTTAACTGCCATAACAACAATCCAAGAGTTCCAACTTGTCGGACCCCGGATTTCTGCATCCGGATCATCTGTGAAATCACTGTGCTATTCCCTAGATTAGTAGATAGCACTTCACAGGCACATTGCTGAATCAAACCATACATGGTGTAAAATCATTTCATTCATTAATTTACACATCAGAGTTTACATAGACCGCTTCGGGTCAATTTTTAGAATAAGGGCCGAACAGGCCAAATGAATACATTACAAAAGATAGCGGAAGCGACAACAGAAGCAAAGGGGTGAGGGCACATCTTACCACAGGCAAGTGACTGGGGAACCCGTGTGCGCCCGATATTATCCGAAAACTTCGGACAATATAGAAGGTACACAAGAACCAACGGAGTCAACTAGACTGGGGTGAGACTAGAACAGCTAAGGACTAAACTACGCCCAATGATTTACAGGTCTTGAGACTTACGGATCCTTGTTGCGGTTGATGACTCAGGGTTCCTATTTCTGAGGGTTTGGGGAAAGAGCGAGGATGAGCACAACTACCGTGCTCGCGAGCCAACACACACAGATGCAATAATATATATGCAAGGTGTAACAAGGATGGCTCGGGTTCTTTTATTTGCGTAAAGCAGCATTTGTAAATACATATATTAGAAAATCCTACCACTTAGCATTTGGACCAACTTGCATTTTTAAAGAGATTAATTGTGCAATAATTAATAAAAGCAGAGGCTACCTCCACCTTCATGCTTATATTTTGATGGTGGTCATACCCACCTTTTACCAACGCTGAGTAAGAATACCCAGGAAAATCCAAATCAATGGCTAGGTGAGCCCCGCATATTTTTCATCCCAACCACAAAAGTTTTTGAAATAGAACTAACTCTTATTAGCTCCACATGCCCGCCCTTGACCGTGGGCACGACTGTTCGAACAGTTTTTATTCTCTGCAGAGATTGTACATCTTTACCCACAAGAATAATCAATTTGATATGTACACACGTTTCCGTAGACATGTGAATCAAGGGGAGATTATCACAAGGCCTTTACAAGGCATCCCTCGGTATTTGCTACACCCGCTAAGGTTTCACCTGAGTAGGGTTTACACTACAAGGATCCGGCAACCACTTACCCCGGCCCCCTCTTGCGCCGTGCGACTTACGCCTAGGACCTTGTAAGTCGTATACCCTAACCCGTAGCCTCGTGGGCTCCCTGTGAAGGGGTGTCCCTCCAATGGTGCAACTCGTACCGGTGGACACCAATTAGTTAGCCAGGTCGACACCATTATAGACTTGTGGTTGTACTGTTTTACAATTCGAGGACATCACGAGATTATGTCCTCATGATCATCTAGGCGGTTCTTACCACGCACCATCCACAAAAATATCACGGGTTACATTAGCACCCAACCATTTACCCTCCAGCTTACCATCCGCCTAGATGGGTATTAGCAAATTTTTAGAGTTTTGGAGAGGTATAAAACAAATTATCCAACCAATTCAGTCATTCTCCCCAATGACTGCCCAAAACAATTATCATGATTAAAGAATGATGATTTGGGGTAGAATTACCCCGGTACTTAAACAAGTCTAGCATGGCATTTAAGTACGACCTATAACTAGTAGGTTACCATATATTTACTAGGGTGACAAGGGTATTGGGAGTTCAATTATCAAGGACATGGTGTAATTATTATTTACTCATCAAATAGGCAATTAACTACCTTAAGGTGTTTGACATACATTTGCATAGAAATTAAAACATGCATTTTGATACTTTAAAAGAACATAATTTGCATAAAATGTGGGATCAATATGATCAAAGTGTTGACTCGCTTGTGCTATTTTTACCGTGGCCTTGATCTTACTCAAAGCCTGATTAGACAGGGGTTTGAAGTCTTGGTCGGCGTCTTTGCTTGAATCTTGGATCTGCTTGAGCCGTCGATTCTTCTGGATTTTGATTTCTAATTACGCAATAAAGATTGAAAAACCAAATAAATCCAAAGAACTCAAAAGACCAATAAAACGCAAGAGCCTCAAAAAGATTGCGGAGGACGGCTTGAGAGAATGGTTTGAGCGATACTGGAATGTTTGACAGAGCCAAACATCCAGTTGGGGAAAATAGGAATGACAGTGAATTTCTGCCATGAGGATACAAAAGGGTAAGGTCGAAAGAGTTTTTGCTGGAATGCTCTACTGCGGATTTGTGAAGACTGCAAGACTGCACCACTACATGCGACAAGGCAACTTGACTACAGGTTCTACACCAAATCTAGAATACCCGATCGACACACAATCCAATGGCAATTCAATACCAAACTCAGCTGCCAAGTAATACTCAACGATTCAATTGCTAGCTACTCAACCTACTACTAACTATACAATTGCCAGAACACCAATCATTGCCAAATAATACGAATTGACAAAGCAATCGAATCAATACTTCCAGCTTTCACCAAATATCATTACTTTCAACAATTCTTGACCTACGGACGAAACACTAACCAACAACTAACAATCGATTACCAAATCCAAAAGACAATACTGCTACTGAAGATCAAGCTACCCTAATAATCAGGATCATAATCAACAATCCAATTTACTGCCAAAGCACTTATACTGATGATCAGTAATCATAGACAATTAACCAATAATCGATTTATGTGAGACCCCGGTTTATCGGGCTTGTTATGCTTAACCATCCACTTGGCCCTAGCATCACAAATCAGATAATCCGAGACTCGAGACATGTATACTTCCCAGAAATGCAGCATACACACCTCCTTACAAAGTTCATGCATCAATCCCATTCATTCACATAGAACCGAAGCAAAAACAACCATCCAGAAGATAACATAAATAAAGGATATTTATTACAAAAGAGAGGCCGACCGGCCAAATGACATATACATATAGAATTTGAACAGCGGAAGCACAAGTGCCATAAGATGGCTATAAAACAAAAGAGCCAATCAGTGTGCCTTTAACCCACAAGGCAACCGACCGGACCGCCAAGCTAGTCGTCGAATCCACAGCACATCTCACAAAAGTGAGGCCCTTGGGGCTCACTGTAACACCCCAGCCCAACACTGAGCCTGGAATGCCACCAAACTACTCTTATCATCTATTATACATCAACACACTGTGAAATTTCAGCAAACATAACAACATTAAAACCCATCCACGGGTCGCATTAACACAAGCATAACACTATGACAATCATAAATAAATTAGACCTAGGAGCATAGCAAAATAATAAACCAAGATTAACATAAACCAAGTATCTATGGTTATTCAATACCATCATGTCCTAGATATAAATATTCATGTTATTCTAAAAGTTTCTCATGTCCAATGAATCAAATAATTGGGTGAAGTGCATGATTCCAAGTGCGCTAGCCCTTCCCGAGTAAAACGTCATCACCGGTCACCTAAAAACAACAATAGAGCAAGAATGAGTCCAAGACTCAAGAAATACATAATAAAGCCATAAACAATAATTTATTAACCAAAATCAAAGTTATCATCATCATCCATTTAGTTAATGTCATTGTCATTCTCAAACAAACAAGCCATATTCCATATAGGTAAAGTTGCACAATTTAACAATTTACTTAGATATGCGAATGCACCAACATGCTCATGCTCATATGCATCTCATCAGCTGATACCGGTATAGCGGAGTGTTCACCCGTCGATGACACACTCTATCCTTCACTCCGTGAAGTCCCCACCAAAGTAGGATTTTATCTAGAGCTCTCCTGACTAGTCATGTATCTTTCTCACCGACCTCACGGAATAGTTACATGACTTTCTCACCGACTGCTCATGCAACCCCTTTCATGATGAATGTAAATGATGCAACATCTTTATTTATTCATCAACATAGTCCATCTCATTAACTCAATATCTCCTCCTCATTATCTCAATATCATAATCTCATTATCATAATCTCATTCACTCAAGGTCATCAATATCATGTATAAGAATAAGCTGAACAAAAGCATAATAAATAGCATGATAAGTAATAACAATGATCATGGTGAACAACCCATTGTTCACCACTCTACCATGTACTTGTCTTCCGCTACTGGACGAGTTAGGAGGCAACGACGAATTTCTCCAATCCTCTTACACCGCCTACACAAATATTTATTCAAATAAGAATAATAATTTATGACGTGGCTACAAGCGCTTTACCATAACCCTCTATCTAATCAACATAACAAAAACTCAAAATGACGAATTAACTAATCACCAATATCGGCCATTCGATTAGCAGTGCGAGAAAAATCGTAATTAAATATCTATAACTCGAATGACTTGAAACCAGTGCTCAAATACTTTTAACGTAACAGGCTATGAAACTCTAGTTGGTGGAATCCTTTGATTCGGCCAAAACAGTGGCCTAAACAACAGTTGAAAACACTAACAGATATCTGCCCAGATTTCAGAACAGCAGTAAAGAACATGGAATAACTTTCACTCTACAGATCCAATTGATATGATATTTATCAACTCGGAAAGATAATTTCAAGGGCTACAAAAACCTAGTTGGGTGGAAGTTCTGAATCTGACTCTAACTAGATCAAAACCGAGGGGCAAACCGACAGTTCCAAATTCTCAGGCAGACAGGACAGCGCGCGATTAAAAATTCATATCTCCTAAACCGTAAGGTGTAATCAAGTGATCTCAGTGCCAAAAGAAAGATAACGACATCAGGAACAAAACTCTAGAAGACAAAAAATACCAGATTCGGCCTCTAAGTAAATCATAATGGCCTGACAAGAAAATCTGCTAAATCACGTCAGCTCTCCTAGACAGTCGCGGTAAAACTTCCATATCTCCTAAACCGTAACTCCAAATCAGATGATCTTGGTGCCAAAAGAAAGCTAAGACAAAGGGCTACAACTTTCTAAGAGGTGAGAAGATTAGAAAACATACGTAACTTACCCAAATCTGACGAACAAAATTGCTGTACTGCAGGGACGAGGGTGGCAGCCGGTTGGAGAGGGGGAGGAGGGGGTGGCGGCTTAGGGAGGGAAAAGGGAAGGGAAGGGGTTTTAGGGTTTAGGGGAGAGATACCCCCTTGGCCAGCCCCTCATGGGCCACCACAGGCCGAGGCCCGAGTCCAGTTGCTGAAAAACACGAAAACCCCTGAAGAAAAAAACGATTGATTCTCCCAATAGCTCCTTCTTCAAACTTCTTCTAGTACGCTGATTTACTTTTGGGGTATTACATTCTACCCCTTAAACGAGATTCGACCGAATCTACTCACCGATCTTCCGAAAGAAATCAAGAATCGAATGAAATAACGATATCCCAAGCTTGGAATTGCTCGATTACTCACTTAATACTCGAGCACACCAAGCGATGCGATTTCGCATAAGGACCCGAGACGGTCAACGCGATATGCCAACTTCCAAATTTCTGAAATTTTGAAACCAAGAGAATCCAGCTCGAACTAGAGAGTCATCATCGCATCCAAGCAATGCTAACTCTCCACCAAAAGGTTAAATCCCAAAATTTGACATTTCAACACGAAAACAAATCCATTTTCTAAATAGGCGGTTCACGAATGAACACCACGACGACCAAAGAAGAAACCACTCGAATGCCCAAATCAAATACTTCTTTTGGTTTATGCGAATTAAAATGAATCGGACATGCCAACACAACGCCAACTCAGTTACGGAAAACAACGATCAACAACACATAACTCAAACGAAATCGGAAAACGCTTCACTAACCGAGAAACATCCTTTTCCTCGGTTTCTCTTTAGGAGTAAAACTTCTCTCGAACCTTGGAATTCAAATTCATCGCGATACCACATGTGCTTAAACCTTTTAATTGAACATCCTCAAATTATGCTCAAACTGAAATACATCATTAACACCATTGTGAAGAGGCTCCATTGAATCCTCCAATTACTCTAGGCGCTCATTCTACTAATCAACATTAATTTGAATGAAGGCACCCAAAGCACCACAAAATAGATCCCACACAATCACATTACCTCTAATTTTCAAGAACAACTCGTAATCCTCAAGACACACGCTCATGTACTACATCGTAAAGGTTCTATCAATGATCATTCCACTTTGCTCAGAAACTCTATTATTCCACTTTCTTTACACACACTCATTGTGTGAACAAAGGTCTAGCATAAAAAATGTAAAGCCCAGATTCAACCTCTAAGACTCTTACAATGAACTTTTGGTATACTTGATAGGAAATTCTTTGATCGGATAACTAAAATTCCTGGAATCCAAACAATATCCTCAATCATTAATATCAACATATACTTGACCACTACTAACCGGATGCCATCAGATACCCCATAAGGTTTTGTAAAACAAATTGATGAAGTGGCAAATAAAATATTTTTTTTCAGCACCCGGGAAAAAATGTTTTCCTTTTGCAACAAACATAAGATCGGGAGAAATAGACAAATAACAAGGATCTCGGAAAAGCAAAAGCAGAGACCACAATTGAGGGCACAAGTCCCAAAAAAAGAGAATATGATATCTCAAATAAAACAAAGCACCACTTTTGAAAATCGAGAAACTCCTATGGGGCAAAAATAGAAAGTTTAGGCACACTTCAAGTAAACTGCGAGTTACAAAACTTGACTTCGATCTCGAATACTTCTACTTCACTCTTTCTTTAACAAAGAAAGTAATTCTTTTTTTTTTATTATAACGTCACGTTGCCCACTCAAACAAGAAAAGTTGTAAGACCAAATCACATGAATCACTTAAGAACCAATAAAGCTTTCCAACAAGCCACTTGCTCAATCCAATCCCAGCTACTACATAAACCATGAACTACAAAAGATCACGGATGCAAAACTTGAAAATTTTCATTTGAGCGATACCACGAGTGACGATCAAATTATCTTCTTTCTATAAGAATCGACAACACACTACCAATCTATTGCTGATAATCTTACTAACATCCAGAATAATACACTGTTAACAAAAATTTATCATAATCTACCCTTCCATTGTACAGCTCTCTAAAAACTCACCAAATTGTTTCATACTACTTTATCATCTTGTCCTCAAATCGAGAGTCCACCAAAAGCTTACAAACTATTACAACAACAACTTTATTTTAGCAGAGATCTACTACACAAATCAAAATGTTATACCAAAACCTTTTCATTATGGACATGCTATCGTCTGACAATTCCACTATCATGAAAGCATAGGCCACCAATTAATCCCACAGTTCACCTCTTATAGATGCTCAACACCAAACGTCAACACACAATTGTTGCACTCCAACCACTTTATTGCTATCAACGGCTTCATCAAGAAATCTAGATGATACCTACTTTCCTTTTCAAATCACATGAACAATCACAAATACATGTTCAACTGTCCATCCTCATATTCATATTTTAGTGCAAAATCCCAACAAAACTTCCAAAATCATAGCCTTCCATCGATCAAAAAGTCTCAACAACTCTGCAATCAAATTCGTCCAGTTATTCTAGTTAAAATAACTATCTAGAAACTCCTTCCATAATATAAAATCATCTAGTATCTACAGATAAGATAACTCCAAGATTAATATCCACTATGGTAATAATCTAGCATCTCCTCAACTTTTCCTTCCCACACAGTAAGATTAATCCACTGAGACCAACTAATCCAACAAGTTTAGCAAAACTAAATAATTTTAATGATCATACCAGTCATCAATGTTCTACAATTCTTAATAACTCCTTTTAATCCAATTAGGTATAGTCATACTATTAATCATAGTTCATCAAGATGTACCACATGACACCATCAAGTTAATCAACTTTCCTTCTAAGGTTCTTGGTTAAGATTGATTATACACCACACTATAGACCCAACTTGATAACCCATACCATATACATTAATTTATTTAATTACAACCTTTAACTTAACCACAACAAGACATTGCTAAAGGGTTTTAATATTTTCTTTTATAACAGAGAAGCATTCAACTTCAATACTCAAAATACCCAAAAGAAATACATTGGGTCAAAGCTTCCACATGTTAAAGGACTTGAAAAAGAAAACTTTCGTTATCCAAAATACCAAGCTAACAAATGAGTCATTTTTTCCCAACAAGAAAGGCAGATCTCTCGTGAAAAGATCAACCTTGCAAATTAACGACGTTCACAAGAAACAACAACAGATCAACAGTCAGGAAAACAAAAAATAACTTAATAGAACCAACAAAGACCAATGAAAATACATCAACTGCATTGTAAATACTAACCCAAGAAAATTCATCAACCGCAACTATAACAGGAATAATCAAATTCAAACTCAAGGAAGAAAATAACTTTTCTAAAGAAACATATCCTCAACACATGTAACTAAGTTACCCGATGTAAATACTTCACCACTATCATACAACAAACGGTGATATAACTTGGCCACACCTATGGCCACAACCACAATCTCTACCTCTCGACTATCATGACCCATAACAATCACATAATCAAATCATAAGTAGTCAGAACCAATTCATAACATAAAACATCAATACAACATAGCAAGCGTAAATCGATGCTCATCCCATTCCCATCCTCATGCACGATGTGTCAAAATTTTAAGTTAATTAACCATTATCAAATTTGGGTTTATTTTACAAGTCCTAAAATAAGTTTTAGCAATTTTAGGTTAACTAAGTTATTAATCTATTCACCACGGACCTGAAGCCCGCTCGATACCAATCAGTAACACCCACCCAACACCGAGCACGGAATGCCACCAAACTACTCTTATCATCTATTATACATTAACACACTGTGAAATTTCAGCAAGCATAACAACATTAAAACCCATCCACGGGTCGCATTAACACAAGCATAACACTATGACAATCATAAATAAATTGGACCTAGGAGCATAGCAAAATAATAAACCAAGATTAACATAAACCAAGTATCTATGGTTATTCAATACCATCATGTCCTAGATATAAATATTCATGTTATTCTAAAAGTTTCTCATGTCCAATGAATCAAATAATTGGGTGAAGTGCATGATTCCAAGTCGCTAGCCCTTCCCGAGTAAAACGTCATCACTTTGGTCACCTAAAAACAACAATAGAGCAAGAATGAGTCCAAGACTCAAGAAATACATAATAAAGCCATAAACAATAATTTATTAACCAAAATCAAAGTTATCATCATCATCCATTTAGTTAATGTCATTGTCATTCTCAAACAAACAAGCCATATTCCATATAGGTAAAGTTGCACAATTTAACAATTTACTTAGATATGCGAATGCACCAACATGCTCATGCTCATATGCATCTCATCGGTGATACTGGTATAGCGGAGTGTTCACCGTCGATGACACACTCTATCCTTCACTCCGTGAAGTCCCCACCAAAGTAGGATTTTATCTAGAGCTCTCCGGACTAGTCATGTATCTTTCTCACCGACCTCACCGGAATAGTTACATGACTTTCTCACCGACCTGGCTCATGCAACCCCTTTCATGATGAATGTAAATGATGCAACATCTTTATTTATTCATCAACATAGTCCATCTCATTAACTCAATATCTCCTCCTCATTATCTCAATATCATAATCTCATTATCATAATCTCATTCACTCAAGGTCATCAATATCATGTATAAGAATAAGCTGAACAAAAGCATAATAAATAGCATGATAAGTAATAACAATGATCATGGTGAACAACCCATTGTTCACCACTCTACCATGTACTTGTCTTCCGCGCTGTGACGAGTTAGGAGGCAACGATGGAATTTCTCCAATCCCTGCCACACCGCCTACACAAATATTTATTCGAAATAAGAATAATAAGTTATGACGTGGCTACAAGCGTTTTACCATAACCCTCTATCTAATCAACATAACAAAAAACTCAAAATGACGAATTAACTAATCAGCCAATATCGGCCATTCTGATCAGCAGTACGAGAAAAATCGTAATTAAATATCTATAACTCCGAATGACTTGAAACCAGTGCTCAAATACTTTTAACGTAACAGGCTATGAAACTCTAGTTGGTGGAATCCTTTGATTCGGCCAAAACAGTGGCCTAAACAACAGTTGAAAACACTAACAGATATCTGCCCAGATTTCAGAACAGCAGTAAAGCACATGGCATAACTTTCACTCTACAGATCCAATTGATATGATATTTATCAACTCGGAAAGATAATTTCAAGGGCTACAAAAACCTAGTTGGGTGGAAGTTCTGAATCTGACTCTAACTAGATCAAAACCGAGGGGCAAACCGACAGTTCCAAATTCTCAGGCAGACAGGACAGCGCGTGATTAAAAATTCATATCTCCTAAACCGTAAGGTGTAATCAAGTGATCTCAGTGCCAAAAGAAAGATAACGACATCAGGAACAAAACTCTAGAAGACAAAAATACCAGATTCGGCCTCTAAGTAAATTATAATGGCCTGACAAGAAAATCTGCTAAATCACGTCAGCTCTCCTGGACAGTCGCGGTAAAACTTCCATATCTCCTAAACCGTAACTCCAAATCAGATGATCTTGGTGCCAAAAGAAAGCTAAGACAAAGGGCTACAACTTTCTAAGAGGTGAGAAGATCAGAAAACATACGTAACTTACCCAAATCTGACGAACAAAATTGCTGTACTGCAGGGACGAGGGTGGCGGCGGTTGGAGAGGGGAGGAGGGGTGGCGGCAGGGAGGGAAAAGGGAAGGGGAAGGGTTTTAGGGTTTAGGGGAGAGATACCCCCTTTGGCCAGCCCTCATGGGCCACCCCTGGGCCGAGGCCCAGAGTCAGGTGCTGAAAAAACACGAAAACCCCCAAGAAAAAAAAGCGATTGATTCTCCCAATAGCTCCTTCTTCAAACTTCTTCTAGTCTGATTTACTTTTGGGGTATTACACTCACCTTCCTCCCTGCAAACAAAAGCGCCATGCAAAATCCGGTGAGTACTTTGAATGTACTATAAGACTTACATGTGGAATAACAAACCTGCACAAATACTACATGCAAGCTCATTGAAGTGGAGGTCAGTATGTTTCATTTTAGCATAAAGCAAGTTTCCATTTGCAATAATGTAATAGATTGAAAGCAATTTAACAAATCTGTTTTTAATGTTCAATTAACCGAAGAACAACATTAATAATATAAATAGACAACAACAATCACGGAAGTGACTAACCCATTAGTCACCACAACAATAGCATGAATTACCCATTCATACCAACCATGTCAAAATTTTAATTTTAAAAGGTTGTAGTCTAGTTCTTGCGACCTTACCAAGCATGTCCATAACCTAGGACGAGGCTATTCGAATAGTTTTATACCTGCGAGGGTGTACCAATGTACCCACACGCTGGACCGCCTTTTCGCCACATGATTAGCATACTTCCTTTGGTATGCTTAAGCACACTAAGTCCTCGAGACATTTCCAATATTGTGAATTAACTACGAGCCGCCCATGGATAGAAACCCATACGTTGTGTCGAGTCATTGTAAAGCCTCGGTCAACTACCCGTCGCAGTAAAGCCTTGGACAACTACAATGCCCCTCGAGGTGGAGAGCCTACCCTAATCTCCACCACCGCACACCCAACACAAGAACACATATCCTTTTCACACAACACACACAACCCCTCCTGCGACTCGGAGATAACACACGCCAAAGTACTAAGTCAAGAGGGTCCCATATCCCTCTCGCGTGGTTATACGCATAAGCGCTGGCTTAGTGACACAAGTAACTCGGTCCTTGATGACCTAGGCACCATTCCATTCACACCAACAGATCACACCAACATACCATTGTGCCCAAGTCTAAAACAATTTTATTTTCAGTTTTGACTTTACAAAGTAACAAATCACAAAGTCTTTGGACATAATGGAATAATAAATAATAGTGTGATCAAGATCATCGACTAAGATCGATGATCGCCCATTACTACTAAACTAAGCATTTCTAAGCAATTTCAATTGAAATCTACTAAGTGGCAAGAGTCCATCCATCGAACTCGAATCACAACAAATAACCTAGGCTCATGGTAGTAGAGAATACACAAGTCCTCAGATTATGCAACTATAGGATACTAACCATAATTTAACAACAAAATAGCAATACATACATACAAGTTAAAATCAATATATTAGACTTGAAAAATAATGGGATTGACATGATCAAGCGCTTGCACGCTTGCATGCGTCAAGATGTTCTTGAGGATCAATAATGTTGTCAACGTGCTCTTGGATCCTAACGAGAAAGCGAAAAACAACCGATAAGAAACGAATAAAAGGCAAAGACCCAACAGTAAACCTTCTCCAAAAATTCTGAAAATTTTACAGTAGCAAGATCATGATTTATAAAGAATTTAGCAACAAGAACCAATTGATTTGGATTCATAATGCCAAAGATATGACCAAAACAATTTTGCTCACTTTTATAAATCAAAATGCTACTATTCATTAGCAAAATTTTCGGAGCTATACTGAGTTGGAACCATTTTTAAATTAAATTTTAGTTAAAAACATAGCCAACAAAATTTGAATCAACCGAAAAGGATTTAAAATGAATTAGTTTTGCATTTTACAAGTTATCACATTTTGATTGATAAATAAACCTTTTCGAAAAATCAAATTTAAAAAGACACGGCGAGCGAGGCGTTGATCTTGGATCCAACGGTCCGCGTCCAGCGTTGATCTTGCGCGCACGCCGCGTCGCATGAAACTGGTGGATTAACCGTTGGATCTGGATCCAACGGTCCACGACCACTTTGGTCGAGCGCCGCGGCGTCCGGAGCCTGGTCGTCCGCCGTTGGATCTGGATCCAGCGGTTCACGTGACCCTCGTTGGCGGTTTGAGCGTTCCCCGACGCGAGCCGTGGATCGAGATCAACGGTCCACGCTATCTCGCATCGGGACCGTTGATCTTGGATCCAACGGTCCGAGCATCGAGACGCGCGACGAATTCAAAATTTCGCGTGACGTGGGCGTAGATCTAAGGATCGACGGTCCGCATCGACTCACGTTCAAACACCCGTCCCGTTTTCCTCCGCAAAAAGCGACGGGAAGAACGGCTGCCAGCCGCCGGCTTTCGGCTTGGCGGTGCGAGCAAGAGCCCAAATGGGTCCCAAACATCATTGCGCACCTAATGGTACCAATGAATTCTAGTGCGGGTGGTCGAGCGCCAAGCAGTCGAAAGAACCGAGGCGGTCCAAAATGACCAAAACGCAACGCAAAAGCGCTCACCGCGGTTCAAGGGAGCGGTGCGAGGCCACTAGGGACTAAAGAGGAGCTACCCGCCTTTGGATGCGCCGAGGAGAGTCGTCCGCCGGGCGGGAGGAACGCGGTTTCGGCGAAAGGGGGAAATCAGTTCACTCGTCCTGGACAAATTGAACCGAATTGAGTGAGGTTAAGCTTAAGTGAGTAGAGGGGAGTAGAGGGAGCAAAGACTTGAAGAAGAAGGCCCGTGCTGCACCGACTCCACCGGAGCTTCAAAACCGACAATGGCGGCCGAAGGATTCTCGAAGATCTGCGGCTCCAGCGAACTTGTGAGTGCTAGCTAGAGTTGCAGAGGTGCTAAAGGAAGCTAAGGGAGAAACAAAGGAGCTTAAATAGCCGGGGATGGCCGAGAGCAACAGCGATATACCGTTCGGGTCAACCCGGCCGTTCGAGCGCGAGAGAGCGACGGGAGCGGTTGGAGAGTGGACGCCTGAGGGAGGAGCACGACGTGCATTAAATGCGCACAGAGAGAGCCGTTGAAAGGCGACCGGCGAAGGGCAGCACGCGCGCTTTTTCTTCTCTGCACGCCATGGCCGACGCTGACGCGCGAGCTGACCGGAGGAAGGAGACGACGCGCCGACCGTCGGATTGAAATCGAACGGCTGAGTGGATTACAACGGTTCCGTCGTTCGGTTGATCAAGAGCCGTTCGATGCTGATCCAACGGCTTGCAACGCCCGCGCCCGATCGACCGCGCCGGTGCGTTTAGTTGGTTGGACCGAGTCAAGTGGCTCGAGCCCGAGTCTGGTTCGAACCCGAGGAACAGTGCAAACCAGTTATAATTTGAATTTTAAACATCTGATTTTTGAGAAATTATTTGGGGTAGCAAACAAACTCCAAAATTTATGAAATTTTAACTGGAGCTTGCTGACTGCAGGAGGAACCTCCCATAAAATTTTTAGGGATTTTCATGCCCTGAATCTTTCTCCAGAAATTCCAGAAGTGGGAAAAATAGGGTTTGACCAATTTTGACTTGCCTCCAAAAATTATCAAATAATTTCTAAAAATCATGAGATAATTCAGAGGTGTTGCCAAGCCTCCCTAGAATTCAGGGAAAAGATTTCCAAGGGTTTGGCACAAGACCTTTGCCACAAAGGTTTTTGATTGGAGTCAAAAGAGGATTTAAATTTTGATTTTCCATAATTCTTTTAAAAGAATTAAAAAAAAGACCAAGGCTTCAAGCTGCAAGAAAAGTTTTAATTTCTTCTAATTATCTTACATTTGAAACACAAATCCAAATTTGGGATGTTACAAAACCTCCCCCCCTTACAAAAATCTCGTCCCGAGATTTGGTTCACTCGGTAAAGAAAGATGGATAGTCTGCACGGAGACGATCTTCCCTTTCCCAAGTAGCCTCATCCTCAGAATGGTTCGACCACTGAACTTTAAGGAATCTGATAGTTTTATTCCTCGTTCTTCGTTCAGCCTCATCGAGTATCACGAGCAGGTGCTCGCGATAGGTCAAATCCTCCTGGACATCGAGGGTTTCCAAAGGAGCTTCCTCAGTTGGAACACTGAGGCACTTCTTTAGTTGGGACACGTGGAACACATCATGTACCCCCTCGAGTGCAGCTGGCAAATCCAACTTATAAGCAACCGCCCCTTTCTTCTCGATAACACGGTAAGGACCGACATATCGAGGAGCTAGCTTGCCCTTGGCGCCAAAGCGATGGCCCTTCAAAGGAGAGACTTTAAGATAAACAAAGTCATCAGGCTCGAAGCTCAATTCACGACGACGGCGATTCGCATAGCTCTTTTGCCTGGATTGAGCTGTGCGCAAACGATCACAAATGAGCTGGACTTGGCTCTTAGCCTCATTGATCGAGTCCGGACCAAAGAAAGGTCTTTCGCTGTCTCGAGACCAATTCAACGAGGTTACGCACTTTCTCCGTACAAGGCCTCGAAGGGACATGCCGAGGCCAGCCTAAAACTGTTGTTGTAGGAAAACTCGGCAAATGGCAAGTATTTCTCCCAATTCTTTCCATAGGAGAGGACACAAGCACGAAGCATGTCTTCCAACACTTGGTTGACCCTTTCGGTCTGACCATCAGTTTGGGGATGGTATCTTTGTGCTAAAGGTAAGCGGGTTCCCATAGCCTCTTGCACACTTTGCCAAAAGCGAGAGGTGAAAAGAGAACCACGATCAGAGACAATTGTCTTAGGTACCCCATGTAAGCTCACGATCACGGGCTATGTAGAGATCCGCCAAGCGATCTACACGGAGATCCGTCTTGATTGGAAGGAAGTCGCCACCTTAGTTAGCCGATCAATGACAACCAGATGGCATCATTGCCCTTGGAGGTGCGAGCGGGCCGGTGATAAAATCCATCCCGATCGAATCCCACTTCCATTCGTGAATAGGCAAAGGTTGAAGCGATCCGTTTGGGCCGATGCTCGGCCTTGACACGACGACACACGCGTCGCAATCGACAACGAACCGCAATCTCCCTCTTCATTGGGTCCACCAAAATCACAGCGGAGATCTTGATACATCTTTGTGGCCGGGATGAATAGATAAAAAGCGAATCATGGGCTTCGCGAGGATCGGATCCGCAATTCCATGTCCTTTGGAACCACAAGACGTTGCGAACCTTACAACACCATGCTCATCCTCGGAGAAGCACTTGGTGTACCGTTCTTGATATTTTCCTTGATGCGGCTCACCCCATATCGCTTGAGGCGATCTTAATCCGATCCACCAAGATTGGTTGCACAACCAAGGCGACAAGAGAACCATGCTCAACCAATCCCAAGTTGAGACGCTGAAATTCCTCGGAAGGGTGGGTTGAAACTCCGGAGCAATAAGGCATTGCAATGTGCTTTCCGATGGCGCGCCTCGGCAGCGACATTCGCCTTGCGGATGGTAGTGAATACCCATGTCATAGTCCTTGATCAACTCCAACCATCTCTTTTGCCGAGGTTCAGATCTGGTTGGGTGAACAAATACTTTAGGCTTTTGTGATCCGAATACACTTCGCAGCGATTCACGATTAGGTAATGTCGCCAAATCTTAAGTGCATGAATCACATGCTAATTCTAAGTCATGGGTAGGATAGTTGAGTTCATGAGGTCTCAATTGCCTTGATGCATAGGCCACTACCTTGCCTCCTTGCATCGGGACACAACCGAGTCCTCGGCGAAAGCATCGCAAAAGATATCGAAGCTTTGATGAATATCGGGAAGAGCGAGGGCGGGAGCGGTGGTCAAGCGTTCCTTGAGCACTTGGAAGCTTTCCTCACAAGCGTCGGACCACAAGAACTTCTTGTCCTTCTTGAGCAACTCCGTCGCCGGCCGCGATCTTGGAGAAGTTCTCGATAAAGCGGCGATAATACCCAGCTAAACCGAGAAAACTCCGCACTTCGGTTACCGAAGTAGGCTGAACCCATGAAAGAACATCGCTGACCTTGCTAGGATCAACGGCTACGCCTCCTGCTGAAAGAACATGACCCAGGAAGGCCACTTCCTTCAACCAGAACGCGCACTTGCTGAATTTTTCATACAGCTGGTGCTCACGAAGCTTGCCCAACACAAGCCTCAGATGCTCATCATGTTCCTCATCGTCCTTGGAATAGATAAGAATATAAATCGATGAAGACCACGACAAACTTATCCAAATACTCCATGAATACCGAATTCATGAGGTTCATGAACAAGGCAGGAGCATTGGTTAAGCCAAATGACATGACGGTGTATTCATACAAGCCATAGCGAGTAGAGAAAGCCGTCTTTAGAATGTCCTCAGTCGAATATCCGAACTTGATGATATCCCACTCTCAAATCAATCTTGGAGAATACTCGAGCTCCAGTTAATTGATCAAAGAGATCATCAATGCGGGGCAATGGATACTTGTTCTTTACCGTTACCTCATTAAGCGGACGGTAATCAACACACATGCGCAAAGTATTGTCCTTCTTCTTTACGAAGATTGCAGGACAACCCCACGGAGATGAGCTAGGGCGGATAAAACCTTTTTCTTGCAGCTCACTCAGTTGCTTCTTCAACTCCACCAACTCGTTCGGTGGCATCCGATAATGCCTCTTTGAAATCGGGGCGGTACCGGGAACCAACTCCATGACAAACTCGAGGTCTCGAACTGGTGGCATCCCTAGAAGATCTTCAGGAAAGACATCAATGAAGTCGCGAACTGTGGGGACTTCACTAATATCTAGGCGGGCTTCGCTCCAAGCGCCAAGAGATGCGGACCTAGCGACTTTCCTGCACGAACCTACTCGCGGGAAGGACTAGATAGAGACACACTTCTTGGCACAATCGATTTGTCCCTTATCTTTGAGACAACCAATCCATTCCAAGAATTACATCTAGACTTCTGAATGGAGGAGGATAAGATTCATGAGAATCTCACTCCCTCAATTTCAATTGGGACATCCCTACACTCGATTCAGCTCTCAACTCCGAACCCGGAGAGCGAATGAGCAGTGGGATTAACAATGGAGTAAAGAGGAGCTCACTAATAGCAGCAAAAGACTCAGAAATAAAAGAATGAGATGCTCCTGAATCAAACAAAGCATGGCGAATGAGAGTTAGCAGAAGTGTACCCGGCCGACGTCGGGTGCCTCCCCAGTGCCTCCTCTGCGGAGATGAGGTTGACGCATCACTACCCACACCTTGGATAGTAGGGACTATCTTGAGTCCCGAGAAGAACCACCTCGGCCCGCGTCCTCCATTAGGGCGAGGGGCTCTTGTCTTCTTAGGGCATTGGTTACATAATGCCCCTTACGGTTGCAGCGAAGCAAGTGACTCGGCGGCCGAGTTGCGGGGCTACCTGCCGACTCGCAGTGCACGTGATTGGGGCCTGACTGCGAAGGACGAAGAGCAGTCTTGGCGACCTCGAAGTCTGAAACTGCTTGTGCGACCCACGAGGCGCCCAAGCGGGGATAGCTGGCCCTAGAGGACTTGTGGGCCTCCCACTTACGCTGCGAGGAATCCACGCGCTCTCCACGAGTGCTCGGCGACAATGGCCTTGTCCACCAAGGCACGGAAATCGAGAAATCGGCGATGGATAGCTTGTCTGAAGCTCCTCAAACAAACCATCCTTGAACTTCTCTTGCTTGGCCTCATCGGTGGCCACCTCCTCCGAGCATAACGAGCCAAATGGTTAAACTCGTGCATGCAGTTCCTCAATCGCTGTAAACGCCCTTGTCCGAGTGACAAGAACTCCTTCTTCTTTAGCCTCATCGGTAGGAAGGAATGTGACTCAGACGGAAGGCGATGCGAAACTCCTCCTGGTGGCGGTGTGGCCGTCGGTCGCATGGCGAAAGCTCTCCCACCAAGACAAAGCTGCACCCTCCGGTGGTGCGATGCGAATGCCTTCTCGTGCTCCACGCTGCTGCTATATAAGCTTCCGCTCCACCGAGGCGAAGCGATCAAATGCGTCAGCGGGTCCTCGGACACAGAGAATGTGGGGTGGGTGCGAAGAAACTCCGCAAGTCCCCACGCTGCTGGGTGTCCACTCCTTGCCGGATCGAAGCACGGTAAGGGCGAAAGTATTCTTGCGCGTTGGCGTCGAGAAGAACCTCTGTCCTCTCGCTGCAGTTGCGCTCGATCCAAGAAGGACCTCGGCCATGGTCGGAGAAGGAGGAAGATCCTCGTCGGACCAGTGGACGGCCTTGGCCACTACTGAGTGCGTCAAGCCATCCTGTTACAAGAAACTTGGGTTAAAACTAGACTCAAAAACAAAGTCGAAATGAAGCAAAAAGCTAATGACTAGGGAAATGGAATACCCCCTAATCGAAAGCCAAAAACAACAAGTGCATAAACTTGAACATGCTTATAAAAAGACTCAAAAACAATAATGAATTACCAACCAAAGCTCAACTTCCCAATACAACTAAACCGTATTGAATGAATGAGTAATTGATTGAGAAAATAAAAATCAGAATATAACGTCAGATCTAATACCACTAAAGAGCAAGGTTACATCAACGGAAATAGTGTTAGATACATAGCTAACTAATATCACATCTTACCCTTCTATTCCCACAAGTTTTAGTTGATTAAACTCTCATTTTCTACCCCATTAGAAACCATCGAGCTTGCTGTCGGAAATTGAAATTCTTTGTAGCGATTTTGCATCAAGCTCCCGATCGAAGTCTTCCATTCTAGAAACTTCAAAATCGCACACTTCAATTTGCCAAGCTCATGGTCCGATCGAAACCATTGAGCTTCTTATCTGAAATTGAGGTGTCTTGTCAGTTCGCATCCAAGCCTCTAGCGAAAATTTTGATCCGAAACTTCAAAACCTAAGCACTTCAATTTGCCAAACTCGGTGGTTCCCAAAACCCATTTAAGCGATAACAACTATCTTTGAAGGAAGGAGAGGAAATCAATTTTCAAACTCAAATTAGAGTAAGATGAGAGGAGAAAGCTAAGATAGGTAAGGAGTAAAATCTGAGAATTCCTTAAGCTTTCATAAATCATTTGATACTTTGAAATTAGGGTTTTCAAAATATCCTAAAGGCGACCAAGCTTGGGTTACTACGGTCAGCATGGCTCGATGCAAACCTTGTGAGACCAGTTTATCGGGCTTGTAATGTAACCATCCACTTGGCCCTAGCATCACAAATCGAGATAATCCGAGACTCGAGACATGTATACTTCCGAAATGCAGTATACACCTCCTTACAAAGTTCATGCATCAATCCCATTCATTCACATAGAACCAAGCAAAAACAACCATCCGAAGATAACATAAATAAAGGATAGTTATTACAAAGAGAGGCCGACCGGCCAAATGACATATACATATAGAATTTGAGCAGTGAAGCAAAAGTGCCATAAGATGGCTATAAAACAAAAGAGCCAATCGGTGTGCCTTTAACCCACAAGGCAACCGACCAGACCGCCAAGCTAGTCGTCGAATCCACACACATCTCACAAAAGTGAGGCCCTTGGGGCTCACCTTCCTCCCACCAAACAAAAGCGGTAAAAAAAGCCGGTGAGTACTTTGAATGTACTGCAAGACTTACATGTGGAATAACAAACACTGTACAAATACTACATGCAAGCTCATTGAAGTGGAGGTCTGTATGTTTCATTTTAGCATAAAGCAAGTTTCCATTTGCAATAATGTAATAGATTGAAAGCAATTTAACAAATCTGTTTTAATGTTCAATTAACAGAAAGAACAACATTAATAACGATAAATAGACAACAACAATCACGGAAGTGACTAACCCATTAGTCACCACAACAATAGCATGAATTACCCATTCATACCAACCATGTCAAAATTTTAATTTTAAAAGGTTGTAGTCTAGTTCTTGCACGACCTTACCAAGCATGTCCATAACCTAGGACGAGGCTATTCGAATAGTTTTATACCTGCGGGGTGTACCAATGTACCCACACGCCCGGATCGCCTTTTCGCCACATGATTAGCATACTTCCTTTGGTATGCCGGCACAGCTAAGTCCTACGAGACATTTCCAATATTGTGAATTAACTACGAGCCGCCCGTATGGATAGAAACCCATACGTTGTGTCGGAGTCATTGTAAAGCCTCGGTCAACTACCCGTCGCAGGTAAAGCCTTGGACAACTACAATTCCCCTCGAGGTGGAGAGCCTACCCGGAATCTCCACCACCGCACACCCAACACAAGAACACATATCCTTTTTCACACAACACACACAACCCCCTCCTGCGACTCAGAGATAACACACGCCAAAGTACTAAGTCAAGAGAGGTCCCATATCCCTCTCGCGTGGTTAGCACGCATAAGCGCTTGGCTTAGTGACACAAGTAACTCAGTCCTTGATGACCTAGGCACCATTACATTCACACCAACAGATCACACCAACATACCATTGTGCCCAAGTCTAAAACAATTTTATTTTCAGTTTTTGACTTTACAAAGTAACAAAGCACAAAGTGCTGGACATAATGGAATAATAAATAATAGTGTGATCAAGATCATCAACTAAGATCGATGATCGCCCATTACTACCGAAACTAAGCATTTCTAAGCAATTTCAATTCGAAATCTACTAAGTGGCAAGAGTCCATCCATCGAACTCGAATCACAGCAAATAACCTAGGCTCATGGTAGTAGAGAATACACAAGTCCTACAGATTATGCAACTATAGGATACTAACCATAATTTAACAACAAAATAGCAATGCATACATACAAGTTAAAATCAATATATTAGACTTGAAAAATAATGGGATTGACATGATCAAACCGCTTGCCTGCTTTGTGGGTCAAGATGTTCTTGAGGATCAATAATGTTGTCAACGTGCTCTTGGATCCTAACGAAAAGCGAAAAACAACGATAAGAGCGAATAAAAGGCAAAGACCCAATAGTAAACCTTCTCCAAAAATTCTGAAAATTTTACAGTAGCAAGATCATGATTTATAAAGAATTTAGCAACAAGAACCAATTGATTTGGATTCTTAATGCCAAAGATATGACCAAAACAATTTTGCTCGACTTTTATAAATCAAAAATGCTACTATTCATTAGCAAAATTTTCTGGAGCTATACTGAGTTGGAACCATTTTTAAATTAAAGTTTAGTTAAAAACATAACCAACAAAATTTGAATCAACGAAAAGGATTTAAAATGAATTAGTTATGCATTTTACAAGTTATCATATTTTGATTGATAAATAAACCTTTTGGAAAATCAGAAATTTAAAAAGCGTGGCGAGCGAGGCGTTGATCTTGGATCAACGGTCCGCGTCAGCGTTGATCTTGTGCGCCGCGAAACTCTGATCGTTAACCGTTGGATCTGGATCCAGCGGTCCCACTCCACTTTGGTCGGGCCGCGGCGTCCGGAGCCACCTGATCGTCGCCGTTGGATCGGATCCAGCGGTTCACGTCAGACCCGGCGTTGGCGGTTTGAGCGTTCCCCGCCGCCTTGCCGTGGATCCGAGATCAACGGTCCGCTATCTCGCATCGGGACGTTGATCTTGGATCAGCAGGTCCTGAGGCGAGAGCCGCGCCAATTCAAAATTTCATGTGACGCGTGGGCGTAGATCTAAGGATCGACGGTCGCATCGACTCACGTTCAAACACCCATCTGTTTTCGTCCGGCAAAAACGCGGGGAAGAAGCGGCTCGCCCGCCGGCGCTCGGCCACGGCGGTGCGAGCAAGGGCCCAAAATGGGTCCCAAACATCATTACACACCTAATGGTACCAATGAATTAATTTGCGGTGGTCGAGAAGCGGCAAGCCAAGAAAACCGAGGCGGTCAAAATGACCAAAGCAGCAGCAAAAGCGCTCACCGCGGTTCAAGGAAGCAGTGCGAGCCACTAGGGACTAAGAGGAGCTACAGGCGCACTAGATGTAGTAGAGAGAGTCAGCTGCCGGGCGAGGAGGAGCGCGGCTTTAGTAGAAGGGGAAATCGATTCAGCTCGTCCACTGGACAAATTGAACCGAATTGAGTGAGGTTAAGCTTAAGTGAGTAGAGGGGCGCAGAGGAGCAAAGACTTGAAGAAGAAGGCCGTCTTTGCAGACTCCACCGGAGCTTCAAAGCCAAGCAATAGCGGCCCAAGGATTCTCGAAGATCTGCGGCTCCAGTGAACTTGTGAGTGCTAGCTAGAGTTCAGAGGTGCTAAAGGAAGCTAAGGAGAAACAAAGAGCTTAAATAGCGGGGATGGCGAAACAGCGGCGATATACCGTTAGGTCAACCCGTGGATTCGAGCGAAGCGACGCGAGCGGTTGGAAGTGGGCGCTGATGGAGGAGCACGGCGTGCATTAAATGCGCCTGAGAGAGCCGTTGAAAAGCGGCCGGCGAAGGGCGGCGCAGCTGCGGCTTTTCTTCTCTGCGCCATGGCCACGCCTTGGCCGCGGCCGGGAGGAAGGGCGACAGCGTCGACCGTCGGATTGAAATCGAGCAGTGAGTGGATTACAGCGATTCGTCGTTCGGTTGATCAAGAGTCGTTCGATCTTGATCAACGGCTTGCAACGCGCCAGCGCCCGATCGACGGCGGTGCATTTAGTTGGTTGGACTGAGTCAAGTGGCTCGAGCGATCTGAGTTCGAACAGAGAGCAGTGCAAACCGATTATAATTTGAATTTTAAACATCTGATTTTTGAGGAATTATTTGGGGTAGCAAACAAACTCCAAAATTTATGAAATTTTAACTGGAGCTTGCTGACTGCAGGAGGAACCTCACATAAAAGTTTCAGGGATTTTCATGGCCTGAATCTTTCTCCAGAAATTCCAGAAGAGGGGAAAATAGGGTTTGACCAATTTTGACTTGCCTCCAAAAATTATCAAATAATTTCTAAAAATCATGAGATAATTCAGAGGTGTTGCCAAGCCTCCCTAGAATTCAGGGAAAAGATTTCCAAGGGTTTGGCACTAGACCTTTGCCACAAAGGTTTTTGATTGGAGTCAAAAGAGGATTTAAATTTTGATTTTCCATAATTCTTTTAAAAGAATTAAAAAAAAAAGACCAAGGCTTCAAGCTGCAAGAAAAGTTTTAATTTCTTCTAATTTTCTTACATTTGAAACACAAATCCAAATTTGGGATGTTACAATTTACTACTAGCAAAATATCCTACTATCCTATTGCAACATTTCTTAATCGTTGGATCGATTGCAACCTCATTGCTACGCTAAGATCCGAGGAAGACACTCTGAATCAAACAAATGAAATCGATAATTAACGATTGATCATAATTTCTACGACACAACAACTCAATCTTGGGGAGCAAAGCACGACCATCACAATTCAAGTTACCCGCTAAATTTGGAGACACAAATTCGCCACAATTCCCTACTCATTTGTCATCAACATGTATATTGATGGTCATTTAACCAAAATATCAGCAATCAAATACGAGTCATAGGTAATAATTCAATCCACGCCCAAACCAATGATTAGTCATTACATACAACAATCAACGCAATTCATCTTATTCACGACAACAACCATTGTTCAATAATCGGCAATCGAAGACAACACGGTGATTCAATATATACATGATCTTCTACAAATGAAAGATTATACCAATTACATGCCAATGCCATCTTGCTCGGGGAGGTTCGCCACAGATGAGAGCAATCGGCGGGGAGAATCGAGGAGCAAGGGGAGGCTCGCGGCTGCCAGCCGATGTGAGTGGAGGTGGAGGGGATCTAGGGGTGCTCAAAATGGGATCTTGGCAGGTGAGGACTCGGGGCTAGCAAAATGAGACGCCTTGATGAAGGAGAGGACAAAGGGAGTGGTGGCGCACCCAGTGGTGCTGCTGAAACCGATGGCTCGGCAGCCACACTGAGGCAATGAGGCGAAGGGAGGGAGAGAGAGAGGAGGTGGGGAAGCTTAGAGGCTCTTTGGATGGGAGGGGAGGCCGAGGTAGGTCGGTGGCGGAGCCCAGGTGGCCTTGGAGGAGGCGGCGCAGCGGGGTCCTCGGGGAGGCGGGGCTGGCCGGTGATGAGGCGACACTAGGGCGTCGCAGCGGTTCTCAAGCGCCAATGAAGGGCACGAGGAGCGACAGGCGGCCGGCGCGAAAGGTGGCCTAGAGAGGAGGTGGGAAGCTTCTGAGAGCTCTTGGATGGGAGGAGGCCGAGGTAGGTCGGTGGCGGAGCCCAAGGTGGCGCTGGGAAGGCGCAATACCAGTGATCCTCGAGGCGAGGCGAGATGCGGCCAGCTGTTAGGCGACACTAGGGCGTCGCCTGGTGCTCAAGCGGCCGGCGACGGCCGAGGCGACGCGAGCGGTCGGCGAAGAAAGGTGGCCTTCGGTAGAGGGAAAAATGATTGGGGCTTTGGAGCTCTTACTTGGGAAGAGGGAGGAGCAAGGCAAGGAGGAGGAGCAACGGCGTTGGGGCTATTTATAGACGGGGGAGGAAGGGGCCGATGGAGGCGGCGCGTCGGAAATCTTGGCGGCATGGGCATCGGCCGGGCCGGTATGGGTAATGAGTGGCGGCCCATGCTGCGGGGGCGACGGGGCGCTGGCCGACCGAGAGGCGCGGCTGTGGCGCCGGCTTGGACCGAGCTTCCTTTGCTCGGACCAAGTGAGCCGTCGCGAGAGAGCGGAAGGGCGACAGCCCGAGGCGGCGTGTGGTGGAGGAGAGGCGGCTAGTGGGGCGACTCGGCGAGGCATGGCGCGAGTGTCTTGACAGCAGCGGGCGAGTGGGGGCCTTGTGGCAGCTGCAGGTGGAGCTGTTGGACCGAAGGCGACTAGAGGTGGGTGAATAGAGCACGCTCACTTTTCACAAAATATGAATTCAACATAATTTCACTCCAATAGCTATGATGAAGCTATGAAGATCAATATATCGATCTGTTGGAAGACTAGTATTGAATCAATTAAAACCCTAAGCAAGGTGATAAAAATCAGCAAGAATCAAAACTAACGATGGCGGTCGGCCGCTGTTATCTTGGCCAGTCGGCCGTACCAAATCGATCGACCTCCGGTGTGGGGCGGTCGGACCGGAACCAAAATCGGTCGACCTCGGTGTGTGGGCGGTCCGACCGTGAGCTCTGACAGTAAAAGCGGCCGATGACGAAGTTGCAATTAGGTCTAACTTTTGATTCTCAACTCCAAACTTCACGAAACTTTGCACACACCTTCTCTATGCTATTGAGGACCTATTCCAATCGAATATTATGATAATTCTTGGAGCGATCTTGAGCAATTGTCAATTGATTAACGAGAAGGTCTAAAAGCAGGGCAAGAACGAAAACTTGATCCTAATGCTTGTTCGTGAGAGATTGATGATCAAGATGATGCTAGATAGATTCACACATATCACAGCAAGCTAATCCATGAAAGAATCAATCACAAACTCGCGGATCAAAGGAAGCCCTAAAATCACCAAATTGAAAGCAAGAGCGAAAGAGACTTATCTCAAGCAAACCTTGCATAGATTGATAACGAGATCGTTCTTTGGATTACACCACGCCATCATGGATCGCTGGTCAATCCAAGATCACGAAATTCTCCTCAAATCATGAAAAGCCCTAGCCTCCACCTCAACTCCCTAAGCCAATTAGGGTTTGAAGAAAACAAAAGAGGTGAAAAATAGCGAGAGAGAGTGCAGCCACCACCTCCTCCTATTTATAGTGGAGGCCTAGAATTCCTAGGTTTGACTCAATTGGGCTCCGTTAAGGCCCACTAACAAGCGGGTCACACACGCACGCCGCATAAGCGCCGTCTTTAACCTTTTGACCTAAACCGCTTCACCATGCGTCATGGATTTGCCAATAGGTCACCCTTGTCCATCTTGTGTCACGCTTGAGTCGTTGACCTCACCCGGCATCGTCGATCGCTTACGGACCTCAACTCTCAAGTCTAGTCCCGATCCTCCTCGCCGTTGACCGTCGTTGATCACCAAGCAACCTGCACAACCACGGACAAGCAAACACGAATTAGGGAACAAGTTCTTCACAACTTGACCCATGTTAGTCAAAACATGCATCATGCAAATCATATGCCATGAAACCAATGACTTTGACCTAACAGATCAACATCGCCACGAAGTTGGCGGACGTTCAAGTCAATCTGGTCGGCCGCTCCGGTGAGCGGTCGGACCGCCTTGGCGGTCGGACCGCTCCACGTGGCTCGTCGGACCGCCTGGGACTTAGCGAAATTCATACTCCCAAATTCGAAACCTTCGGAAATTAAAAGCGAATAGAACTTCTTCTGGAGACTCCAAAATTATGAGACCAAGTGCATTGGGATCCTCACTTACCTACAACACCTATTTTTGGTCGGCTCGTTTTGAACACTTTTAGGTCACGCCAGTCCGATCAGCTTCCCACATGGCCGGTCCGAGCGATTTGGACGGTCGGACGCCGTGCAGTAAGACCGGTCGGACCGCCGTCCGAGAATACTCAGTAGCTTTGTCGAAAACCGTGAAACTACAAACCGTAAACGCCATTGCCAATTGTCACATCATCCTAAGATCTGTAACATATTCCCATGAAATCCACAATCTCCCCTTGATGAACACATTGGCAATTATCAGTAAAATGTAAGTAAGAGGTTTGAAAACAGAAGTTTACTCAGTTTCGCACAAAGGCACAACAGGTCCATAAGCAAGAAAAAGCAATGAAAATGACCAAGCTAGCATCGAATAGTATAGGCATGTGAGACAAGGCAAAAGAAAGCATAAAACTTTGATTTCGAAAAGGGTCAAAATTCTCACATGAGGTCCATATGAAAGAACAATTGTTCAATTGACCTATGATCATTGTGAGGATAAAAGAATGCAATTCAAGTTCAGAATATTCAATAAGACAATAAGAATGCAACTCAAGAACTCCCCCTCACTATGATCCTCAATTTTCAAATTTTCGTTTCTCTTTGTATAAACTTCTCCCCAATAAAGAAATATCTTCTTATTAACACATCTTCTCTTCTCATTTAACACATCTTCTCCCCTTTGACAATGGATTCATCAAGGAATCACGCCTTCCTCTCATCGGAGATAATAAATATAGAATAAAGGAAGAAGCAGGAAACAAAAGAAGCATAAAGAGGAATATGCATGAAGTGCAATGGAGTGGCTTCAATTTTTGTATTTTCAATTCTTGATTACAAGAAGCTTTGGAGATTACCCAAAAGAACAAGCTAGTATCTCTAATATTGCACAAACAACATATCAAGCCCGACAAACGCTAGCAAGATCATGGTAAGACATATATATCAAAGCTAAGCACAAAGGCTCAAAAGTAAAGCGATAGATTTGATCAATTTAAGCAACGCTTCAAATTCAGCAAGTTCATCAACAGGGATCCTAAAGTGAAATTGGCCATGTCAAAATGTCAAAGTGAGATCAAAAATCTAACAAAGACCACATTAAGAGTCAATCAAGTCCCGTATTGAATCATTTTGCAATTTCTTAGTTTGAGTTGTTTAAAAGGTTCTAGATCATGTAGCAAAGACTTAGCTACACATGTAAAAGCATGATAATTCTAGCAAGTCAAAGAAGCTGACATGACATTGAGCACGAATTGAAGTACTAGAGCTCCAAGGGTAATAGACAAAGCTTCATCAATTTTAAAAGATAAGCAGAAAATCTTATATTACAATGCATCTTTTTGGATTTTTCATACCACTTGTTGTATTTTTCACTTGTTGGATTTTTCATATGAATGCAATATGATACAATGAGATGCAATAAAAAGCCTAAAAGCCTACAAAGTTCAAAAGATCACTAAGTTAGGAAAAGAACAATAAAAGATCAAAAGAACAAGGAAAGATGAGAAAGATCAAACTCCCCTCAAACCAACCCATAGGGATAAATTACCCTAACTCACTTCTCAAGGTGGAAAACTGGTTTGATCTAAAGGCTTGGTGAGAATATCTCGCAATTGAGCTTGGACTCTACAAAGTGCATCACAATATCTCCTTTTCAACATGATCTTTAAGGAAGTGAAAGTGAATGTCTATGTGCTTAGTCCTAGAATGTTGCTTGGGTTTTTAGCAATATTAATAGCGAAGTGTTATCACGAGAAAAGAGGAACACTAGCAAAGTTTAACCCATAATCTTTCAGTGGGCGTCATCCACAAAATCAAGCTCTGACAACTAGCGTGACTACAAACTCGCTTTAGCGAGTGGATTGTGCAATGTGAGAGGCCCCTAGAAGACCAAGATACAAGAGAAGTGCCTAGAAGTGAGGTGCTGAGGTACTCTTCCTATCTAACAAACGACGCAAAATCGAATCTGAAAAACCCTAATGGACAAAGTGAGGAGCATGAATACCAAATACCATATAAGAGGGTAGAGTGTAAATACGAATATAAACGCTTGGCTTGGCGATGGGAAGTTCGGAGGCGCTGAAATCTTGCACAAAGGCATCTGCAGTGAAGTGAATGTCGGTCTCGAGGCCGTCGGATCTGAAGGGAGCCGATCATCTTTGCGGTACTCGCGTTGATCCGACTTCTCCTTCCTCATACGGATCCAAAGCGATCGATGTTGCCATGGGAGTGGAAATTGGCTTGCATCACCCATGTTGAAGCGTTTGAGTAGATCTTTAGTGTACTTTGTCGATGGATGAAAGTTCCTTCCTTGCATTGCTTGATTTGAAGTCCCAAAAGTAATTAAGCTCTCCATCATACTCATCTCAAATTCTGGACATAGTGTCGGAAAAATTTGAAACAAGAGCATTAGAGGAACCACCAAAATAATATCATCCACATAAATTTGAGCAAGCGAAGTCATTGTCACGCCTAAGAATGAATAGAGTTTTATCCAATTTTCCCATCTCAAAATTATTTTTAAGCAAGAAGGTCTTAAGTCTATCATACCGGGCTCTAAGGGCTTGTTTAAGACCATACAATGCTTTAGATAGCTTGAAAACACGATTTGGATACTTGGGATCCTCAAAACCAGGGGGTTGCTTAACATACACTTCTTCCTCTATGAAACCATTTAAGAATGCACTTTTAACATCCATCTGATATAATTTAAAACCTTTTGATGCAGCAAATCACGAGCAAAATGCGAATGGCTTCTAGTCTAGCAGAGAGCAAATGTCTCATCAAAATCTAACCCCTCAACTTGGCTGAAACCCTGAGCTACCAATCTGGCCTTGTTTCTAACCACAGAACCACCTCACCTTGTTTATTCTTAAACACCCAACGGGTTCCTATAACATTATGACCACTAGGGGGTTCTACTAGGTTCCAAACTTTGTTTCTTTCAAAATTTTCTAACTCCTCATGCATGGCATTTACCCAGCTAGAATCGGATAAAGCATGTGATATATCGCGGGGATTCAAAAAAGCAACAAAAGCCGAATGAGAGTAGAGATTTGGATCATTATACAGGGCGAGTGACTCGCTCATGTAGATTACCTATTATACATTCCGAGGATCTTTGTCTCTGAATGCAAAGTGGGCGCCGGGTGAGATAACGTTTCTTCGACCTCGCAGTCTGCGATGATGAAGATGCAGCGAGCCTCAAGCTGAAGGTGAATAGGCGTGGAGGTTCTTGTATTAGTATGGTAGCGCTAAGAGCGGTAGATGAAGGAATGATATTAACCGTCCTCATCTTCCTCCACAAAAATGCTCTCATCATCTGTAAATCATCGTAGTAGCAATAGATCTAGCTCGGGGCTAGTCTCATCAAAAGTGACATTACAAGTCTCTGAATAATGTTAGTCTCGATTATTAAAACCGAAAACCCCTCGAATGAGCGGGATAACCTGAAATAACCCATCAAAAGTTCTTGATTCAAATTTATCTAAGTTGCTGTCTTAAGAATAAAACATTTTGATCCAAAAACTTCGAAAATGCGAAAAGCAGAGGGTTTTCTACCAAAGAAGCTCATAAGGAGTCTTGCCTAAAGAAGGTCTCAAAAA